>CM076577.1:806496690-807049084 GCA_034641835.2 Pinus albicaulis
CGTTTCAGATTCTACATTGTTTCTCAACAATAAATAGGCCCTCGAGCCTCATTGTAACATAGTTCAGAGGTCTGTAGCCATCACATCTCTTCTCAGAGATTCGCTACCAACACCCTAGCTATTTTATTTCCATTATGCCTGTAAGCATATTTCTGTTATTTGATATTAATGAAATGAAGCATTATTTCCATTGCATCTCTATGTTCATGGTTATTTCTATATTCTGTTGCGTTCCTGCATAAATCCGGATCAGTGGTATCAGAGCGGGTCTGCTCTTTCTTTGTTTTTCTTTGCATGTCCCCAACGCGGTCAGGGTATAAGGAGTTAGGGCTCGATCTGGTTGAACCCTTGCAAGATCAGCCTCGCAAACCCCGACGACCTCCCATGGCGGAAGAAAAGAAAGATGAGGGAGCAGGAGATCCTATCAAAATACTGCTCGAGGAGGCCCTCAAGAAACAAAGGAACGCGATGATGGATAACTTTGCTCAAATCCTTCAACGACTACCCACATATGGCGCATCTGCGTCCAACAGCCACTCTGGAGGCGCCAATCCCTTCAAGGTACAGGTAAACTTTGACATTCATATATTTGAAGGAAAAATAGATGCAGATGCCGTAGACAAATGGTTAAATTTGATGGAAGGGTATTTCTCGGTCCATGACTTCTCTGACCGAGAAAAGATTATTTTTGCACTCCTCAAAGCCGCTCCCCATGTCAAAGACTGGTGGGAAACCTACTGTGAGCAAGAGGACGAAGGGGAACCCTCTCTATTCTTGGCCACACCCACTTGGAATTCGTTCTGAGATGGCATCAAGGAACAATATTACCTCGTGGGGAGCTATGAGGACAAATACATCCAATGGAGCGCATTGCGGCAGCAAAGGGATCAAGATGTGCATGAACTAACGAATTTGTTCCATAACCTGCGCACAAATTTGGGTATTAAAGATTTAGAAAGACATTTGGTGCTCAAGTACCGCAGCTATTTGCACAAACACATACATGAGGAAATGGAGTTCCTCAACATTACATCGCTTGGCACGACATATCGCTATGCCACCAAGATCGAGCATAAATTTAAGCAGAAGAAGCGAGACTTTAGATCTGCGAATACGAAAGGTGCCCCCGAACCGAAGAACAAGGGGCAAGGCCAAAGAAATGCAACTCATAACAACACCAAAAATCCAAAGAAGGACACAGGGAAGTGGTGTGAATGTCATAACAACCCCAATCACAACACAAACGAGTGTCGGGCCAAACAGTCTTTGGTGGCCGAACTAAAGGCACCCGAATCAGATGCATTTTCTGATCCTGAGTTAGAACTAGACAAAGGCAATGACAAAGGGAAGCAGATCATTGATTCGGATCCCAGTGCCATTCTTTCCACCACCAAGATCCAGAGGGAGGGTCCAGAGGATCTAGAAGAGGGGGAGCGCCTCTTCCAGTCACAGATGTGGGTGAAGGGTTCTCCGTTGCAATTTCTAGTCGATAGCAGAAGCCAAAAGAACCTTATTTCAGCAGAGGTCGTGAAGCGGCTCGGCCTACCGACCATAGCACATCTGCAGCCATATACCATCGGGTGGCTCCACCCAGGGAGATATCTCCGCATCCGCCAGCAGTGCTGCCTTCCGTACAATATCAAGCCATTCACGGATGAGGTATTGTGTGATGTTTCTCCTCTTGATGTAGTTGATGTATTATTGGGCCAACCATACTTGTGGAAGTGACATGTTGTGCATGATTCTAGGCCTCGTGTTGTTATTATTACTTTGGGAAATAACTTGTACAGGATACGGAGGTAGTACCGCCTCTGTCACCTCTTTGCAATCTATTTTGCCAAAACAATGCGATGAATTGTTCCCAAACCAAGAAATTCATTTTCCTTACAACTCACTCACGGGGAAAGAAGAATATTGTGGCCACAACCTTGAAAGCAGGGGGCTCCCTTGCACGGGTACACGGCGGATAACGGACAAAGTCATGGAGAATACGAGGACATTTTTCTCCTCACTCACTCCACTAGAGGTTCCTCTGGCTTTCGGGACAAGCACTCCATTTTATTTGACTCCCAACACTGCACTTTGATGTTGCCATACATCATAAGGAAACTACACATACGAGAATCCTATTTTGTGCTCCCGAGCTGATAAAGAAACCAAATTTACTAAACGCATCCAGCATGTCCACCCGCAGGTCCATGACATCTTCAACACATCTCATACTCAGTTCAACAGAATTTGCCTCATCTCATGGAGGATCTCAACGCAATGGGGACCATTGTTTCCTAAGGAGGGAGGAATGATCTAGGTGGATATCGGTGGCCACCAACCTATTCCATCTGGACCAGCACTATCAATTCTTGCAGCTTTTCACATTTAGCACAACTTACTATTTTTAGCAGGTTTTTGGGTCCTCCACTCTCGAAGCCGTTTTGGGGCCTTAATGATCCAGGTGGATATTGGTGGCCACCCACCTATTCCATTTGAACCCCCACCATCAGTTCTTTCAGTTTTCAAGTTGCAACAAAACTTACTATTTTTAGCAATTTTTCGGGTCCTGAACTTCTGGAGCCATTTTGAGGCCCTAAACGATGTTTTTTGGGAAAACGGAGAGCAACATGGTCCCATGGACCAATGTTGCTCGTTCAAAAGTTGTACTCCTCGGATAGATCTTTCTAACGAGCTATTGAGCGCGTCAAACGGAGATCAGATGCCAAAGTTACGCCCTCGGGAAGTTGAACCACCAATTTACCCAAATGGGCGCCCACAGTTTTGGCGCCTCATCTCCTACGGTTAGGTTTTTGGACGTTTCGGATTCTACATTGTTTCTCAACAATAAATAGGCCCTCAAGCCTCATTGTAACATAGTTCAGAGGTCTGTAGCCATCACATCTGTCCTCACTGCTTCGCTACCAGCACCCTAGCTATTTTATTTCCATTATGCCTGTAAGCATATTTCTGTTATTTGATATTAATGTAATGAAGCATTATTTCCACTGCATCTCTATGTTCATGGTTATTTTTGTATTCTGTTGTGTTCCTGCATAAAATCCGGATCAATATAGATGCTATGTCTTGGAGAATGAGGAAATAAAATGTCATATTCATGAGCTTATCCAAAAGGATCACATTCTACTGAGATCCTCACCTTTTAAGAGCCCAATTGTATTCGTGTAGAAGAAGGATGGGGCATGAAGACTTTATATTGATTATTGAGCCTTAAACAACATCACTCTCAAGAATAGATTGACGATCCCTAAGATTAAAAATCTTCATTACCAACTTAAGGGTTCCAAGGTTTTTGGTAATATTTATATGAATTGAGGCTATCACCAGGTTCCAATTGAAAATTTTGATGTATGTAAGATAACATTCAAATCTAAAGAAAACATTTTTGAGTGGTTGGTCATGCCATTTGGTTTGACTGATTCTCTAGCAACTATCATGAGGACGATGGATGGTATATTCTGAGTTATCCACAAAATATTTTTTGGTTGTATACTTGGATATCATCCTCATCTTTAATAGAACCTGGACATAACATTTGCAACACATTTAGTAGGTCTTAAGCACCCTGTGGGAACACAAGTTGTATAAAAATTTAGATAAATGCTCATTTGGAATGTAGATGATTCAATACTTGGGCTACATTGTGGATGAACATGGGGTAAATTTGGACCCAACCAAATTCCAGTTCATTTAGGATTGACCAACCCTGATGATTATAATGGAGCTTATTAACTTCTTAGGCCTTGCCAACTTCTACCAAAGATTTGTGTTGGGATTTGTAACACCCCATCCCATATTTACCTAATTTCAAAAATGTGCAAGGGTAAACATGAGACAAAGAGTTATTATGACATGATCCAACCTCCAAGATTTAGTTATGTAATTGGGGCCAACAATTGATACTTACTTACCATAACCTAGCATCCTACAAGGCTTACAGGACACTCAGAGGTCAAAGAACCACCCTAGGTGACCCAACCCTAAGCTATACTACTTTTTCAGTGACTTAGACTTCCAACTGGATATAAATCCTACATGAGTGTAGTTGTGACCCTCCAACCGCATGCACAACACTGTCTCCCATGTAGTTGCAGCCCAAATTCTCTAGTTCACAGGGTGTGGTCCTAATATCTGAGCCATAATTCCAGGCCATCCTCCAGACCACTACCCAGAACTTTTTGAGGCTTTCCATAATGATAAATGACTTGAAGACAATGATAATCATACAAAAGTTGAACAAGGAATTGACCTAACCAGGGCTAACCATGATAGTCATTTCATCAAACATATGGTGAACATGTAATCTATAGGTCACGAATGCATATATAAACAAAGGAGTCTGAAACTTATCCGAGAATCACTAAGAATGTCTAATAACCTCTCATAATAGTTGCAATGACATTTTTTATCCCATGCATTCATTAACCATCAAATACTTATCAAATATTGAACAAGAGATAACTAGAGCACATTGAAAATACATGCCTATAACCAGCATATAACCAGAATATAAACCATGAAACAAAAATTTTCAAATCACCATAATAATAAGTACAAGTTATCATGGATCACAATAGGAAAAATATTTCTTATTAACGTATGCAAAAGTTGACCAAGTCATGGACTTCCACATACCACCTAACCATAGATTAGGCTGAACCAAATATCTCTTTCATCCAATCACCCTTGCACCATATTCTAAGCATGAATGTGGAATCTCAAGACATAATAAACCTTGGTTTCTAAGATATTAAACCACCTCCACCCTCAGGCTACCACAATCTCTCCAAAACCTGTCAAGAGATCAAAATGCCAAAAACAAGCTTGGACGCCTCAAAGTTTCTTCACCATTACCTTGAGGAATTTTCCTACCTCCACCTACCTGTTGAGGGCTTCCCAGAGATAAAACCACCTCCACCCCCAACCCTTGGGAATTATCCTTAGACCACCTCACCCAGTTCCAAAAACTTCTGGCAATCCAAAGATCAACCAGAAAAGAATCCCATCACACCATCGTTATCTAGAAATGGAAAGGCAAGATTGAAACCACTATCACGCCAAGAAAAAACCATGGCAATCACAAAAAAGAACCAAATAAACAAATTCATGTACGATTCATTCAAAAACCAACTAGGAATTCACACATGCAACATGTTACCTTCGATCCTCCTACTGAAGTTGCTTGATCCAACCTTCCTTGTTTTTCCTTTGCTTTCCTTTGCTTCCTTGTCCTTCCTTTACTTTCCTTTCTCCAAAGCTAGAGTGCTCCAATAATTATCTAAGTCTGAAATAGTATGAGAGAATAGAGAGAGCTCCAAAAATGAACTGACAAAATTCAAACCATCCAAAAGCTATGAACTGATCGTCATAAGCCTTTCTATCATTGAGGCCTCTATTTTCTTCATTTTTCCTCTATGTTCCTTAAATTTCCTTCTCATGCAAGTTTGTGACCTTCCATCTCCCTTTTCTCTTATTTTCCTTTATTTTCATAAATAAAATTCCAAATAATTCCTCTTTTCCTTTTCCAATTTCCATAGTCATTAATAAACCAAAAATTACACCCACCAGGATGTTTTGCCCAACATTCAGCTTGGAATACATGTCCCATTACCTTGGCCTTATTTTTCCTTTATTGCCCTTTATTACATGAAATTTTAACCTGAGGTTTTTGTTATTCATCAGTAATTTTTACTATCTGTAGATGACTAAATATCAGTCCTATATTTCTAAAAATAAGATTCTTGAATATTGTGAGTTTTAGAAATCTCACTGCCTTCATTATCCTTGTCACAAATTTTTCATTATTCTACTATTTTACCATTCCATGGTTAACTTTCCATTCCTAAAGGGCCCCTCATGGGCTTATGCCACTCATATATATTCTATTTTCCCACCTATAACCCCAACACCCTATTTTGCCTTTGCCTCACTCCTTCACTTTCCATCTAGGGTTACCAAACAGCCTATTCATTCCCATGTTCATCAGGTTCCTCAAACCTTTACGGTCTCAAAACTACCTCTGTAGGCTCTTTAGATCAATCAAGCACATCAATTTCTATATATTCAAATACATCAATTGGTAAAAAACTATGTTTTTACACCATTAAGATCCCAAGCCTAATTTCAGTCAAAGACCAAGTAAAAACCCTCCCACTAGATCATTAGGGTTTTTATAGGTTGTAGGGACATCATTGGTATTGTAAGATCTGTTCTTCTTATGCTAGGACCTATTTCAAATGAAAAATAAGATCAGCACATGGTTGTCAAGAAAGATCAGAAAATCTCCTAAGAATACCTCTCTACCAATTTCAAGTTCTGCAAGAGATAAATGAGAAATTTTTACATTTCTGAAGGAGTGTGTAAAATGACCATTAGCAGAAAATTGTTAAGACAAGAGGTCTTCTCCAAAATTAAGAAATTCATGGCAAAGAGAGAGGAAGAAATTTGTGTTCAAGAAGAATCAGGGTTATTAAGCATGTTTGGGCCAGCGGTGTGCCAAGCAGGGACCTAGTGCAACAAATCACATTAAGAAAGCATACCAGAAACCTAGGGTTTTGGTAATATGGTCAAAGGAGGTAAAATGAAGATGTTAGACCTCCATGATGATAGCAAAAAGAATATTTTAAATGGCTACTGTGTATGTCATCCTAGAGGTTTCCAAAGTGAAATTCCTCACTATTTCAAAGGACAAAAAAGTAAAGATTATCAGTGAGAGGAAGATCAAATTCTCATTTTAAGTTACTCACACTTAGTGGTAAAGGGGATAAAAAACATAGTGTTGAGCTCTAAGAAGGAAACCCAAGGTGACTGTAAGGTTGCTACTGTGTAATTGAATATATCAAACTTTAGTAATATCAGAAAAAGATAACTTAGTATGTTATGGCACCTGCAAATCAGAAGTAGCCAAAAGAGAAGGTAGCAAGCATGATTTTAATTCTATAGTTCTTGTCAAAGGTGATTTTATCATGCCTAAGGATCAGTGAGAAAGTTGAAGACAGGGTTTTCAGTTACCTGCCAAGCACAAAGTAATTTGATCTTCAAGGTAAGAACAAAGGAAGTCTTGAAGATACTGCTTTATGTTTGAATTCCTAATATTATCAAGGGTAAAGTTATCATGGTTCAAAGATTAAAGGGAAGAGCCTTTTCAAGGTTCTCATAATCATCTATCAACAAAGGAGTTAAAATGCATAAATAGGCCAAAGGGAATTCAGCTTTACCATTTAAGCAAACCTGCTTACAAACAGTGCAAAGGGTCAGTAAGAAAAGGTGAGAAAGACAAGTTTAATATTATGATGAAAAACACAAGAGGCTTGGAAGATCCTCTTAAGTGAAATCCCCAGAGAAAACATCAAATGAATATTTCAAACTCCCAAAGAGCAAAGGCCAAGTAAGTTTTTTTTTCACCTACAGAAAAAGCGTCAAAGAAATATCAGGGAAAAGTTAACAGGCTTGAAAATATTACAAAAGTGGGTTTTACGTTTGAAATTAAGTTTTTAAAAACCTATAAAGGCCCTCTCCACCTTTCAACAACTCACTCTACTATTACAAAGGTCATCAAAGGTAGTTGAAGAGAAAATTGTGAGTTTCTGGAAAATTCGGGCAAGTTCAGAAACATTACACACCTGGAGTCGTATGTTGCGCGCTTGGACAACTTCCCCGTGCAAAACAGCTCTGTGCTACATGCTTACTCGTGCAAGCCCGACACCCCATTCAGACTCTGCATGCAGCCTTGCCTGGCAGCCCGACAGGCCTCACACCTGTTCAAACGCTATGCGTTTAACCGTTCAGCATGACTCGACAGGCCTCACCCCTTGTTCAAAATGTTATGCATTCAACGTGCAGATCCGACAGCTCATTCAAAGCTCCATGTGCAACCTTTCCTGACTGGCCCATCGTGCACGTGTTGTGCGCCCAGCAAAGAATTTCACCTGAAAGGCCCACCGCTGCACGTTCACACTATGCATTCACGCTACGCCCTCAGCCGACACGACAATGCGTTCAGCCACCCAACAACACGTTTAGGTGCTACGCTTTTAGATAGGAGGGCCTCTGCACCTATTCAAATGCTCAATTTCCCTCAAAATTGCTCTAGGTCATCATCAAGAGTCCTCAAAACATATTTGAGAGGCAAGTGGATGTCAAACCTTTCTCCAAAGCATCTGTGGTGATTTTTTATTAAGGGAATGAAAACCTAAGGAGGAAAACCTAACTTCATGATAAAACATTGGTTAAGCCTTCCTTCATCTGCAAAAAAATAAATATCAGTTGAAACAAGGGTGAATTAGGGTGGTTGCAGTGGTTTTAAATTGATCATCCATCCAAGCTAAAAAGAGTTCTGTCCATCATATTGCCCTTTTTCATTTTAAGTTTTACATAAGTGCTAAGTGTGTCCAAGCAGAGTTTTTGTGTACAAGTCAGCAGAGTGGTCATCAAGTTTGTCTCCCTTTACCTCTCACTCAGAGTCATACACCCTACCTACCCTCATTCATTTACTCCTCCACTGACAAAAAATTGCCTTTCTCATCACCATCTCATTTACACTCTTCATATAATTTCACAAGCAGAGTTAGGCTTTTGGTTTTCAAGGCAATAGTGAAATCAAAATGTCAAGGGAAGGTAATAGTGAGAGTGGTGAGGGAGGCCAAGGGCCTAGAACACATCAGCGTAGAGGTGTAAGAATAAATATGTTTGAGCCACTGAACACCATGGAGTCGATGGCCTCTCCTATGACAATTTCATATTTCCAGAATGTGGGTTGTTTTGACTTTTTTGAAAGAGTACAACAGGTACAAATTCATCCTGAGCTGACCAGGCTTTTTATCCTTAACCTTCATGGAAATCAAGTAAATTTAGTAGGGGTAAAATTTGAGCTATCTTCAAATACCATTTCTATAGCCACTGGGATACCTAGTGTGGGATAAAGGTGGTTCAAGCAGGCTTATATTTGGACCTAAGCCACTATGAACCTTTCCTAAAACCTATATACAAAGATGACTACAAATCCCTTTTTCCCTTTTCACATTTGCTGGAGAGATATGCGCCCTTGATGAGAATCATCATGAAATATTTTACATGTGAGGGAAGGTTTTCTAGGCTTTATTCATACCACATAAGATTGATCATGCACTTCACTACGGTAAAGATGCTACATTTTCCCTATTATCTTTATATGAGTATTGATAAGATGTCTTATGTTGTGCAAAAGAGACACCCTTCACAAAAAATGCAGAGCCTCTTTCACCATTCTCTCATGAAGATGATTGTAATGCATCAATTATAGAAAAAGGGTATTCCATGGGAGGTTTTCATTAACCATGAGGTCTTCACAAACCCACAACCCCATCCTCAGCAGAATGCGCTCTCATCATCTCATCCTCCTATCCTAACTCCTCCACCATCTCTTGATGATCATGTTTCACCATCCACCCATGTACCTTCACCTCAGGACAATCTTCTTTCCTCACCTTCTCCCAATGCATCAGGCAATGAACAAAGTGGAAATGAGCAATAAAGTGACCATGAAGGAAAAGGCAAAGATAAATCAAGAAATGATGAAGAAGAAGATAGTAAAGAGGAATAAAATGAAGAGGAAAAGGGCAGTGATGTCAGCATGGAAGAAACAAATGATGAAGGGAGTGCAGAAAGCATGGAAACAGAAGAAAATGAGGATGTTAGCAATGATGAGAAAAGCAGTAGTGAGGAGGAACACAAAAAAGAGCATGACAGTGAAACTAAAAGCCATAATGATAGTGAAAATAGTGAGGCTCCTAGTGATGATAAGGGAAATGATGATGTTGAAGATGAAGAGGCAGAAGGAGGTATCAATACAAATGAAGAAAGTGACAAAGAGACAAATGATGATGCTAATAAGAATAGTGACACCAAGGACCAAAATGTCAGTGAAGCTGATGATAATAGTGAAGAAAATGAAGAGGCTGATAATAATAGTGAAAATCACAGCAATGATGCAATGATCCAGATTTATGTAGGAACGCAACAGAATACACATGTAACCATAAATACAAATATGCAGCGGAAATAACGCTTCATTTCATTAATATCAAAGAACTGAAATCTGCTTACAGATAAAATAGAAATAAACTAGCTAGGGCGCTGGTAGCTTATCTCTGAGAAGAGATGTAGCAGCTACAGGCCTTTGAACTGAGTTACAATGAGGCTGGAGGGCCTATTTATTATTTAGAAACAATGGAAAACCCTAAAATTCCAAAACCCTAACCCTAGGACATGAAGCGCCAAAACTATGGGCCCCGTTTGGGTAAATTGGTGTTTCAACTTCTCGGGGACGTAACTTTGGCATACGATCTCCGTTTGATGTGCACCATACCTCGTTAGAAATATTTGTCTTTCGATTTTCCGAAAAAATGTCATTTAGGGCCTCAAAATGGTTCCGGAAATTCAGGACCCGAAAAACTATCAAAAATAGTAAGTTGTGCCGAACTGAAAAACTAAAAGAGACAATGATGGGGACCCAAGTAGAATAGGTGGGTGGCCACCAATATCCACCTGGATCATTCCTCCCCCCTTAGGAAGAAATGGTCCCCATTACGTTGAGTTCCTCCATGAGATGAGGAAAATTCTGTTGAAATTGGTCCCTGGTGAACCACTTGCCTTGGTGCAGGAGTTGGCTAGCTTTGAAAACCTGATACAGTTGGATATTCTGTTGGCGAGTGTTTTTTATTTGCATGTCCATGATAAAATATATGGTGGCTTGTTCCATGCAGTCTGGGTTTAACTATGTTTTTGTGAGTTGTTTTGCAATGTCAGAGGTGTCCAGTAGAGGTGGGAAGTAGGGACGAAGGTATTCCACATTGAATATTGGGTGCAGACCAAGGAATGGTGGAATACTAAGCTCGAAGGCATTGTTCCTTACCGCCTTGGTGATGGTGTACGACCCATATTGGAGTGGTAAAAGCTTGTTGTGGGGTCTAATGAGGCACTCCTTCTACAAATCTAGCCACACTTTTTTTCCCTCCTGGAAGTCGTGTGGTACCCGATGTTGATCATGTAGTTTCTTGTACTTAGCATTGGCTCTGTCCAATATGTCATGAACTTGTTGGTGGATGTGTTGAATGTGCTTGATGAAGCTATTTGCTTTGTCAGCTTTAGACTGGACATGAGCTGAATCGGCCTGAGTAGCCACAAATGGTATGGCTACGTCAATGGGACATAGTGGCTAGAATCCCAAGCCCACCTAAAAGGGGTTGTCGCCAGTTGAGCTGTGGAGAGCCCGATTATAACTATGTTTTACATAGGGGAGGCTCTCATCCCATGTTCGTGGATGCTTTGAATTTTACATATGCAGAATGTGAACAATCGTCCTGTTGATGACCTCTGTCTGGCCATTAGTTTGGGGATGGAAAGTTGTGGACTTGGTGAGCTTGGTGTCCAACATTGACCAGAGGCTGGACCAAAATGTGTTGAGGAACTTGTTGTCGCGATATGATATGATAGACTATGGGAACCCAAAGTGCACACACACTCTTTCAAAGAAGAGTTTAGTAGTCATTAGGGGAATCTTGAGGTCTAAAATGGGCCTCCTAAGGAAATTATAAAATAATAGTGGAAATAATAAGATAAGATTTGATTACATCATCAAATTTTAGAGGGAAAAAAGAAAAAACTACTTTTTCAACTCATATTTTCAACTTATCTCCCAAAGCTTTTACTCAAATTTCGAGCGAGAGTACTCATTGGATGCAAAATTTAATTCCTCATCCAAGGAGTACCCATGTTGCATACTTTAGATAAGTCCTGCTATACAAAAAATGAGAAATACATGAAAAATGTGATTGCAATCACATTTTTTATTTATTTATCATTTTTCGTGAAGCATGGTCCATCGAAAGTATGCAACATGGGTAATCCTTGGATGAGGAATTAAATTTTTCATCCAATGAGTACTCCCGCTTGAAATTTGAGTAAAAATTTTGAGAGATAAGGTGAAAATACGAGTCGAAAAAGTAGTTTTATTATTTTATTATTTTTTAATCTTTTTACCCTTTTACTTAAAAAATGGTGAATCATCCCCCATGGTTGACATCATCATCTTGAATCCTATTGGTTCTTATAAAGTTTATTTTTTTTGTACATTTTTCTTAGGAGGCCCATTTTAGACCTCAAAATTCCCCTAATGGGCTTTTGTTGTGATATTCTTTCTTCAGGCCACCATAATGGACATCTTCAAGAATCTATCGACAACCAAGAAAAAAAAGTTGTTTCCATGCTTAGTAGAAGGAAGGCCTAACATGTAATCCATAGAGATGGATTCCCAAGTTCGACTAGGGGTAGGTAGCGGAGTATAGAGGCCTTGCTTCTTGATGGTTAGTTTGGCAATGGCACAAGCAGTGTAGGATCTGATGCACTTCCCAACATCCTGTCGAAGGTTCGGGCAATAGAAATACTTCTGTAGTACTGCCATTGTTTTCTCGACTCCAAAATGCCCAGCAACTCGATTGTAGTGTGCTTCCCATATCATTTTCACACGCTCGCATGAAAGAACACAAAGATGTCCCAGGTGACATAACAATGCATCTTGGAGGTGAAAATTTGGAACTTGTGTACCCCCCAAGAGTGCCTTGTATGTGTGGCCAAATTCTGAATCGTTCTTATAGAGAAGCAGCCAATCAGAAGTCTCGTGCCCACAAAAGTTGAGAACGGTGGTTAATGCCATGATTGGTGGTCGGTTGAGGCAGTTTGCAACATTATTGGTGCTACCCTTCTTGTACTTGATTTTCAAATGAAACTATTGCAGATATGTGGACCACTTTTGATGGTGATCATTTTGTAACTTCCTTTGTGTCTGTATGAACTGCAGGGGTCGGTGATCTGTGTGGATGATTGTTTCCTTCCCCAAAATTTAATGCTTCCATTGTCGACAAACCTGCACAATGGAATACATTTATTTGTCATAAGTGTGATACTTTTGAACTATGTCGGACAATGTCTCACTATGATATGCCACTAGATGCCCCTGTTGAGTAAGAGCTGCCCCAATAGCATAGTCAAAGGCATATGTGACTTGATCTCAAATGGTTGTTGCAAGTCTAGTAATGTGAGCATTGGGGCAGAATAGAGGTGATGTTTCAATTCTATGAACACCTTTCGTTGAGATTTCGAGCAAAATAATTTTTCTCTCACTCCTCCCTTGGTGACTTGCCTCAAGGGCCAAGTGATATGAGAGAGTCCCAACACGAACCTATGGTAGAAATTAGCAAGACCTAGAAAGTTGTGAAGCTCTATTAGAGTGGTTGGGGCTGGCTAGTCTCGAATGACTTGGATCTTGGTTGGATCCACATGCACCCCCCTTTCATCAATAATGTATCCCAGATATTGAACCTGGGTCATGCAAAAAGTGCACTTCTCCAAATTGGCACACAACTTGTGTTGTCGTAGTCTTTGGAGGACTTGTCGAATGTGGTGGAGGTGATATTCCCAAGTCCAGATGAAGATTAGAATTTCATCCAAGTACGCTACTACAAATGAGTCCATTTGGTAGCGGAACACCTGGGGTCAGTTCAATGGGGTGCTTGACCTGATAGTGCAGAGGCACCCATGTGGGTGAGGTGAAAATGTCCCCGTACTCCTCCACAACCTTGTCTATTTGTTGTTGTCATGTAGAGGAGCCATGTCTGGAGGTCATGGTCACACTCTTATTCTTTCCCTGGGGGTGGATCATCGGGAAAACAAATTTCCTGGTTTCGGAAATGAGCTTACGGCATTTTTTTGCAGTAACGAAGGAGATAGTGGTAGCTGGTGGTACCTCTGGTATCCTATACACCTTATTTCCCAAGGTAATAATAAAAATGTGAGGCCATGAATCATACACATCATGTCTCTTCCACAAGTATGGTTGGCCTAATAATACATCAGAAACATCAATAGGAGCAATTTCACATAATGCCTCATCCGTGAAGGGCTTGATGCTAAGGGAAGGCGGCACTGTTGGCTGACACAAAGATCCCGTCCTTGATGAAGCCACCTGATGGTGTATGGTTGTGGGTGCGCTGTGGTCGGCAAGCCCAACTACTTCACGACATTTTCTGAAATGAGGTTCTTTTGGCTCCCATTTTTGACAATGAACTGTAGCGGGGAACCCTTTACCCACATATGGGAGTAGAAGAGACGTTCCGCCTCCTCTAGATCTTTTGGTTCCTCCTTCTGGATCTTCGCACTGGCAACAATGGCATTGGGCTCTGCATCAATAATTTGTTTCCCTTTGTCATTACCCTTGTCAGGGTCTGATTTAGAGTCGGAGCATGCATCTGATTCAGAAGCCCTCATCTCGGCCACGAGCGACTGCTTGCCTTGACACTCACTTGTGTTGTGAGTGGAGCTCTTATGGAACTCACACCACTTTCCTATGTCCTTCTTTGGCTTCGCGGTGTTGGTCTTTTCTTGAGACTTTGGCAGGTTGTCTTGGGCCGCCATGCCTTGGATTTTTCCTTTGTTCTATGGTTTAGGGGCACCTTTCCCTTGCTTTTGATTCACAGATCCAAAGTATTGCTTCTTCTGCTTGAATTTATGCTCAATCTTGGCAGCATATCGGTATGTCGTACCAAGCGAGGAGATGTCGTGGAAATAAATTTCCTCCTGAATTTATTCGTGTAGACAACTGTGATACTTTAGCACCAAATGTTTCTCCAAACATTTGATACCCAACTTTGTGTGCAAGGTATGGAACAGATTTGTTAGCTCATGCACATATTGATCCCTTTGTTGCCGTAGCATGGTCCATTGTATGTACTTGTCCTCATAGCTCCCCAAGGGATAGTATTGTTCCTTGTTGGCATCTTGGAAAGAATTCCAAGTGGGTACGGCTGAGAATAGATAGGGTTTTGTCTCATACTTTTTCTCACAGTAGGTTTCCCACCAGTCCTTGACATGGGGGGTATCTTTGAGGAGTGAAAAAATAATCTTCTCCCGATCGGAAAAGTCATGAACCGAGAAATATCCTTCTAATAGATTCAACCATATTTCTATGACATCTACATCTATTTGACCCTCAAATATGGGAATGTCAAAGTTTACTTGTACCTTAAAGGGAGTCGTGCCTCCAAAGTGGTTGTTGGATGCAGATGTGTCGTCGGTGGGTAGTTGTTGAAGGATCTGGGAAAAGTTATCCATCATCGCGTTCCTTTTTTTTTCGAGGGCCTCCTCTAACAATATTTTGATAGGATATCCTACTCCCTCATCTTTCTTTTCATCCCCCATGGGTGGCCATTGGGGTTTGCAAGGCTGATCTTCCAATGGTTCATCCAGATCGAGCCCCAACTCCTTATACCCCGACATCACTGGGGACATGCAAAGAAGGATCGAGGAAAATCAGACCACTCTAATACCACTGATCCATATTTATGTAGGGACGCAACATAATACTTATGTAACCATAAATACAAATATGCAATGGAAATAACGCTTCATTTAATTAATATAAAAGAACTGAAATTTTCTTATAGACAGAATAGAAATAAACTAGCTAGGGCACTGGTATCTTATCTCTGAGAAGAGATGTGGCAGCTACAGGCCTCTGAACTCAGTGTGTTTTGGATGTTTAGGTTTTTCCATTGTTTCTAAATAATAAATAGGTCCTCGATATTAAAAAAATCATTATTTGTTTACTATTCTCTAACCACATTCTTGAAATGATAAATAAATCATTTATTTGTTTATTATTTCTAAATGAAGGTATTTAACCAATTTAAATACCTTTTCCCTCCACCAAAATATAATAAAATATTCCAAGCAGTTAGATCTAGATTATGGTTAATAATATTTTATTATTCTCCATTTTCGAGGATAAATCAATATTTTTTTATAAATAGGAGTTTTTTTCATTCATTCTTCACTTTGATCATTCTCATTCTCACTATCATTTTCTTTTTCCATTTGAGCTCCCACTTGAGTACATCACATATTTGGGTTTTCTACATTATTGAGAGAGAGAGACTCACGAAGTTGAAGCATTGCGAACAACCAAGAACCCATCCCATTGAGGGGGACTGGTAACATTTACTTGTTTCCTTCACCAGGTGTTACATAATAGAAAATATCATTCTTTAAATTTCAACTTCCCAGGGACGTAACTTTGGCATACGATCTTCGTTTGACATGCACCATACCTCGTTAGAAATATATATTCGAGGAATACAAATTTTGATGCAAGAAATATAAGATTGAATGCTCTCTATTTTCCCAAAAAAACGTCGTTTAGGGCCTCAAAACAGCTCTGGAAGTTCAGGACCCGAAAAACTGTCAAAAATAGTAAGTTGTGCCAAAACTAAAAAAATGAAAGAGACAATGGTGGGGACCTAAGTGGAATAGGTGGGTGGCCACCAATATCCACCTAGATCATGCAAGCAATAGTAATGAGGGAGGCAGTGATAGTTATGACAGTAGTCATGATGGCCAAGAAGGCAGTGAAAACAATGAGCCTCACCATTAGGGGAATTTTGAGGTCTAAAATGGGCCTCCTAAGGAAATAATAAAATAATAGCTAAATCAATCAAATAATATTTATGAATTTTCATTTTACCTTTTTCACCACAATCCATGAAACCATGGTTAAATTCAATTGAAAAGGTGTACCAAAATAAAATTAATAAAAAAATTGTATTGATGTGACTTTAAATAAGAATGAGCTTTTCAATAAAATGTCATTATCATTGAACAACTAAATCATTTGTCCTTTTTACTTAAATAAGTTCAAATAAATTATAATTAATTTGACATTACAATATTAAATAAAATGAGATGAACATATAATTAAAAATAAATATATGAAAATATACAAATATAATATTTATTAAAAAATGTGTAAAGACAATAATAATATTTTATTCAAAAAGTGTGAAATGACATTTATTATTAGTACTTTACTTTATGACTTTAAAAGTACTTAAAGCACTATCGTGGTTAACCGTGAGTTTTTATCCAACATTTAGAATGTAACAAGTACCTTTAACTCAAGCAATGCCACCTCAACCATTGGGGATGATGCCATCCCCTAAAATGTGATTGGTTCTCATAAAGTGAATTTTGATTGTACATTTTCCTTAGGAGGCCCATTTTATACCTCAAAACTCCCCTAATGAGTGGTAATGATGATAGTGCAGAGAGTAGTGCTAAAATCAGTAAGGCTCCTAGCAGTAATCACGAGAGAAATGAAAGTGCAGATAATAGTGATGATCTTGGTTTTGACAAAACAGAGAGCAACAAGGATGACAGTGGGTTAAAGGGCCATGACAGTAATGGTGATACCAATGAGGAAAGCAGCCATGAAATCCATAAGGACAACATGGATATCATTAATAATGACAGTCATGATAGCAGTATTGATGAAGGCACTCTAATGAGCAACATAGAATCTTTTCCTTTAACATACCAAAGAGGAGAATGGCATGTGTTTGTTGCCCTCAAGAGGCAAGGGGCCATGCATTCCACATCCACTAAGCAAGTTGACAAAGGAAAAAAAAAATATCAAAGAAGAAGAAGCAGAATATCAACATGAGGTTGAGAAAGAGTTTGAACTCATTCATATTGACAGTGATGAGGAAAGTGAGGCAAGGATCTTAAGTTGGCTCCTCTATAAAACAAATGCCCAAATAAAAGACCTCTAAAGCAAATCTAGATAGGGCCAAGTATGTGAATAGTGTCCTTGAGATGGAGAATAAACAACTAGGGGCACAAAATGCCATTTATGAGGCTAAAGAAATAAGAGCCCGGAAAGAAGCTCAAAGAGCACAGGTAAAGCTAGAGGATTTCATGGGCATCTATAAGGAAAGTTAAGATGAAGAAGGACAGTCTAGAAGAAGACCAAGAACCATGGGTTTAATGAAGGCCTTGGCAAGACAAAGAGAGCAAGAGTCAGCCTTGGCAGAGCAACTCCCTCTAAGTGAGTTGCTTTCCATGGAGATAGAATATTATTGGGAGCCTTGGCTAGAAAGAACAAAAACACACTTCGATGCCAAATTGGAGAAGGCCAATAGGGACCTTGACCTCCAAAAGAAGATGACCAAGCACTATGCCTTGAGAAATGAAATTGCAAGGGCCAAGCTCAAAGGAGTCCTTGCCGAAATTCAAGCACTCAAAGGATAAGAAAACCTTTACATCTTAGTTGATGCTTCCCTGCAGGCATCCAAAACCCCATGAGGAAGGTAATTGCAAATTTTGGGAACTTTTTTGGAATTTTTTGGTTTTTGTTGATTTGGAGGGCCAAGAGCACAATGCCCTTGGTGCTGAACTTTTTCTCAAGGCATCCTCAAGAGGTAAATTTTAAATTTTTGGAATCCTCATCTCAAGTACAGCATTCTCACCAAATTTTAGGTCATTTGGAGCTGATTTGGTCCTCCAAAAGGGTCAAAAACACCCTGAATTTCACCTTTCTGCCTAGTTTTCAGGGCCGGCGCTGCACCTTTACTAGGCTTGGGACTTTTTATTTTTGAATAGGTTAAAGGGACCAAAATAGAAAACCAAGGACATTTCTAGAAAGTAGACTCAACAGGATTTCCAACGAGCCATCACGGAGCCCATTCTGACATCGGTAAGGCCTTCAAAACTTGGTTGCAAGGAAACCCAGTTTTCCTGTGCATGTGCTGCGTCCTTGGCCAGGAAATTGCTTCCTTAAATCTCAGTGCCATGCCTTGGCAAAAAAAAAGTCAAAAAATTATGCTAGGAAACATTTTGAAATTTTTTGGGAGCCTAAATGTCAATTTTTCGCAAAAAATGCTCAAGAAGATACTCTTTCATAGATATTTTGTGCCTTGGGCTTTTCAAGGTCTCAAAGGACAAAGTGACATTTATGATTAAATAATGGGCTTCTCAAGACCTAATTAGGTTTTTTTTCCTCCTTTCTTATTAAATACAACATTGAGGCTTCTTTGTAGTTGGTTTTTGGTTAGACATTTATTGAGAGTAATACATAGACTTGGAGATTGAAGACAAATTGGCACTGATTTTTGTGAATGGCTTGGATTGTTTGACATTGGAGAAGGCTTGCTTGAACGATCCATGAGAATTGTTAAATGGTGATTTGTTCCTATTTAGTTCATGTTTTTTTTCTTGTATTATCAGTTTTTTCATCCTTCTATTGCAGTAGGATAAAAGTTTTAGACTAAGAAATGTTGTTTAGAGGCACCTTAGTTCTGTTTATCCTTCACCGCTTCTATGTTTTCCTCTAGTAGGTTAGTTTAGAGAATTCGTAGTTTCTCTCTAGACCCACTTATGCTTGTTTATCTTATGAATGATTCAATATAGTAGATATCAATTTTTTTTTATGGTTAGCCCTACTTGTTTGATGTTACTTAAACATTGTTCTTAAGATCTTTCTTTGAAGTATCACTAATTAGTTTTAGCCAAAGAGGTTTATGTTTTGATCATGCCCTTTGTCCATTCTTGAAAGGTTGCTTTGGAGGTCTTTATGGCAGTGATCAATGATGTTTAGGAGTTTCCTCTTCTTTGATCTATGTTATATTTCTATCTTAAATGTTTTCTAATCTTGAAGGTGAAATCACTAGAAGTTACACAAGTTCTTGTCTTCTATAGTTCACTGGATTGTTTATCTTAAATTCTTATTTGCTTAAGTTTAATCAAAGAGTTATTAGTTTTCCCTGTCTTATGATTACTTATTTATGATGAGTAGTGTTAAATACCTTTCTTGTTTAAATATATTTGTTCAAGGATTCTTAACTTCCCTTTTACACCTACTATGTTCACAAACTTGATGTTCATCTCATCTCACATAAACCTTGAAGATACATTTGACCATGTTAGATTTGCCCTGTGATGCACCCTGATTAATTGTTGAACTTTCCATGACCTTTTGTAGACTCCATATCCCAATGCCTTGACAATCTCTCACTCCATCTATTCTACTTGATCACCTACCCAACCAAACAAACAAACAAACCCTAAACTTAACAACTAGCCTAAAATCAAACCGTAAAAGCAAACAAGTTCACATCCTTTGCAAAAAATAGAGAGAGACCTCTCTGAGTCCAGGAAGGCTAGGTCCTAGAACTCCAAAGACTAGTCTGATGTTACCCCTATTCATTTTTTCTCACCAATCTAACAAATTACGGGGACCTAACAATTGTTACAAACCCCTCCCCCTTATGGGAACACCGTCCTTTGTGTTCTATGACACCTATGACTAGCAAAACCATTCAAACCAAAACATACTGCCTATTGAGATTTATAACTTGGCTCGATGCAGTATTTATGATAAAAACTTGCTAAAAATCCAAAACCAACATGAAAAACATGACAACATGATAACCATACCTCTTGTTGGAGCTTTATAACACAACTTATTGTCGTATTTACAATAAAAACAATACACACACACACACACACACACATATATACCAAAAATTATTTTCTTTAACTAGAAAACAATAAAAGGATATGTAGCTTGCACCTAATCAACCATCTCCCATGTAACTTCATTGGGCCAAAAGTGCTTCCATTGCACTTTGACTTTCTCGATCGCTTGGTTCTAGAGCATGAGTTGTTTTCGCTGCAATATGCACTGATGTTTTTTCTATAATTCTCCTTTTTTATCCACCTGCAATATAGACCAGTCAATCACATAATCAACATCCTTCACATATCCCTTAAGGAATGAAACATAGAAAACATTATCGACTTTCATAGTCAGTAAGAGTGAAATTCTGTAGGCGACAGGTCCAATCCTCTCAAGGATCTTGAAATGCCCACAATACCAAGTTTCCATGGCACATGACCCAATCCTCAAGGAGCTCTTATTGGGATTGATGTGCAAGTACACATGCTCCCCATCCTGGAAATCCTTAAACACCCTATCTTGATATGCATAGCTCTTTTGCTTGTCCTTTGATACCTTTAGATTCTTCTTGATAACCTTCATTTCTTGTTCCATCTCTTCCAACATGTATGGTCCAATAAACACCCTATTCCCTGGATCAATACAACTGGAAAGAGTAATACAACTCCACCCATAAAGTGCCACAAATAGATTCATCTTCAAATATTCTTGATACCCATTATAGTATTCAAACTCTACTAGTAGAATATGCTCCTCCCACCTCCTTTGTTGGTGCATAACATACATCCTCAAGATGTCCTCCATGATCTTGTTGACCCTATTTTTCTTTCCATTTTTTTGTGGATGATAAGCTATACTAAAATCCAACTATGTCCCCAAACCTGCAAGAAAGTCCTTCGAAAACTTGGAAGTGAACTTGGAATCTCTTTCGGATACAATATTCTTAGGAATAACATGTAATCTCACTATCTCCCTAATGAATAGCTGAGGTACCTCACTAACTGAATTAGTAGAATTCACTGGAATGAAGTGAGCTACCTTGGTTAGCCTATCAACCACAACCATAATGGAATCATGCTGCTTAGATGTCCTCAGAAAAACTGTGATGAAATCCATGGAAATGACCTCGCATTTCCACTTTGGAATCAAAATCAGTTGCAATAAACCACCTAGATGATTGCACTATAATTTTACCTGTTGACAATCCAAACACCTTGTGATGAAATCAGCTACCTCTTTCTTCATATTCTATTAATAGTAAAACTTCTTCACAATTGTCAAAGTCTTCTAATATCTTAGGTGACCTAAATATGACTTAACATGAAATTCCCTCAAGATAATCTTCTTGAATTCAATATTTTTTGACACATAGATCTTGTCCCTAAATCTCACCAAACCATCTTCCATGGGATGATAATCCACATCCTGATCACATGTATCATGTTTTTGTAACATGTGCTTAAGTTGTTGGTACATATCATCATGTTGTCTTGCCTATAAGATTTGATCATGTAAATATGTCCCATATGAACTCATAACTTCTATGTGATTTACCTGCACTCTTATGCTAATATCATATGAAACCTTTTTCTCCTTACCTTTAATGTACCTAATCTTGAATTCAAACTCACTGAGTGTGGCTAACCATCTAACTTTTCTGGAATTCATATTAGGTTGGTCAAACAATTATCTCAACCCATTGTGTTCACTCATCAAGAAAAACCTCCTGCTAATAAGATAGTGCTTCCAGATCTTCAATGCATGCATTAGGGGAATTTTGAGGTCTAAAATGGGCCTCCTAAGGAAATTATAAAATAATATTGGAAATAATAAAAAAATATTAGATTACATCATCAAATTTTAAAGGGAAAAAAGAAGAAAATATTTTTTCAACTCATATTTTCAACTTATCTCCCTATGGGTTGACTCAAATTTCGAGTGGGAACACTCGTTGGATGTAGAATGTAATTCCTCATCCAAGGAGTACCCATGTTGCATAATTTTTATGGACCCTGCTACACGAAAAATGAGAAATACATGAAAAAATGATTGCAATAACATTTTTTCATGTATTTCTTATTTTTCGTGTAGCAGGGTCCATCGAAATTATGCAACATGGGTACTTCTTATATGAAGAATTAAATTTTTCATCCAATGAGTACTCACACTTGAAATTGGAGTAAGACATTAGGAAGATAAATTGAAAATACAATTTGAAAAAGTAGTTTTATTATTGTATTATTTTTTAATCTTTTTACTCTTTTACCTCAAAAATGGTGAATCATCCCCCATGGTTGACATCATCATCTTGAATCCCATTGGTTCTTATAAAGTTTATTTTGGCTGTCCATTTTTATTAGCAGGCCCATTTTAGACCTCGAAAGTTCTCTAATGAATGATCGCTACCAACTCAAGATAATGAGTCACATAGTTTTTCTTGTGTTCATTCAGTTTCCTTGAATCGTAGCATACCACTTGTCCCTCTTGCATCATAAATCCACCAAGTCCTCTCTTGCAAGAATCTATACACACCATAAACTCTTTATCTGGATCTATAATCTTTAGAATTGGAGCATTTGTGAGAAATTGTTTCCACTTCTCAAAACTAGCTGCACATTCCTCTGTCCATTCAAATTTCTTTCCTTTCCTCTAAAAACATGTAATAGGATAGGAAATCCATTAGAAGTTCCTGATAAATCACCTGTAATAACCTGCTAATCCCATAAATTATTTGACTTCATCCACATTCCTAGGATATTCCCATTCCATGATAGCTCTGATCTTTTCCAGGTCCACTGTTAAACCTTCCTTGGAAACAACATGTCCCAAGTAATGAAATTTTGTCTAAAATAAACTGCACTTACTAAGCTTTACATACAGGTGATTCTCTCCCAACAATATCAGTATTTCTTCTAGGCGTTCTACATGCTCTTCCTCATTCTTAGAATATATCAACATTTCATCAATGAATACTATCAAAATCTTGTCCAGATAAGTACGCAACCACTATTCATCAAACATATCAAAGTAGTTGGAGCATTAGTATGAGAAAAAGGGAACTACTAGAAACTCATAATTCCCATACCTGGTATGGCATGTGGTTTTTTAGATGTCTTCTTCTTTGATGCATACTTGATGATATTCTCATCTCAAGAAAATATTGGATAACAATGTTTCTCCCTTCAACTAATCAAACAAATCATCAATCTGCGACAAAAAATACCTTTTCTTGATAGTCACCTTGTTTAACTACATGTAATCAATACACAACCTAAGAGTATCATCCTTCTTCTTTATAAATAGTACTTGTGCACCCCAAGGAGATGCAGTTGGTGTAATGTATCCTTTATCAATCATTTCCTTAAGTTACAACTTCAATTCCACGAAATCTAGAGTGTTCATCATGTACGGTGTCGTCGATGTTGGTGCTGCTCCTCGAATCAACTCAATAGAAAACTCCACTTCCCTATGATGAGGCAACTCTAAAACATCTTCTAGGAATACATCTTGAAACTGTTACAAAACCGGATACCTCGTCAATACTTATGCATCCCCAACATCCTTACCTTTGTCACTGGAAACATGCACTACGAATAATACATAGCCTTTCTTGCAACTACGCTTTTCCTACATAGATGTAACCATTCTTATTGATGTAGCCTTATTCTTACCTTGCACAATTCTATTATCTCCATCATCATACAAGCACTTGATAGCCTTCTCATAACAATCCACCTTAGTCCTGTCACAATTTATAACCAATCCATACCCAAAATCATATTGTATGATCCCAATGGAATAACATTTAGATGTGGTTATGTATGCATACAATTCAGCTCAAATGCACAATCTCTCACCCAATGATGGACTCTTTTATTAGTACTTGTATCCAAATGCACCAACCAATACTCTTCATGCACTTCTTTTCTCAAACCACACTTATCCACTAGGTCGGGATTAAAATAACTATAATTAGATCCAGGGTCAATAAAAATGGAAATAACTCAATCAAAAAGATTACCTTCCATCTCGATAATGGGTGTCTAGTGATCTTCCTGTTTGTTGTTAAAAGCTACATAGATTCAAGGAATTCTCTATCCAATATTCCCAATGGTATGCTCTTCTTGAGCACTATAGGATTTAGGTATACCACCCTGAAACAACAGACAATCCTTCTTGCGATGATCCTTGCCACATATCCAGCACTGCAATGTTTCTATGCCATTACCCATATTCTGTTGTTCTCCAAGCTAAGACCCATGTCCCTTATCAATTGCATTAAACTTCTTCTAAGGATAAAGATTTTCCTTCTCACCTGCATCCTCAGGTCTTCCCCACTTTGGAGGCCACTTACCTTTAGTCTTGTCATTCCCTTTCCAACCCTACTTAGACTCATACTTATGCTCCTATTTCTCATAAAAGTGCTTCAACTTTCAAATTACTTCTTCCAGCGAACGAGGCTCATCATACTCAATCCAATCCTTAAATGCTAATAGCAATCCACTGATAAATATATAAAATTTTGTATTCTCATGATTAATACAAGGCACATACCTCAAAAACTCTGGGAACTTATTCATGTACTCATCGTCTATCATATATCCCATCTTCATCTCATAGAACTCCTTGTCCTTTCTGTCATATTTTTGGATAGTTTCTTGAATTCATGCCAACTCAACTACTATTTCCTAATGTCTCTGAAACACTTCACATATTCAGACCAGATGTCTACTTGACCTTTGAGACTGAAAATAACTATCATGACCTTCATGTTCTTTTTGTTGTCAAGCAACTCAGAGAACTTCTTCATTCCAAGCTACCATGCCTCTACATATTTTGGCTTTTGTTACATAAGAATTTTTCACCATGCTCACTTCCCGTCCCTGATCCTGAAGTACCCCATGACAGAACTTGTGCATTGTTTCCACCATGAAAAAATATGTAAAGACATCCCCTGAAGACTCAAAGAAAACTGCCTTGGAATATTTCTAAAGGAACTTGGTCAAAATCCTAGTTTCCTAGGTCAACGCGTTTTCTAGTTTCATGCTCGCACTGATGTTAGATTGAAATTTCTGTCTTGGCACTTCCAGTGCCCTTATTTCTTGGAAAATCACATTGATCCCTTTCTGGGAGTGTTTCCTCAAATGAAGGAGAATTTTCAACCTCTAGAAGTTCCAGGCCGATGATTTGGTTGTTAAACGGTGGTGGTAGAGTCGAGATCTCTAATTTTAGAGTTTTTATCTTATCCAGGGGGGTTTATCCCTTAGAAATTAGACGTTCATCCTCCTTTCATGGGCTCCCAATCTCTTCTCCCTTCCTATAAATTGGTCCCCATCCTTCCACTACTGGTTGGTCATTGTTGGGATAGTCTAAACTCTCGTTCCCTTTACATTATTTCCCTGTGATAATGCCTAATTTGTTCAAGAAAAGGAATGCTTTAGAGCTTTGGTGAAGGGCTAAAATTTTCACCAAAGGGAGGTCTCCAACATCAAGGCCTGGGTTGCAAGCCATTCCTTTTATATTTATCAATAAAACATCTAATGTTTGATTTCCGTACTTTTCTAATATTTTATGAAAATATTCTGGTACTCCTTGATCTATTAGATAGCTAATGTTTATGATTATTATGTATTGGATTATGTTTTTTGTTGCTTCTTGATCATCCGTAGGTATTCATGTGCCACCAGTAACAAGAAGCAAGCCTACAAGGATCGTGGATCAAGGTCATCATCAACGGGTTCGAACATAGCATCAGGAAAAATGTACCTTTATCTCTTTTCTTGTCGCATTTTGAATATTATCTAAGAAAGTATCTCAAGTTTCTAGACCCAGTCTAAGGCTAGAGAGATCGCCTCTGTCTGCAAAGGGGATTTATCTTGAAAAAACTTCTTCAAATTTCCATCGAATTTAGATGGCTTGGCTTTCTTGAACTCATATGGAAAGTATTCCCTCTCACTTCTTCTATAAGGATGATAGCGGTGATGACCATGATATCTTTCTGAACCAGAACTAGAGTAGAACCCATAACCACTTCCATTTCCTATCAAGCATATCCAAGAACCTACCATATCTAACTATTTCATCCATGTCTAGACTATTCCCACCATGAAAATTGCTACCATATGACCCATTAGTCATGTCCTTTTTTACATAAATAATTTTTGGTTGTCCCTATCTCAGCAAGTCTGACAAACTCTGAAAGATAACTGCATTGACCTCTGCTTGTTTTTCCTATGCCCTGGCAAGTCCTTCCTATGACTGAATGATTCTATCATTATATGCCTTGCAGCACATTATCTATGCCTTTAGACTTATCAAGGTGTTTTCTGTTTCAGGAGAATACTCATCTTTTTGTTTCTCATCTATAATCCACCAATTTTCTAGTCATCTATGATCTTCTTGTTCCTACAAACAAACCATGTCATATAAACCAAATATAAACATAAGATCAACATACCTCAATGAAGTTTAGGGGAGGCCATATCATCTTTAGAATTAATCCATATTAGCACAATACATGTATATACATAATCATATCAATATACTGACATCATGCATGATTACACTAACTGCATACAATGACCTCATGCACTACAATCATGACCATGAAAATGCATGCATAACAACCACATAGATATTGATATGCATGTATGGCAGTCACTTTTACCCTGAGGTCCAGTGTTGCATCCTCTCTCTAATACCAATTTGTAACACCCCCTCCCATCCCACATTTACCCAATTTCACCGGTCTACCTGGGAAAACATGAGACGAAGAGTTATTATGACATGAATCGACCTCCAAGATTAAATTATGGAAGTGGGGTTGACAACTGAGACAAAATGACCACAATCTGAAATCCTACAGGGCTTATAGGACACTTAGGGGTCAAATAACCACCCCAAGTGACCCAACCATGACCTAGGCTACTTTTTCAACGACTTATACTCCCAACCGCATGCACAGACCTGCATGAATGTAGTTGTGACCCTCCAACCACATGTGCAACACTTCCTCCATGTGGTTATAGCGCAAATTCTCTAGTTCAAAGGGTGTGGTCTCGGGATTTGAGCCACAACTCTAGGAAATCCTCCATACCACTTCCCATGACTTCCTAAGACTTTCTAGAATGATAAAGGACTTGAAGACAATGTTAATCATACAAAAATTGAATAAGGACTTGACCTAACATGTTCTAAAAATGATAGTCATTTTTTCAAACATATGTTGAACATTTAATCTGTAGGTCATGAATGCATCTATGAACATAGGAGTATGAAACTTATTTGAGAAACACCAAGAAGTTCTAATGCCTTCTCATAATAGCTAAAATTACATTTGTTAGCCCATGCATTTATTAACCATCAAATACTTATCAAATATTGAACAAGACATAACTAGAGTACATTGCAAATCCATGCTTATAACCAAGATATAGCCAAATTATTAACCATGGCATAATAATTTTCAAATCATCATAATAAAAAGTACAAGCGCTCATAGATTACAATAAGAAAAATAGCTCTTATTAACTTATGCAAAATCCAACAAAGTAAGGAACTTCCACGTACCACCAAACCATAGATTGGGATGAAACAAATCACTCGTTCTTCCAATCACCCGTGTTTCATATTTCACGCATGAATAATGTGGGATCTCAAGATATAAAAAACTAGGGCTTCCTAGAGATTAAACCACCTCCAACCTCAGGCTACTGCGATCTAGCCAAAACTGGTCAAGAGATCACAATTCCTAAAACAAGCTTGGATGCCTCAAAGTTTCTTCACCATTACCTTGAGGATTTTTCTTGTCTCCACCCACCTATTGAGGGCTTCACAGAGATTAGACCACCTCCACCCCTAAATCTTGGTAATTTTCCTGAGACCACCTCACCTAATCTAAAACCTTCTAGAAATCTAAAGCTTAGCTAGAAAATAATCCCATCACACCATGTCTATCTAGAAATGGAAATGAAAGGTTGAAACCCTTGTCACACCTGCAAAAAAACATGCCAATGACAACAAAATAACCAAATACATAAATTCATGTACCATGCATTCATACACCAGCTAGGAAATCACACATGCAACTTGTTACCTGCAATCCTCCTGTTGAAGTTGCTTAATACAAACTTCCTTACTTGTCCTTTTCTTTCCTTTGCTTCCTTTTAATTCCTTTGATTTCCTTTCTCTAATGTGATAGGGCTCTGATAATTCTCTAAGTGTGCAATAGTATGAGAGAATAGAGAGAGAGAGCTCCAAAACTGAACTAACAAAATCTAAACCAGTGAAAAGCTATGAACAGATCCCCAGAAGCCTTTTTATCATTGAGTCATCTATTTTCTTAATTTTTCCTCTATTTTCCTTCAATTTACCTCTCATGCAAATATGTTACCTTCCATATCCCTTTTCTCCTATTTGAATTGTTATACGAAATTTCACTTCTGCAGACAAAAATGAATTCCTTAGATCTAGTGGTCTGATCTAGAAAAAGAAATGACAAAAGAATCAATGATTTCCTTAAATAAATTGGATTATGGAAAATAAGCCTACCTAGAATATGTAGAAAGCCCTTCTCTCTTCTTAGCTAGTAAGTTCCAATCATAGCTCCACGCACTATAAATGGAACCCGCAACAATGACTAAAACAAGCAAAGAGACTACAACATCCACATAGAATAATCCAATATATTCATTCAATGAGTCAACATGGCATTGAAATACCAGAGAATAAGCATACCAAAAGTATAGGAAAACAAGATTCCTTTTTTATTAATAATAAAGGAGAGAGTTACAACCATAAATAGAAGTTGATTTTGTAGATGTGTCTCCCCACTTGACTTGCCTTCCTTGTCACAAAGAAAACTTTCACACTCTACCCTAATTCAAAATAATGATGACTCCTTAAGCTCACAACAAAATCATGAGGGGACTAGCAATCTCCAAAACCCAACCTAGACCTTACGGGAGGCAGTGGATTTATAGGGTAAACATGGTAGTTTAGGATTTACCAATCTAGGCTTGAGATCCACTTGTGAGGGAGGATAAGCTAAAGGTATAAGAGATAAGGTCTCTAAGATAGAATCATATAGGAATTTGAGATCTCTATCTATGGTAAATGGTCAAAATCCCATTCGAGCTTCTAGAAGAGGAAGCTTTGAAATAGCTTTTATAGAATCAATGCACCTACAAAAGGGAGAAACATGTGCTAGTCAACACCAATGCTCAAGTCTGTAGCCCCCAATTTTGGTGAACAAGAACACAGGGTGTGTTGGTCCTAAAAAGATGTTTTTTTTAGCAGATAATCCCAGAAACGTAGACTTTTTGGAGAATTGATTCTTAGGGCTTTATAGAGGGATCATGAAAAAATTTCCAAGGATGTTGATTGATCTGGTTTACGGGCCTTTTGGGCTAATGTGAAAAAATATCCTATAACACATTTCACCCTAAAGTATAAATTCAGAAGCATTGGTTGAGGACTAAATTGCTTTACCTTGTGAAAAGTCTGGATCAAGAACAAATAGGTTGAGATCATCATCTGTTACAATACATATTATCATCATGTTATCATTGCTAAGGGAGGAATACCCATGCTCAACATATAGGTCAACATTACATGTACAATGATCAATAAGTCTCATCCACTGTTGAAATAGTGTGGACTCATGCTTGGATGACTGTATGTATGATCATAGCCATCATATTTCGCATTCTTTTATGAATTATGAAATCGTAATTTGGATGGATGGAACTAGATTCGGGGTCTTTTATCCCATTCACTCGATTGTTCAAGGTACAAGTCTAACCATGAAAATAAATAAGTTGGAGTCGAACATGGTAGACACCATTTGATTACTGATCAATGATGTACGCTATTAACATACACAAGAGATGTAATAGCCTTGGGTTAAAATTTCATGTAATAAAATTTAAGAAAGGTAAAATAAGACCATAAGCAAGGGACACTTATTCCAAACTGAATGTTTGGAAAAAAATCGTAGTGTGGGTGTTCATTGGTTTATTATGGCTATGGGAAATTATCAAAGGCAATGGCTAAGGCTTTCGAAAGAAAAAAAGGTATGTTTGGCACATTTTTATGAAAATAATGAAAATTAGGAGAAAAGGAAGGTGGATGGTCACAGGTTGCATGTGAGGAGGAAACTGAAGGAAAATAATGGAAAATGAAGAAAATATAAGCCTCATTAATAAAAATTCTTATGACGACTAGTTCATGGATTTTTTGGTTAGTGTTAACCTTTTTGTTAGTTTAGTGTTAGAATATTTCTCGGAGAGGAGAAGAGCACCAAGAGGAGAAATAAAGAAAGGAAGGAAAGGAAGGAAAAATAAAAGGAAAGGAAAAGAAAAGAAGGACAAGGAAAGTAAAGGAAGGCAAGGATCAAGCAGCTTCAGTAGGAATACTTGTAGGTAATAGGTTGCATGTATGATTTCCTAGCTTGTTTTGACATGCATGGTATGTGCATGTTGGTATTTAGTTCTGTTGTTGTCATTGGCATGGATTTTGTTGGGTTTCGACAGTGTGTTTTAGCCTAGCCTTGTCATTTCTGGATATACATGGTATGATGGGATTGTTCTTAGTTTTGAGCCTTGGATTGTCAGAATATTTTGGAGTGGGGTGAGGTGGTCTCAGGAAAATTACCAAAGGCCCAGGAATCCCTTTACCGATAATGGAGGGATACATGGTAAAGCCTAAGGGTGGAGACAGTAAAATTCCTCAAGGTATTGGTGAAGAAATTTTGAGGTATCCAAGCTTAGTTCGGTTTTGTGATCTCGGCAATAGTTTAGTTGATATCACAATATGGTGAGGGTGGAGGTGGTTTAACCTCTAGATTCCCTTGGTTGTGTTTATATTGGTTTATCCCATGATATCACACATTCATTTTGAATACGGCACTGGGGTAATTAGCTAAAAGAAATATTTGGTTCAACTAATATATGGTAGGGTGGAACATGAAAGTCCTGAACATGGTCGGTTTTTCCCTCTGTTTAATAAGATCTAAGTTTCTCTTGATTTTGATAAGGAAATGTACTTGCTATTATGTGGCTTTAATGGTTGTTCTATCATTTTTATTTATCTAGTTATATTCTAGTTATAAGCATGGTTTTATGATGGATCTTAGTCATGGATATTTTCATGTTTTCAATTGTAAGTGAATGAGTAATGAATGCAATACCTAATTGTTGTTATGTCAACTAATGTGAGAAGAAATTGACCCTTATTGTTGAAACTCAGACAATTTTTCAATCTCTTATGATAAAAATTTCATTCATGACCTGTAGGTTTAATATTCACCAAGTTTTTGACAAAATGTCAGTCTCGGTTGGGGATGGTCATGTCAAGTACTGGTTTTAATTTTTGGTTTACAAGCATTGGTTCTATGAAACTTGTATTCTCTATAAGTTTCATTTATTTCTCGATAGAGACCTGAGTCCTAGCCTTGAAAAGGTGGCACATAATTCTGGGTCATTAGCATAGAACGAAGAATATAATTTCATATTCGCATGGAGGTATGCCTATGGAAGCGATTGGGGACCCATAGTGACATGGAGGCCTTAGAAAGGGAGCGTCTGGGACTCTAGGTCATGGAAAAAGTGATTTGTCTTAGGGTTTGGATACTTGGAGGGGTTGGGTTACTCCTGGAGGTCCTGTGGCACCTAATGGAAGTCAGTAAGGTCTTGAGTTATCAACTCCATTTCCTTAAGCTCATTGTTGGCCCTCAATTTTGGTCATTTTTTCCTTCGACCTATTTACCACCATATTCCATATTATATCATCCATATATGTCTCATTTTAGCCTTATTATGCATATTCAAGTAATCAAAATTAAGTTTTTCAATTTTTAAAATTTTTTGTAAAAATTGGGTTTTAAGAGTAATTTTGGACTACACTAAAAATTCATGTAATAGCTTCATTGAAGTCATATGTGCGGGACATATGGGTGAGAGATTAGCATATATTTGGAAATATTGGGATCCACATATCGATAAATACCTATTATTTTAGTCAAAATGAACTAAAATAGGCCTAGTCAAACTTTACCTGTCATTCAAGAATACCTAGGAAAAAGGGGTAGAATTAGTATTTTGTGGGATTTTTCCTGATTTTGTGAATTGGAATGGATGATTTTGACCACTATGGATGGGATTAATATTGAAAGGACTGTTATAGACATTATATCTAGGTTTTTTTATTATTTTTCTATTTAAGCCAAGTTTATGGACCATTCAAGCATGTAGAATTTGTGTAATTTTGTATTGAGACTTTTGAAGACTTTGAGATAATTTTAAGAACCAATTCTATTATTCTATTTATTTTTCATGCCGTGGATGATTGATTACTTTTTTTTCTAGCTGAATATTTCTTCAAGTGTGCAAGGCAAGGGTGTAGGGCCCCCACTCCAAGCTAAGTACACTTTGGTTAAATTAGAATAGTTTTAATGCAATATTTCTTGCTTCAGATTTATGATTCAGTCATTTTGATGTGTTATGATTTCTTATGATTACTGGATGATTATTGGTTTAAATATAATTTTCATATGCAATTACAAACAAGAATTTAAGTTAAATTCTCTTTCTATCAAATCATGAACAACAAAAAAAATCCATCCTCTTTAGTTTCCTTAAATTATTTCTTGAATTTCTAGTTTTAATGCAATGGTAATAATGTTGGAATAGAATTGTAAAGAAGGAAAATCCAGACCTCCTAAGTTAGGAGCCTCTTATCTTACTTTCTAGACATCATAAACTATTTCTCTTGAGATTATCTTCTTGAAGATAAGACTATGGGGAAGGACAAACAGGATCTCCTAAGTTAGGAGCCTCTTCCTTCACTTACTACATCTTGAATCGGAAAATTTTTAGTTAGATTTTATATTCGTAATACACATTTCCATTAATCTTAAAATCTAGAATGTATTTGTAATATGAATTTCTTTCAACTTCTAAACTGTGTCTTCTAAAATTGACTTCACCTGAAATCCATATATTTTAGACATGCTTCCAAGTATACAAACCCAGATTAACAAGTAAAACACCCATGTTAATTTACTTAGTAAATTGACCCAAAATTTTTGGTGCCATTGCCAGGAAGCATACTTCAATATAGTCAATTAGGAAGATTCTAAATATATATATATAAACACAACAAAAGCAACAACAAAATTTAGTTTTTTTTAGTTATGTTTCTTTATGCTTAGAGAAAGAGATCAAAAATGTAGATTTTCCAAACAAAACCCCCCAAAAACTCAACCATCAATAGGAGCAGGACCATCAAGACTAATTACACCAGTAGCTGGAAAACCAAATTTAGAAGAATTGGAAGAAAAACAAAGATTGGGACAAAGATTTACTCTTATTGAAAGACAAACCTTGTTAACCTATGAAGTGAAAAGAAAACAAACACTGATAGAAACATCTTTCATAGAAAAACAAAAGGAGAAAAGGAAACCAATTGTTAAACAATTAGATCAACCAATTCTTGAAAAAATAGGGAAAGTTGAGGAAACACAAAATCAACCTCTTATTGAGACATTACAAACAACTAAGAAGAAAATGAAAAAGGAAGGAGAAGGATATAATATACCAATATTAACTTTGGAACAAAGAATTCAGTATGAAAGGAAACAAAAAGAATGGAAGAGAAAAAGAGAGGAAGAAAGGAGAATAGAAGTAGAGAGAAAAAGAGAAGAAGATGCAAAAATAGAATATGACAATAAGAGACGTAATGATATAGAACCACACAATGATCAGGAAGCTACCTTTGGCTTCCCAATTCTAGACACAAGAGAAATTATTGGAGGAGGTAAAAATGAAGAATATTCCACCTTCTGTTTTACCCCATTTTTATGGAATGTCTACTGAAGGTCTTGATTCATTCATGTTTGAGTTTGATATTTTATGCCATACTTATGGATATACAGATGACACACATAAACTTCGTCTTTTTCCTGCTACTCCTAAAGCAACTGCATTGAAATGGTTTATGGGATTAGGAGAACACACGATTGCCTCTTGGGATGAAATGAAGAAATTTTTTCTTAAGAAGTATCAAGTCTATTGCAGGCCTAGAGATTCAAATGAAGATATTTTAAGGATGTCTCAACAAGAATATGAGAGTTTGTAAGAATATCTAGAACAATTTCTTTATAATTTACAAAAATCCAAACAACACTCTTTAAATTCTGATACCATTCGCACAATTTTTCTCAAAGGTATACGAGATGAATACCTTGATATTCTCAATGTAAAGGGGAAACGAGACATCTCAAATTTTACATTTCATGAGATTGTTGAACTATGTCAAAAATATTCTAGGGGAAGAGAAAAGAGTGGAAAAAGAGATGTTACTTCAAGAGCTTCTAAATCAGCAACAAGAGAAGTCACAAGAACAGAAATAGGGAGTTTTTTAGAAAACCTTAAAACTGATATTTTGAGCACTTTGGGAACACAAGTTGATGTATTGAAAGCCAAGAAGAAGAAATATGAACAAGATCGAATCCTATCAATATTTTTTCCTAAGTGTTGAAAGAAGCATCCATTAAGAGAATTTCCTTTGGATAATATTCTGGTGTATGGACTTTGTACATAAAATCATTCAATTGAAAATTGTCCAAAGCTTAAAGAATTGCAAGTAAATACAATGGAATAAGTACAAGGAATTAATTCTCTTTAATATATGGCACCAAGGAGACCTTGGAAGCCAAGGTTTCTAGGTATGACCCAAAATTTACCTCAACAATTTTCTCAACAAATGCCTCAAAACTATAAATATCCTTCTCAAACTTCATGGAATACTCCTATGGCATGGCAGGCTTGGCCTCCACAACAATACCAAAACCAACCTAGACAAGGTTGGCGAGGATATAGTTATGGAACCCAACCGCCTCAACAAATCTATCCTCAACAACAATATCAACCTTATCCTTAACAACCATTTCAATATCAACCATTCCAGAAACATCCTCAACCAATTCTATTTCCACAAAAAAATCCTACACCCTTACTAACTCAACCACAACAGCTTCAGTTTCCTTCTAACCAACCCCTGCCTAGACCAACTCAATTACCATCTCAGCCAGTAGAAAATCCGAGTAACAAAGTGGAAATACCAACATAAAATTTGTAAGAAGCAACATATTTTCCTACATATTCTATTCTTCCTATTAAATACATCCACTTAAGGTCTGGAAAAGTATTACTAAAATATTCTCCACCAATCATAGAAGGAAAAATTGAACAAGGAGAACAATCTGAAAATATAATCCAGAAAATCAAATTCAGAAAGGAAAAACTATTATGACCCAAACACCACCTTTTCCAGAAAGGTTAGTAGAGCAGAAAACTTCAATTTCTCTTCCTGAATTTGATATGTTGGATGAATTAAAGAATTATTATGTCAAAATTTCTTTTTTGCAAGCTATCAAAGATATTCCAATCTATGCAACAACAATAAAGGAATTATGTATTAAGAAAACTAGCAGAAAGAAAAGAGATCCACCCACAATCCAAGTCATTGGAAAATTAGTTAGTATCATGTTTGCAAAAACAACAATTGAAAAGTATATTGATTCTGGGATACGTATGGTTACCATTCAATCAATAATTTTTCAATTCCTAATACTTTAATTGATTTGGGACCTGTTATAAATGTCATGAAAAAAGAGACTATGAAATATATAAAATTGCCAAATATTTGGCCTACTACTACAATTTTGGAAATAGCAGATAGATCTATGTTGTGTCAGAGGGAATATTAGAAGACATCATTATTTCTTTGGATTCATGGGAATATCCTGTAGACTTTCTAATCTTGCAACCAAAGAAAAATCTAGGAGGCCATCCTTTAATTCTAGGCAGAACATGGTTAGCCACATTGGATGTCTTCATTGGATGTAGATCAGGAAGCATGATCATAGCACATGGAGATGAAAGGAAACATGTTACACTCTATCCTTGAGCTCAATATCCTTCTTTATTATCATGGCTGGATGAACACCAACAACAACAACGAGAAACTCAATATGTTCTAAGTATTAATCAAGTCTTTAATTTTAGAGAGGAGGAAGAAAATCAAGATTTAATAGACATTTTTTATCTTAGAACCTGATATTTCTTAGCAGCTATGAATAACACAATATGAAGCTGCAAATCATATTTTGAATCAATGTTTTTAGGAAAATTGTACTATTCAATCATTGCAAAATTCATTTGAAAGCATTTTTCTTGTTAGCTCAATTACCGATTCACAAAGAAAAATCATTGAAATCAATCCTAGAAAGAGTCTAAATATTGGTAATAATCTAAAATCATCACAAGAACAATAGGTAATTGCATTATTATAGAAATATTCAAAATATTTTTCCTGGGACTATATAGACATGCAAGGAATTCATCCAAAGACATGTATTCACCATATCTATAATGATGATCATATCAAACCAGTTAGATAACCACAAAGAAGAATGAATCCTATGATGAAAGAAATAGTCAAAGAAGAATGATGGCAGGCTGTCTTGCCCTGCGAAAACCCACAATTTCCACTGTCTATGCATGTAGAATGCATTTCCATTTTTCTTCTCCAATCTGGGCAATTTTAAATTAATGCAGAAGCTTCTTATCAAAGGTTAAAAAACTATGGTTATAAAACCATTCCATGGGAATAGGTAACATTCATCTTTGCAATAATTTCCAATCTTGGATTAAAGTCCAAATGTGTAAATTCATACACAGAAGCTTACCTTCTTTGGTTTTTTTTCTGATGGTCAATACCAAAACCTGTTTCATGAAATAGACCCAATATACATACTTTATATTAAAGCTCGAATTAAACTTTCGACCCGCGCATCTTGTTTCATTTATAAAATTTCGGATTTTGTTTTAATACACAACACGCTAGCAAATCATCAACCAGAAATGCATCGGACCCACAAGCTAGCAAAGCATCAGCTTGGCAGAAGAATGCATCGGACCGAAAACACGCTAGCAAATCATCAACCAGAAATGCATCGGACCCACAACACGCATTCCAAACTTGGATTTATATCCCAACATCCACATAAAATTTGACTCGGGCCCACAACAAATATATCACTTACCTTGCGTTAACATCTTCGCAACTTGGAAATGTGAATGTTGTCGATCCCCCGATGAGTATTTATCGAATGGATATTGCATTTCTTTAAGCCTTGTGACTTATCTACTCCAAGCCATGCAAAACCACTGGTTTTTCAAACCCACCAATTGCTACATGTCATCTGATGACTAGTATCATGTTCTATTCTAGAATACCACTTATCAGGATTTCTTCACGCGAAAGCCAATTGTGGACTTGCAAAACCACTCCACGTCTTTACTTTTTATTCCTCACGATTTCAATCATATAGCCCCTCCATTCTTTATCTGTGCCATCCTTGTTCGACTATGTCTTCCGCTTCATAGTTCCAATTCAATCTTTCAATACTGTGTATTTGCACAAACTCCTACGCTATTTTCCTTCATTACATTCTGTGTGGAACCCCTTTGGGCCTTCACAAAACGCCTTCCTTCCGACTAGTATTTTCCGCTTGCTATTTCACAATCTTTCTTCAATTCTACGGGGTTTCTCTAATTCATAACACTGCTCCTTCGCTTCCACTTTTCTTGCCTAGTTTCACATCTCAACCCCCTCGTCAATGCTAACATCTGGAATATATAACTCCAACTCCAACTTCTGAGCTGAAGCTCAGTATTTGATTGGATACCCTTTATAAGATCTGATATATTCAAATGTCGAAGTCTTTATTGGAAACTCAAATTCGCTCCATGTCATTGACCCTTGCAGTGGTTGATGACTGCAATATTCCTTTCGTCTTCTCAAAGGAGTGTACAAACCATTCATGCGTTCTGTTCAAAACACAATGTCGACATTAATTAACATCGATTCTTCCATCATATGCAGAGCCTCATCTCAAAGTCCTATTACAGAGTGTATCATATACTTATCCGTAGAAACTCAAACATTCCTCACAAAGAATTGATCAAAGAATACACATATATTTCAGAGCCAAATTCCTTCATTCATATATATTAAATCAAATACAAAAGCATTCTTCTTGTCTTTGGCCAGATCTTCAAAATCAAATGGCCCTGTTCAACTGCCCGTAGGCTTACAGGAACAAACCCCTGTTTGCCCTAAAACTGAATCACTCACACTCTCTCTCGATCTCCTCTTAATGCCTTTGAGGCTTACATTTATACAAAATTATAATGAATTGATTCAGCTCCCCTAATAACTCAAGAAAACTTTTAAAATCCTCAAAGTCCTAAATCAAGACCAAATCCCTAGAATTGATGAAACTAATTCTAATTTCATTCCTAAATCTCAACTATCTCTTCATATTCCCAACTAATAAACTTCTCTCATGTTCTCTACTCATTCGAGAACATTTACAATTTCTCTCCATATTTAATTAAAATCACTCAAAGTATTAATAATTACATAAGAAATTAAAAACATAAGACCCCCCTATGTTTATTAAATACAAATTATTTTTCTTGAGCCTAATGCCCCTGCATCAAAGAACTGCAAAAATTGCTACAAGTGGGATTCATCTACCCTATTTCAGATAGTCAATGGGTTTCTCCCTTAGTTGTGGTACCAAAGAAAAATGTAAAATGGAGAATATGTGTAGACTATAGAGAACTGAATAAAGCCACGTTGAAAGATCATTTCCCATTACCATTCATTGACCAAGTACTAGATTCACTAGCAGGAAAGAATTTTTTTGCTTTTCTTGATGGATTTAGCGATTACAATCAGATTAAGATAACATTGGAGGATTAGGATAAACCTACATTTACTTGTCCTTGGGTAACATATGCTTACAATGTTTTACCTTTTGGATTATGTAGTGCACTTGCTACTTTTCAAGAGAAGTCATAGCCATCTTTGTTGATTTAATTCATGAATGTGTAGAAGTCTACATGGATGATTTTACTGTCTATGGAGGTACATTTTATGATTTTTTGCACAACCTTGAAAAATTTCTAAAGAGATGCATAGAGACAACTTATCACTCAGCAATGAGAAATGTTTTATAATGTTAACAGAAGGGATAGTGTTGGGACACCACATTTCTTCTTCAAGAATAAAGGTAGACAAGAAAAAGATACAAGTCATTGTAAACTTAATGCCACCAACAACACAGAAGGAAGTAAGAAGTTTCTTGGGATATAAATTCTATTACAGAATATTCGTTGAAAACTTTTGCAAAATATCTCTACCCATATTCAAATTACTCACAAAATACATCGAGTTTCAATGGACTACAAATTGTCAAAATGCATTTGAAAAACTCGAAGAAAATTTGTCAATAGCACCCATTATTAGAGGGCCAAAGTGGTCATTTCTATTTCACATATCTATTGATGCATCAGATACAGCTATAGGAGCATCACTTGGATAAAAATAAAATCGGTTTAATTATGCCATTTACTTCATAAGCAAAAATTTAATCTAGCAGAATTGAACTATACAGCAACTGAAAAATAAATGCTAGTTGTTGTGCATGCAGTCAATAAATTTAGGCATTATATAACATTCTATCAAGTGTTTATTCACACAGACCATTCAACCATTAAAAATTAATGAACAAAGCAATTACCAATAGCAGAATTACCATATGGTTGTTATTAATGTAAGAATTCAATCTCATTTTTCTAGATCGACCAAGTAAAGAAAATCAAGTAGCAGATTTCCTGTCAAGACTTCATTCACCTGGTGATCCTATCCCTGTTTCAGACAACTTTCCCGATGAACATTTATTTTCTATAACAACTAAAACCCCAAGGTTTTCATATGTAGATAATTATTTATCATTTGGAATATTACCATCTCATTTCACTAGCAAGCATAAAAGAAAAATAATAAGAGAAAGTGCTAAATATAGTTGGGTCAATGGTGACCTCTTTTATACTAGTTCTGATCTTTTGATAAGAAAGTGTGTTAGAGAAGATGAAATTCTTGATATTTTAAAAGCATGTCATGATGATCCATGTGGTGGCCATTTTGCAGACAAGAGAACATCATACAAGGTGCTCAAACTTAGCCAACAATATTCAAGGACTCAAAAGCCTGCGTCAAAAGATGTGATAATTTCCAAAGAACTGGAAGACCTGTAATATCAGATGAAATGCCATTGAAACCACAAGTACTTATAGAACCATTTGAAAAATGGGATCTTGACTTTGTGGGACCTATTAACCCGCCTTAAAATGGAAATAAGTACATTTTAGTGTGTACAGACTATGTTACAAAATGGATAGAAGCAAAAGCAGTGACAAGAGAAACATAAGAAATGGTGGTTTCATTAATCTTTGAAGAAATATTTGTAAGATTTGGATTTCCAAGACAGATTTTTACAGACCAGGGATCACAATTCACTTCTAAACTTGTCTAGGATATTACGGAAAAGTATAAAATCAAACATAGAAATTCAACTCCGTACCATCCTCAAGAAAATGGACAAGTGGAATCTACTAATAAGGTTCTGGAAAACATCATGACAAAGACAGTGCAAATGAACATAAAGGATTGGTCAAATAAGTTAAGAGATGCATTATGGGCATACAAAATTACATGGAAAAATACAACTGGATTCAGCCCATATCAATTGGTATATGGTAAGGAAGTTATGTTGCCAATCAAATTTCAAATTCATACTTTTAAACTTGCAATATAATTTGGATTGGACCTGTCAGAAGCACAACAACAAAGAATTATGAAACTAAATGAGTTATATGAAATCAAACAAGAAGCAGTTGAGCATACATCACTAGTACAACAACAAAGAATTAAATGGCATGACAGATTTATCAAAAAAAAAAAATCATAAAGGTTGTTAGGCACTTCTTTTTGACTCCAAGTACAAAGGCTTCAAATCTAAGTTTACAACTCATTGGCTTGGGCCATATGAGATAGAATAAATCTTTGACAATGGAGCAGTAAAGATAAGTACAATTGATGAAGCAACAATTTAATTTCTAGTTAATGGACATAGACTCAAAGTTTATAATAAACATATCAATAAAGAAGACTTTCTGAAAAGAATTTCAGCAGAAAGAAATATGGAAATAATGGAACAACATAGTGATATGCATTCCCTACTTCCAGAATTAAAAAAAAAATAATAATAATAATAAAGGAGTTTGGTTGTGAAAATCCAGGAAAGTGGCACAATACAAACTCGAATTCATGTCGGAAAACCAACTTGTTTGGCTAATATGAATTCTCTGTTTTTTTTAAATTTTTCTTCAATTTCATTTTACAAAAATCATCCTCCAGAATTCAAAGACTTGAGGACAAGTCTCAAAAGAAGCAAGGGGGGAGATAACCAGTAAAACTATGCAAGTAGTTTAATAACAAGCAGTTGCATTGTAGAAGGGACTTGATACATCAATCAAATATCATTGCAGAAGGGACCTAAGACATCAATATTCATCAGTGAGGGACCTGAACAAACTCAAAATCATATTTTATTGCAGAAAGAACCCGAAACATCATAATCTACATCAAGGGAATTTGATAAGCAGCTACAAGCGCCTACAATCCATCACAATCATTTGGCAAAATTCATCTTTTAAGTTAAGATAATTATCGTCATTGAAAAATTCAAGTGTTGACAAACTAGAGGAGGCCATCATCAACAAAACAAGCATTAACAATGAGCTAATAAGAGGAAGGAAAGTACTGTAAGTGTAAAAGTGTTCTTAAAACCTTTGATTTTGAAAAAATTTCTATGATTGTTAAACTAATTTTAAAAAAAACTTGAATATGCAATACTCATTTATTCATGAATTCATCATCCTACATCATATTAAATTATCCTACATCCTATTACATTATCAACCTAAATTAAAAATGTTTCATTCATCAACCAACTTCATCATAACCCTACATTCACTCATCATAATCCTACATTCATCCTCCTACATGAGAATTTTTTACCAATATTTTGGGCAAAAAAAAAATTTCCTCATAGAAATTGCCTGCAAAAACATGAAGGATTCGTTTGCCTACAAGACCAAAAAAAAGGAGTTAGTGTCATTACAAAATGAATTTGATTTGAAATGACCTATGTTTATGGTCATTTCAAAGCAAATTAATATATAATCATTAAAAAAATGACACACAAAAGAATCAAAAGGCAAACATACAATATGCAACATGCAATAAGAATGAAATGTAAAATGCATGGCAATGCATGATTGTGAAAACATGCAATAGGCATACAAGAAATAAATCGAAGACCTTAAATAAGTGCAAGAGCCATGATATAGCATCGAGGCTATACAAAAGACAAAGCTGATAAAAAAACATAATGGTGAAATATTGAGCATAAAAACCCATGGCCGAAAGGATAATCATATAGAAGAGAAGGCAGTCAAACCATGACACATCAGAAGCACAAGTGGCAGCCATGAGTACAAAGGTCAGAGCATGAATTGAGAATGCAGAGATAAATAGTCAAAATGTTTTAAAAACAAAACTTTCTCTACGTATGTTCTCCTCCATCATCACAGCTAAATCCAGCTCAGAATTGGAGAGCAACACTGCAAATTTACCACAACATATAAGAACCCTTATTAAAAGAGAAATACGTAGAAAAAAATGCAGAAGATTAAAGAGAGGACTGCGTAGGAAAGGAGAGACCTGAGATGTGGAGAAATATCATAGAATTAGGTGAAGAAAAGGAAGGGACTGCATGGAGAAATAAGGAGAGACGCTTTTTTTAAACGAAGATATAGAGACTGAGATTTTCTCTGCACCGAGCTGACTGTTTTATCCAACAAATTCCAAGAATTTCACAAGTGGCAGGTAAGAGTCAATCCTGGAATTTCATCAATAGTTAAATGATTTCGAGGATCGTTAACTCAAGATTTCATTTAAGATGTGTCATATATGAGAAAACACGACTCCAGTTTAAGATTTGTAATGATCTGTCACCATAAACATACTCTGCCACCTGTAGAATCCATGAATCTTCGAGATGTTGAGAGAGGATTTTTAATTGAAATTGTATTGTTTAACACGGGGAAAACAAACCATTAACAAGAAACCTCTACAACTTTTCTTCAATTCAATCGAAGTTTAGGTATCCTAAACAATTTCTTCAAGCATATTTGTCAAAAATTTTACATGAAAACTCAGAGAGTCTAATTTTATATATACAGTACGCAATTTTTGAAACAGAGAGGGGTTTCCATGAGAAAATTTTGTAAACATAGAAGAGATTGAGGCACAATTTTGCAAATCATTGAAACATTGTCTTTCACAAAGGAGATATTTTTACGAACTTTCAAACAATAATTTTTTTTATTATTAGTTTTACAAGTAGAGGACTCTTTTTGGGTATCATTTGCAGTAGAACAAAGGGAAAATGAAGAAGTTACAAGAAGATTTATTATTCTCATTCTTTTTTAGAGCTTCGGAGATCTCGTAAGTCCATCTACCATGGTAATTATCCTAAAAATTGCATGAATAAAAAGGAAATATATATATGTGTGTGTGTGTGTGTGTGTGTGTATGTGTGTGTGTGTGTGTGTGTGTGTGTGTATATATATATATATATATATATATATATATACATCTATATATATATAATGAGGATTTTGAGGATTTTGACTATACAAGGATATATCAATTGGTATACAGAGCAAAGACAAATGAGAACCAAAATTGAGCCCAAATAATTCAAACTAGAAAATTGGGGAAAGGAAATAATAGAAAGGTTATAACAAGCAAGGTTGCTGGAATTATTTAAAATTTTAAGGGACACAATGAAAAAATCACACAGGAATTTATAAATCATTATGAGCATGGGAAAACTAGAGTGGGTGAGCTCCCCATACCATTAAACCTATACTTTATCTCTCAAGCACTAGATCTTCCCTTGACAAGAGAGGAATATAAAAAATTTCTACACTTAAAGGAGAAGGGATGGACCTTTTTCCTAAAAATACAAAGGAAGGGATCTTTTGACAGGGAAAAAGGAATTCTAAGAGATTGGTTAGGAGATCCATGGTCAGAATCAATTTTGATTATCCAAAAATATTTCACCTGTGACAATCGGTATAGTGTGGTTTGTTTGTATCATATAAGGTTTCTTCAACACATGAAGGGAGAGTCCAAAATCAATCTACCTTATTTCTTTTCATGAAGCTTGACTAAAATGATAGACAGTGTCAAAAATTAAACTGAAGCAAAGGAAGCTAAAATTTATCATCAAGGGTTAATAAGAATACTTGTGGAATATCAAGTAAGAAATAAGGGAATGGTCTGGAAGGATTTTTGGCTGAGAATCATCTTGAAGAGCAAACAACAGAATAAAAATTTGAAAAATTGCACGTGACAAGAAGCACTATGAATTCCCCTATGTATCCTAGGACAAGATCAAAGAAGAAGCAGGATAGTATTATGGTTGAAAAAGAAAGATCATTTCTATCCATTCCTAGGAAGCCCAGGAGGAAAACACAAGAGGAGCCAAGAAACAAGGAAAAAGACCCAAAAATTGAAATTGTTGAACCTCCACCAACATCAAAGCAAATTGATGAGATAATACAAAGAATGTAGATGGAAGTCCAAGAAGAACCTATGGAGAGGGACTCCTACTTTGAGAATTCTTGGGTAGGAGCTACCTCATCTCATTCATATGCTAAGGAGACCGGAGAAGAAATTATATAGCTTCATAATGAAGAGTGCCTTAAGAAGATAGAAGAACTAACAAGAGAGTTGGAGGACATCACGATCTTGGAAAGACACTTAAAAAAGGATAATAAGATGTACATAGAAAAAAACAAAAAAATAATCAAAGAAAACAAAAAATTAACCCAGAAAATTGATAAGCTTGAAACCAAAAAATATCCTCATCTCTAAACAAGCTTACAGATTGCGCAATGAAAAGAAGACATGGCAATACAAATATGAGAGGCAGAAGATGCAATTTGCCATCTACAAAGAAGGGAAGTATGAGGGTATTGGTTGTCTTCTTTAGACTGCACATGAAGAAGCCACAGGGACAGGTACAGTAGGGGCATCATCACTCAGGAAATCTAAATGGAGGAAGCAAGCATGAGGACATGCTTGAACATCACTAAGGGGGAGATGTTGGCCCTCAATTTTGGTCATTTTTTCCTATCATAAATCCACCTATTTACCACCATATTCCATATTATATCATCCATATATGCCTCATTTTAGCCTTATTATGCATATTTAGGTAATTAAATTAAGTTCTTTATTTTTTAGAATTTTTTCTAAAAATTGGGTTTTAAGAGTAATTTTGGACTGCACTAAAAATTCTCATAATAGCTTCATTGAAGTCATATGTGAAGGACACCTGGGAGAGAGTTGAGCATATATTTGGAAAGATTTGGAACCACATATGGAAAAATACCTATTGGTTCAGTCAAACTGAGCTAAAATAGGCTCGGTCAACGCTAGTCAAACTTGACCTATCATAGGAATCCCTAGGGAAAAGGGGCATAATTAGTATTTTGTGGGGTTTTTCCTGATTTTGTGAACCAAAATGGATGATTTCGGCCTATATGGATGGGATTAGGATTGATAGGACTATTAGAGACATTATAGCTAAGTTTGTTTATTATTTGTCTATTTAAACCAAGTTTATGGACCATTCAAGCATGTAGAATTTGTGTAATTTTGTATTGAGAATTTTGAAGACATTGAGATAATTTGAAGAAATAGTTCTATTGTTATATTTGTTTTTCATGTTGTGGATGATTGGTTAAGTTTGTTGTAGCTGAAGAGTTCTTCAAGTGTTCAAGGCAAGGGTGGAGGGTCCCCACACCAAGCTAAGTACACTTTCTTTAAATTAGCATAGTTTTAATGCAATAGTTCTCACTTCATATTTATGATTCAACAATTTTGATGTGTTATAATTTCTTATGTTTGCTAGATGATTATTGGTTTAAATCTAATTTTCATAAGAAAGTACAAAAAATAATTTAAGTTAAATTCTCTTTCTATCAAAATATGAACACCAAATAAAATCCATCCTCTTTAGTTTCCCTTCTTGAATTATTTCTTGAATTTCCATTTTTAATGAAATGGTAATAATTTTGGAATAGAACTATAAATAAGGACAACCAGAACCTCGTAATTTATGACCTCTTCTCTTACTTTCTACACATCATAACTATTTCTCTTGAGATTCTCTTCTTGAAGATAGTACTGTGTGGAAGGAAAACCAGGATCTCCTAAGTTAGGAGCCTCTTCCTTCACTTACTACATCTAGAATCATAATTTCTTAGTTAGATTTTATATTTGTAATATGCATTTCCTTCAACTTCTAAACTTTTTCTTCTAAAATTGACTTCACCTGAAATCCATATATTTTGGACATGCTTCCAAGTCTACAAACTCGGATTGGCAAGTAAAACACTTGTGTTAGTTTACTTAGTAAATTGACCCAACAATCAAATAGAAAGTTGAGTCTTATCATAATAGTCCCTCATCTCATGTTTACCTGGGAAAGTCGGTAAAAGTGGGAAAATATGAGAGGAGGGGTTGTTACAGGGTTGTATCAGAGCATGGTTCAAACACTTGGACCGGATGGGATGAATGCATGTTGTTATGCATGCATTTTGGCATCGTTAAGGTTTTCATTCATGAGGTAATTGCATGTACACTAGAAAATTTGGCCCAATTTCCGATGGCAATTTCGTCGCTATTCCGACACATAGTCGTCGCAAGAGCGACAGTTTGAGGATGGACAAAACGTGGTTCGCCATAACGTCGCAATTCCGACGCCTTGACAAAGTGTTGCAATACCAACACTTTTTCCATCACTTCCAAACAAGCGTCACTCTTCCGACGTTTCCAAAACCGTCGCTCTTCTGACGTTTGTAAAGTGTCGTAATTCCGATGAAATGTGGTCCGACGTTTTGAATGTCGCTCTTCCAACGTCTTTATACTGTCGCTCTTGCGACGTTTCCAAACCGTCGCAATTCCGACACCGTACAAAAGTGTCACAAGATCGAAAAATTGCAAAAGTGTCGCAAGACTGACGCTTTCCAAAAGCGTCGCAATATCGACGCTTTCCAAAAGCGTCGCAATACCGACGCCAGGAAGAACTGTCGCAATTCTGACGAAATGTGGTCCAACGTTTTGAACGTCGCTCTTCCGACGTCTTTATACTGTTGCTCTTTCGACGTCTCTAAACTGTCGCAATTCCGACACCGTACAAAAGTGTCGCAAGACTAACACTTTCAAGAAGCGTCGCAATACCGATGCCAGGAAGAACTGTCACAATATCGATGGATGTCACAAGACCGACGAAAATGGAAATCGTTCAAAACTTCGGAAGAGCGACGCTTATAAGGCGTCAGAAGAGCGACGCTTAAAAAGCGTCGGTATACCGACGGCGGGTTCAATTTAAAAAAAAAAAATGAAACTCTAAAACAGGACAGTAAATCTCCAATATTTGTTATGAATTGTGGGCGTTCCAATTGTTATGAACATAATTCGACTGTGAAATATTAATACCTCCATTGAACCTTAGTTAGGACAACAATAGTCGACGTATATACGTGTGGGGCCCAACGCTAGCGGCCTTTCCACATCCAATGGTGGATAATGCGTCGCTCTGGCCTTGACGATCCAACGATCCAACTGGATATCACGCGAGTTAGTTGCATGATCGTTAACTCGTGATGAGAGTGGGTTTTCAAAACCGTTCAAGGCCATGTGTCGGCCTATGACATTGATCGCGTAAAAATGGGGAATACTTCTTACTGTACAAAGGCGGTGCAATATGCTAGAAACTCGTCTTTACTGTGCGGTCCTCAAGGTTCCGACTACTCTTACTCCAAGTTCCGTCCGCTTACCAGCGCCTTACTTCCATTGAACTCTGCTTCGTTGTTCATCCTTCACGCGGCCATACCAAACGAACTCGGGCATGACCATTTCGAGGAGACACGACGCATTACATATGCCACAGTTTATGTCTTATGGTTCCGACAAGGTTAGTATCGACTCTGCAAATCGATACACCGATCCTTGGTTCATTCAATCGCCTACACATTCACAACACTCATTACGAGGTTTTACCTAGATCACGGAGGTTCGAGCACATCATCTCCTTGCTCTACCACAGGTGCACGGGAATGTCATTAACCTAATTCACCCTCTGTTCACACAACTGATTATAGAGAAATTCCCCAACTGTTTGACACAGTTATCTATGGAATTCACCAATGCTTATAAGTCGTGAGTCATTAGCTCATGTTCCACCAAGAACTCAACCAGTCTATATGCACATAACCTCATCACAGGGTTTCTTAATTACCACGGGATTTCAATTATCTTTCACCAGGATGCATACATATATTCACACACAGAAAACTTACTCAATCAATGCACATATAATACTAACAGATTCCTTATATAAATGAAATTTCTTACAGTCTCCTGGTCCTCGGCCAGATCTTCGATACAATGGCCTCCTCTTCCCTATGCAGCTCTATGCAGTTCTCTTTGCAGGTCTTCTGTGCAGGTCTATCGACTCTGTCACGGAGGTTTATTTTTATATCAATTACAATGAATCGATTCGAATTTCTTGATGACTCACAAACTCTTCAAATTCCTAACTCTGAGACTAACGCTCTGACAGACAGAGACGGACTCCTAGAATTAGCTTAACTTCTGAAACTGACTATCTCTTCAGGTGCCCATTAATCATTCTGGCAGTTACATTTTCTCTACAAATTAACTAAATTAGCTCAACTATGGATAATTTCATAGGGAAATAAAACATGAGACCCCCCTTTACATTTATTTATGTACAAAAGTTGTCTTGGGCCTAATGCCCCTGCATCAGATAACATAGTGAGGGGCTAAATTTCCAGATCTTCCATGCATCCGTAACATCTTCGGAGAATTTTCATGTGGTTTAGCTACCCTTGTCACTCAAATTGATAGTAGATTAAAGATGACAGATGTTTTCAGCGTAACAAGAGCCATTTCAGGTTTCATTGGAAACATTATTTAGAAAACACAGTTTGTGCAATCAATATTCATACCAAAGTAGCATATATTCAGTTTCACAATGACCTAATGTCATCATGTACTCAACAAGTCAATTGTTGCAGTGTCATACAACCTCAAGCCTCAAACATCTTTACAAGTGAGAATTTCAGGTCCGATTTAGAACAAACCTGTTAGAGATTTTACTGAAATCAAGTTACATTCTAATGCTCATTTAATATAGAGATTAAGATTCTAAATCTATGATGTTACTATTGTTGCCAGTATTTTTATTGTACTTGTGCCATACCCAACTCCACTAATAGTAACAGCAATTTTGAATCCTGATCAGTCTCCATCCATGGGATTTTAATGGCCCTTAGATGTGAGATTCACATGCCAAATTGAATCATTTCATAGAATGACTCCACTGCATATTACTGCCTTTCAGCTATGGTTGAGTATCAATTTTACCAATTTGGCCAGCACTTGAATATAATCCTAATTACATCAAATTTCAAAATTTGAGTCTAACCCTAAGTGCATAAAATTCTGCAAAACCCACTTACGCAACACAATCTAGGAGGGGTTAACATGCCTATGAAGTATTTAAACATTGTTGAGGGCTAAGAATAGTTGGACTTTTCCAACTAACCAAACTCACTTTTGACCACTTCTAGTAACTTTAGCCTGTAGATGCTCTCATAAAAAGAAAGCAGGTGGTCCAATAAAAGGAAGGGGACTGGTTGCGTGTTTCATTCCCTTTTTTTGTCAGCTGAAAGCTTTCCAAGAAGAATAAATCTACCGAAGCATGAAACTGATTTTGTTGCTGCCCCAACTACCACTGATATACATCACAATGTGTCATAGTTTACTGTAAGCCTCTATTGAGAGTGGGCAGCACTAAATCCAAGTAATTCCCCTCATCCCTTAAAATACACCTCTAAATATAACTAGAAATTTCAAATAGTTAGTAAAGGAAAAGTACAAAGATATAACAGATCTGTGTTGAGCCAAAAACCTGTGCATTCACAACAAAACTGGGATGGATAAAACTTAAAAACAATTATGGACTTTGACAAAAATCGTCTTATGCATACAAAATGAAAGAAGCATTGGCATACTACTATGTTTACAAATTTAAGAACAGACAGAGTGAGTCTCCGAGCAACACAGTTTCATGTGGATACCCTAGATCCTTGTACCCACAATATCTAGTGACTTATAAAATGATTGCCAAAACAATGCCTTTGCTAAGCATGTAAGAACACCACCTGTATAATGAGGGAGATGTAATATTGTCTGAGGAGCAGATTTATACAGAGTGGTCCAATATTGTGTATTTATGGAAAATACAACTGATTTTGGCATGAAACATGTATCCAAGATTTCAATGTGCCTTATTTCAGAGCCCATTGATGATTTACTATGAAACCTAAACTTTCAAAAAAAACACATTGAAATCACAGGATCTCCATCACGAATATCATAAATATTAACTGTCTTTTGGGCACTGGCAGTAGATACCATAAGAGGCCCACATGGCCTATACCACCAATGTTGATTCTCTGGCACAACATTTTCAAAGCCAAAATTTCTCCCCGAGACATCCCTCTCTGCCAAAACTGGAGAGATGGTACTGGATGTTGAAGTGAAGGCCTCTGATTCAGTATGGAATGCCATAATTTATTTATTATAAAATTCCCATGAACATAAACCTGAGTCCAATGTACAACCTACAGATGCTGCCACAACATATTTACCAGAGCGACCATCTGAACCAGTTGCTCTGATCAACCAGCAATCACCCCACATGTTTGGGGTAAGCCCATATGGAGCTTTATATTCAGCCTTCTCCTGGAGATTGGAAAAAAAAAATACTGAGTATTACTCATACATCAACTTCCCTTTATGTTAAGGGAAAATTTAAAGAGTGCATAAATATTCTTGAAATCCCAATCATAGTTTCTAGAAAATTTCAACAGTTTTTGAAATGAACTACATCCTATTTAAACTACATCAAATATTTAGGCAAATCATTCTTTTAAATAGAAATTGGTGAATTTTATTTCAAATATAGAAATTTAAACCATGAGAATAATCTAACCCCTAGGATTTTCCCTATTTCTAATAGAAAATCCCAAAATGTATAAATTATAACACCCATAAACCCCAAAATTAAGTACAATAATTAAAACCTCCACACCTATGAATTTGCTATATCGTGAAAAGAGCAGCATCCATCATCATGGGAAAGCAAAACCGATTCTCCTTCTGATACAAACCAGCCTGCAGTAGATGTATTATGGCTGAGTTGATTCAATCGATCACAGGAAACCTCTTCAGTTTCTTCAATATTGCCAAAATGCTCTGGCTTGTTTTCCTGATCATCATCAAAGTCCATATTTTCATCACATTGAATTAGTTGGGGTTCATTACGATTAGGTCCAGTGCCTATTGCAGAGCTCCGGACATCCAATCCAATATTGGAACTTCCATACCCGTTCCCATTAGATATTGTAAATCCTGCTTCTGGCTTTAATTCGGTAAGTTCAAGAGCACTAGAACTGGATTCAATTGATTTAGACTTGGTATAGTTGTCCTCTAATTTGTATTCCGATACAACACTATACTTGTGCTTCAACGCAGACAGAAATTCTGTAGCAATGGGATCTTCATCTATGGGGCTTATGGATCTGCCCTAAAAAACATCCCGAATATCTGATTCATTTTCATTCAACTGATCATGCAAATCCACCGTCATCTTCAGCATAGCAAGCTTAACTGAAGGCCATTTTTTCAACAATTTATGGTGGGTGTAGAGCCTGTCTTCCAGATTTCCCTATTTCTAATAGAAAATCCCAAAATGTATAAATTATAACACCCATAAACCCCAAAATTAAGTACAATAATTAAAACCTCCACACCTCTGAATTTGCTATATCGTGAAAAGAGAAACATCCATCATCATGGGAAAGCAAAACCGATTCTCCTTTTGATACAAACCAGCCTGCAGTAGATGTCTTATGGCTGAGTTGATTCAATCGATCACAGGAAACCTCTTCAATTTCTTCAATATTGCCAAAATGCTCTGGCTTGTTTTCCTGATCATCATCAAAGTCCATATTTTCATCACATTGAATTAGTTGGGGTTCATTACGATCAGGTCCAGTGCCTATTGCAGAGCTCTGGACATCCAATCCAATATTGGAACTGCCATACCCGTTCCCATTAGAGATTGTAAATCCTGCTTCTGGCTTTAATTCGGTAAGTTCAAGAGCACTAGAACTGGATTCAGTTGATTTAGACTTGGTATAGTTGTCCTCTGATTTGTATTCTGATACAACACTATACTTGTGCTTCAACACAGACAGAAATTCCACAGCAATGAGATCTTCATCTATGGGGCTTATGGATCTGCACTCAAAAACATCCCAAATATCTGATTCATTTTCATTCAACTGATCATGCAAATCCACCCTCGTCTTCAGTGCTGAACTGAAGGCCGGTTTTTCAGCAATTTATGGTGGGGGTAAAGCCTGTCTTCCAGATTTCCCTATTTCTAATAGAAAATCCCAAAATGTATAAATTATAACACCCATAAACCCCAAAATTAAGTACAATAATTAAAACCTCCACACCTCTGAATTTGCTATATCATGAAAAGAGCAACATCCATCATCATGGGAAAGCAAAACCGATTCTCCTTCTGATACAAACCAGCCTACAGTAGATGTCTTATGGCTGAGTTGATTCAATCGATCACAGGAAACCTCTTCAGTTTCTTCAATATTGCCAAAATGCTCTGGCTTGTTTTCCTGATCATCATCAAAGTTCATATTTTCATCACATTGAATTAGTTGGGGTTCATTACGATCAGGTCCAGTGCCTATTGCAGAGCTCCGGACATCCAATCCAATATTGGAACTACCATACCCATTCCCATTAGAGATTGTAAATCCTGTTTCTGGCTTTAATTCGGTAAGTTCAAGAGCACTAGAACTGGATTCAGTTGATTTAGACTTGGTATAGTTGTCCTCTAATTTGTATTTCGATACAACACTATACTTGTGCTTCAACGCAGACAGAAATTCTGCAGCAATGGGATCTTCATCTATGGGGCTTATGGATCTGCCCTCAAAAACATCCCGAATATCTGATTCATTTTCATTCAACTGATCATGCAAATCCACCCTCGTCTTCAGCACAACAAGCTGAACTGAAGGCCGGTTTTTCAGCAATTTATGGTGGGGGTAAAGCCTGTCTTCCAAATCTTGACTATTTAAGCGTTTAATTGGTTTTTTCAGAGACCTGACCATAGAATCAAATGAATCCTGTGAATCCTGCAAAATAATAAACAATAGTAAGGCCATTATTTATTGGTTTGAAATAATAAACAACATGCAACAAACCCACATAATTAGTAAATTATTTAAAGACAATAATTCCTACATATTAAAATATAAAGTTATAACATACCAGCTCATACTCGAACATAACATCTGTATCAATATTCTTCTTCTGTATCTTCTTGATATTCATCCAACTGATCGACATCTATATCAACATATGATTCAGAAACGGTGTTGAAATGATCAACCATGTCATCATCATCATCAATTATGTCATTTTCAATAATATCCTCATCGACATCATCATCAATAATTGTTGCCTCATCTCCTATGCCCGGTTCATCTTCTAAGATATCTTCTTCATCTGTCCATGCATCTTCCTGCTCATCTGCCACTGCATCATCTTCTTCTTGATCAATATCATCTTCTTCCTCTACAGTATACTCTACTGGCCTTCCTCTTGGATCATATCTAATAGCAAATGACCATTCCTTCCCACCTGGAACCTCTGAGTAAAAGACTTGTTCGCATTGGCTTGGAAAAACATAGCAATCTTTTCTTGCTTCAAACTGCGATGTTTTAACCATTGGAAATCCATTTTCATGTTGAATAAGTGTTCTATCATCATCACGTACATTCATTCGTAGCCTATACCATTTGACGTCAAACAAAACTATTTTGAAGGAATTAAAGTCACACTCAACTATATCATATAAGAACCCATAATATCTATTTTCAGATTCTCGAGGATGTCTGTCACTCCTGGAGGAAACATTAGTGACCTGGAATACTGCAGTTATCCCACTATCAGAATTTTTCCTATTATCATCCAACTTTTTAACGCGAAATTAATGACCATTGCACCACATAGCCTTGTGGTGTTTCAACTGCAATATGCCAAACATGAAAAAGATGCATTCTCAATTAATAATTAATCATATAACTTACACAGCATGAAAATTATCTGAAAAATCAAACTTGTTGTCACATTATAAATATAGTATAAAATAAGTAATGAATAAAATAGGTGAATTAATTTCTTACCTTTCTATCTTTCAAACCATATGCTAAATCGATTTCCCTGTCCGTAACGTTCCCATCTCCACTACGATATGCTTCTCTAATCAATTCAGACAGTAGTTGCCATGATAACCTACCGTCATTATGTGCTTTACATGTTTCAATCCATTCACTCATCCACTCAAGATTGTTTGCAATGTATAAAAGTAGTGCCTCATAATCTTGAGCACATGAATAAAAAAACAATAATTCACCAATATTAATAAATATTACTTATAACCATGGTAAATTATATTAATTAATAAACTATGAAAGAATAAGACCTAAATGAATATAATGATCATATACATGATGTAAAAAAATGAAACATTATATGTACTATACATAATAAATCTTTTACCTCTCACTTTCTTCATTCTACCTTTTCCCAACAGGTGCTCCACTTCAAATTTTTTGATGGAGTTCACATCCCAAATGCAATCCACCATCTTCATGGCTGGCGCAGCTAATATAGGAAGATAATGACTAATATACACCATGGATTGATATACCACATATCCCTCCACCATAGAACCCTCAGGTCGTGCTCTTTGTCTAACCAAAGCCTTCAAGGATTTCAGGTGCCTCTCGACCATCCACATTGACCTTGTGTGTACTGGTCCACACATTTCTTGTGCATTGAAAAATGCTGGAGGTAGATACTTTTGCATTTCACACATTAGCCGAGGAATTTCTCTCTTCCAATACTTTATTTCATCTTGATGGATTTCTTTCAATGACAACCATCTGCAAATCATTACACAAGGTTATTTCAATGAAACATAATATATATTTCATTACAAGTCAATTAATACATCATTTCATCAAGTACAAAAATAAATTGTAGCAATTAGATTTTGCGTATAAATCAAAACTACTTACCCCATGTATTTACTAAGACCATATATAACTTGTTTGACATTGTTGTCGAAGTCGTTTGGGAGAGATACAGGTAGAACATACTATAACAATAAAAAATGAATCCTTATTGGTTTCCAAATTAAACAGAAAAAAGGAAAATTTAAAATATGTATTCAAGAAATAACATACAAAAACGTATACCAAAAAAATTACCTTAACAAAGGTATGCCAATCATGTGTTTTCACCCCACTGAAGTCACCTTTCTTCGTTAAGATATTATTTATGTTTGAAGCAAAACCTGTTGGAAATTTAATTCTTCTAACGACCTCTTTTACATCATTGCTTTGTTGTTCTGTTAATAACCATGGATTATTATTATAATTTCGACCTCCATTGTTATTTGATCCGTCGATCACACTTTTCATTGCATGATTTGATTTCTCAATGTCAGCACAAATTTTGTCAATTTTATCTCTATCATGTGCACCATCTATGGTTCGCCATAACATTTCTGTTACATTCTTCCCAACATGCATTGTATCAAACAAATGAGCTATTTTTAGGTCCTCATAGTAGGGCAACCTCGCGAATTGAGAAGGATAACATTTCATTCCAGGTGGAAGTACAATATTAGTACCTTCACCGCGATGATGACCTTGATATCAAAGAATAAAATAAATCAGAACAATATTAATTATAAAATACAATAAAATAAATTCATTAGTTAAAACAAAAATTCCAAACATTACATAAACAAATAATATATATATATATATACACAAATTACGTACCAGATGCTTGACGATTATTAATTCTGTTATATTACAACATCCACAACTGAGATGTCATTCTTCGTGGTTTTAATCCAGTTTCTTCTTTATCATTGAAAAGATGTTTTTCAGTAGTACGATACTTATGGTTCCTAGGGAGGAAGTGCCTAAACTCATCAAACACCATCTTTCTTAAGTCTGGTGAATGACGATACTTCATCTTAAGGCCACAAACTGGACATGCAAATCTACCCTTTGAAGACCTGCAATAGATGGATCAATAACAATTAATATACTATGAGATCATTTTTAAAACATGCAATATGGTATATCTAATTTAGATAATTATGTATTATATTAAAGTGCAATGAAATATTACATACCACAAACATGTGTTAGTCCTGGGGCATCATGAATTTTCCATACAAGCATTCCACGACATTGAAATCTCTTATGCTTGATTGGTTTAGTGATGTCATACATAGTGATGCCATGCCATAACTGTATTAGCTCATCGATAAGAGGCTCAATATATACATTCATATCTTTGACTTGGTACTTACCTAATTGTTCAAAATTATGGTACATAATAATTACTCCCATGATATATGTATATATAAGTAAGTAAATAAATAAAATATATATTTATTCAAACAACGAGAGAAATGAAAATGTTACATTCAAAGAAATAATGTATCAAATACCTGGAATAATCATAGTCAACATTATGTGCTCCCTATTTATTGAAATCCAAGGAGGAATGTTATTGTTGATAACGAAAATAGGCCACATTGAGTAAGTAGATCTAAGCTCTCCAAATGGATTAACACCATCGGCTGCCAATGAAAGCCTGACATTACGAGGTTCATTTTTAAAATCTACATATTTTTCCTCGATTTCTCTAAATGCAGAACCATCTGCAGGCATTCGAAGAACACCATCTCCACTTCTATTCTTTGCATGGAAATCCATAAACTGTGCTATGTTGTTACACTTGAACATTCGCTGCAAACGTGGAATTATGGGAATATGACGAAGAACCTTTTGAGGCACCTTTTTGGTTAGTTGATCTGTTTGATATCTACTGGTACCACATTTCGGACATTCTGTTTTCAACGCATGTTCTCCGTAATATATAATATGATCTTTAGGACATGCATCTATAGTGTTATATTCCATTCCAAAGTGTTTCATAATAGCACGTAGATCTCGATATGTTCGAGGTAAAGCATTTGGCGATGGTAACAAATATTCACCCAACAATCTACAACATAAACAAAAAGTAGTGTCTTGTAAAGATTATTAATCATATATATATATATATATATATATAATAGTTATTAAAACCAGAACCGGTGACCGGATCGGTGGAGCTAATGAACCGGGTTTCGAACCGGAACCGATCTAACCGGTAGCGATCAGATCTCAATGAACCGGTTTTAAAAAAATACATTAAATAATTATTTTTTAATAAAATGAAAAATAAATAAATAAATAAAAACTATTTTTAAGATTTGCAACCATGATTCCAAGCCAATAGAGACAAAATATGAAAATTTTTCTCATTTATATACCATGCAAAGGTGAATATATCAAAATGGCACCAAATGCAATACATATCATCGAAAAATACATAAGCAAACTTGTTGAAGTAATGTATCAGGTTTCTCTTATATTATTCACTTTGTTTTATTGTTGAGTTAATATTATAATATACAATCTATCCCTGCTCAGATCTGTTGTCAATTCATTGTATCAGCCTTAAAGACAATTCTGGGTTCAGTATATATATATATATATATATATATATATCAGACCAGCATTTTGAAGATCTTGTATTCTTCATTATCTATGTTTGCTTGGCAATAAATTTCTAGAAAAACATCTACAACACTTAGAGGTATTGAATTGGTTTATGAAACCCACTATTAGTGCTATTTGTAACAAGTTGAGAGAGCATTACAACTTCAACAATCTTCTCACAATGTGTTTGACGAAATTTATCACTGAAAAGATTCATTAAAACCCAGAAAACTCAGTGGCCAGTTTAGTGCATTTCCAAGCGGGAATTTTCTAGTGGTCAATTTATTATTGCCAGTCACATTTTCATTAGGTTGTATGTTGTTGTCCCTTGAGTGGTGTCAGACCATTTGCATCAGTCTTGATGCCATGATCAAATTGCTTGTATGTTGTGTGAAAGGTTTTGTATTTATGCTGCTGCTATGTGTGAGCAGAGAGAGAGGGTCTGACAGTTCCTAGCTGAGTGTGAAATAAGGTTGCTGCTGATTGTTTTGAGAACATAAATTGTCATCAAGTACACTTGATGAGTTGCATGCTGCCAGGGATTTTATGCTAGCCAGCCTTGTATTTATCAGTCATCATGTGTATTGTTGCTGCTATAAGGTGTTGAGTATGAGTTATTAGACAAGTTTTTTGCTAGTATAATAGAGGAATTTGCAGCTCATGGAGGAGACACTGAGGAATTTTCAACTCATGGAGGAGCACCTAACCGGCCGGTTAAGTACGGAACCAGCCAGTTTATGCATAAACCGGCCGGTTCTGTACTTAACCGGCCGGTTAGGTCCAGTTAACCGGCCAAAACAGGTGAGAATAGGCTATTGACCGGGTTGCAAGGCTAGTTCCAACCGGCAGCCCTCCTGACCGGCCGGTTTGACCGGTTACCGGTTCAAACCGGTCGGTTTTGATAACTATGATATATATATATATATATATATATAAGTTATTATTCTACACATTTATTACAACTAAAAAAAGGGAAAATAATCAACATTTACATATATGTGATCATATATACATATTGCATACCTTAGGAGTTGTGTCATACATCTGTTCGAAAAATTATTCATAACCTTTAAGTTCACCACCAATAATGTAGTAGAGAGAAGAGTTGCATTTGAGTGTTCAAAAAGTTGTTCACTTGACCTTTTAATCAGAGGTACATCATAAATACCATCACTATCTCCACCATCATCATCTGACTCACCATACAAGTCTTGGAGCATTTGATTTGTCCCATCATTAATGTGAACTGTCTCATTATTGTCATCATGATCTACCTCCATGGGATCATTAAAATTACCTTCATCATTCACTTCATGTTCTTCACCTTGTACAACATCATTTCCAATACTAATATTTGCTGCAATATTCTCTTGTACTAGTGCAACATCATCTAATCTACTACTATTTAGCTGTGGAAGCTGGTTGATCATCTGCAAAAAGTTGGGGGGAAACTGTGCCTTTATGAAAATTACAAACATTAATAATTAAACATTAGTGCGCATATAAAAAATATTAAAATAATATAAAATTTTACGATATAATCAAAATGAATATAGATAATTAATTACCACGGGACGATAGTCATTCGATCCACCATCAATGTGCCCATATTTCCTACAATGCATTGTTGTTGTTGCTATTAAAACTCTAACATTATTTCTCATACAACATTTTTTACAAGGGCAATAAACTCTACCATCACCCCTTTCACCCTTTTGAATTTTTTTCCACCTCCAATGTTTTCTTCCATTGATGCAAATTATCCTATAAAGAAAATAATAAATCTCTCTCAATGGTGTAGAAAACCCAAGACTTGTTGAACTCAATGGGAGCTCAATATATAAGCAAAAAGAAAATAAAAGTGGGAATTTTACAAATTGTGAGCTTTTTACAAAATGTGGGCTTTTTACAAAATTGTGGGCTTTTTACAAATTGTGGGCTTTTTACAAAATTGTGGGCTTTTTACAAATTGTTTATATTTTTAATAAAATGTGGGATTTTTACAAAATTGTGGGCTTTTTACAAATTGTGGGCTTTTTACAAAATTGTGAGCTTTTTACAAAATTGTGGGCTTTTTACAAATTGTGGGCTTTTTTTATTCTTAATGCATTTTCTGTAGAATACTAAACAGATTTGTCCAAAATTTGAGATGCAAACTGTAGTCTCTACTACGTTTGGAAAATTGGAGGTTTATAAAAGATAAATTGCGAACAAAATTGTACCACTATGATAAGAAGCTGTCAGAAGCATTCCTTCTGCTTCACAAACATGGAACTACCTTAAGAATGCTTATGGTTGATATAAATATTAGAGCATGGCAGTTAAATGTAGTATTTATGCTAAAATACTGAATAACATCTTGAGAGTGCTCTTCAGATACTGTACGAATGCACCAAATTAAAGTTGTACCATTACTAAAGATAAATGGCCAAAAATAGTCAATTTTGATATCGTGAAGTTATGTCTTTCTCGGTAGCAAACTGGGGATAGGATGGAAAATATGAGAGAACTAAGTTCCAAGGACTAAAAAACCAAGGCCAACATAGTTCTTCCTTGAATCAGAGACAAAACAAAGTTGCCCAAAAAAGTGTTTGAGAGCACCCATTGAAGCTCCTATATATAGCAGAGTCAACATTTTCCTATTGAACAAGTTTGTATAGTCAAAGCCATAGCAAGATCAGATAGCCACGATCCTAAATGAGAACCAGAGCCAAAGCTAAGACAGATCCACGTTTAGCAGAACAAGACAGACATAGCAAAGGATTTGACCATAGAACCAGATCATGAGAGATAGCAAGATTCTTGCTTCCACTATGGAAATGTAGAAATTGTACAAGGGCTTTGATTCCAGCAGATTTCATTGTGACAGTAATTTCTATGGTGTTGTAAGCGCTCATTAGTAGAATCTTAAAGCCATTCTGGAATTCTTTTAACCTGGAGAGGGTTTTCCGTGGTTATAAATCCTCATGTTCAAATTCCATTGTGGATTGGTTGTGTTTGATATTATGTTTTTACTGTCCGCAGTTGAATTTTCGCACAGAAAATTATCAGTCTAAAGCGGAGAAATTTTGCGATGTTTCTTTTGCTTCCTATTGTGAATTATTTCGCTCAGAACTCTACTCATTGTAACAGAGGTCTTGGGCATAGAACATGGGACTTGGGTTTTTTGGAATCAAACTTCAGGTTAAGATGCTCATCTGAAGAATGGCACAGTGAGCCTTAGCATGGAGTTGGGAGTACCAATTTTAAGTGCAGGTAGGGCATTGTACAATAGACCAGTTAGATTTCTGGACCCTAATACAAAAGTTTCTTCTTCTTTCAAAACGTGTTTCTCCTTTTCTGTAACCAATGTGGGTCCTATTCTTGTTTCAATTGGGGATGGATGAGCATTTGTTATTGCTCCAGATGATCACACTCTGGGTAGCCCTGGAGGCTATTTTGGGGTGATGAGTCCAATAGGTCTCAATGAACTGTTGCCCTCGCTGGGGAATACTATTGAAGTGGAATTTGATACTATTTTGGATGTTGAATTCCACGATCCTAATGGAAACCAGTACCTTCAGCTCCAGTACCTGTTCACAAAAGAGGGTGCCATAGTCATTCATGCGTGCAGAGAGGGTGAATTGCAGGCATTGCAACAGGAGGTGTTGTTGTTGTTGCATTGGCCACTAGATTGTTTGTCTGGTTCTGTTACAAGCGTAGAGTATTGAAAAGGACAGAAAAATTTAGTTTAGATATTGTGAAATTGCTTCGGAAATTCACCTACAAAGAGCTCAACAATGCTATGAAATACTTTTTTTGAATGTGATTGATAATCGATAATTGCAAGCAAGGGTAATCCCCTTGTGAAACCCAAATTTCTGAGCATTTTCTAAAACCTGATGACAGAGTCATTGTAATGAACAAGCGCCTAGGTCCATATTACATCCAAATCTACCAAGCACCAAGATCTATAAAAAAAATCCACAGTATCTGTGAACTAAGAAGAAGAGGCAGAAAATGTATTCTGCTTACCTGTTCGAATAGTGGTTGGGGTTTACCACGGAAAAAATTTGACAGAGCCCATGTAGCATTTCTTATCATTGAAATTCTAGCAGTATCATTCAACTGGGCAAGCACCTGCCTCAGAGCTCCATGACTGAGGGCAAGATCCCTAAATGTTGCAGAGTCTCCAACAATATTTCCCAAAGCCCAAACAACCTTACACGAACACCAGTTGAACTCAAAGTTGGGTGCTAGTTTTTTAAATCAAATTCCAAAATTACAGACATATAAAGATAGTTGGGAAGAATAATTTTATGCCTCTAAAATAAACGTGCTACCTTTTCTCGAACATTATCATTCCCAGAGGTAAGAAGTTCCACAAATATAGGCAGTGCCCCGTAATCAATCACAACCTTTGTATTCTCAGAGGCTCCAAAAAAACCCAAATAGGGTCAACCCTACTATAGGAGGAAGGGCCTGCAATAAGAACTTACCATTTTGCAAGAGCTGAGGACGAATGTTGTTTTGCAAGAGTTGAGGGCGAATGATGTTCTGCAAGAGTTGAGGGCGAATGATGTTCTGCAAGAGCTAAGGGAAAATGCGTGTGATATTAGACGTTAATGTAGTTTTTTAAAAAATCATTTTTATGTAGCGTGCATTTGATTTTTGCATTTCAAATCATTTTTATTTACATTTGATTTTTGCATTTCTAATACAAGTGACAAACAAATTTCTACAAGAGGTTGAAATTTTTACTATAATAGCCATGAAAGACTAATTAAAATGGCTTAAAATGCAAGTGGAACTTCAAAATAAATGTAATTGAAGGTTCTCTCCACTAAATTTTTGCAAAATTTCTTACATTATTTAAGTTATCTAGGATATTTTTTGTATTACACAATCAAAATTAAATAATGAAATAGTTGGGTAGTCTTATTGTTTCAAATTAGGACACAATTTTCAAATGGTGATGAAGTTTCATGTGATGATTAACGGACAATATTCTCCTTTCCTATCCTTGAAAAACTATACAAGGTTCCCTGTTGCCACATGAAACCCTAACTCATGTAGCAGCATAGGACCAGTCCTCCATTTTGCCCGTCATAAGGCATTTTTCACATATTTGATGACTAGAATTTGCGGATTCCTATTTTCCATGAGGTGCTAGGAAGGATAGAAGACTTAATTTTGACGTTTGAATTTTTTTCAAAAACGTTCTTACGCCCTTTAATTTCCACTTACCAATAATTTTGCAACACTAGTCCTCTTCGCAATTGCAAGGCTGTACTCAAAAAGTAAGGAAAGTTATTTTTTTGGCTCACTCAAAATTAAAATTTAATAAAGGAATTACCACTTATCATTATTGATATTTTAAAATTAGAATCAATTTAGTTTTCCCCTTCCTATTACAGAAAGTTCACAAATCCTTTCTTTTACATAAAACACCAAAGAAAGAATAAAGCCCGTTGCCTTGCAAACTTCCAAGGTTGTGATTAGTGAAGCAGTGAAAAAGTACGGCTATAGCACTAAAAAATTAGAATGCCAATCTGCCCCAACATGAAGTAGTGTTAATATAGCCGGTGGCTTGGCTTGATGGTCAAACAATGAATTACACAAGCACAAAATAAAAGCTTTAGGCGTCTAGTTCCTTACACTCGCACTCTCAAGGCATTCAGACTTAGGCTGAGCTCAAGATTGGCTCCGAGGAAACTAGATTGGCTCATTAACCTGCCATATTTTAATTTCATAAGGTATGTTCGAAGTTTGAACTGCTAGGGTAATTTATTATTGTGAATTCATAGTTCTAAATTATCTCTTATTCTGTGAGAAATGTAATCTATTAATTGTAAGGAGATTCATTAAAAAAATTGAAACTTATTTTAGCATGAATGATGAAAATTTATATATTAATTGGTTTTTAAGAGTATTTGTATTATTTAGGAGCACTGGAAAGAAAAATCAAGACTTCATTTTCTATTTTCCTTATTTTATTGGGTTGAACTGGAGAAAATTGAATATGAATAGTGAGTTAATTGTAAGATCAATGGGCCAAGGCCATACATCAACATTGACCACAATGGGGAAGTATAAAAGCATGGATATTCATGCAAGTATAGTTATTAATGTAAGATCAAAGTTAACTCTTAGCTTCACTAAAGAAATAGAAGGCAAAGATCTAGCATCAACCGAAACTCACGTGAAAAAGTAGATGAAAAATGTACAATCATCCAATGGAGAGGTAATCTATAATTATCCAGTAAGACTCTTGGCTATGCCTTGAGACTAAACTAATTCTCAATATTTTTGAATAATCATCCATTGGAATTTAGTAGGAAAACTATAGTAAATCATTGTCCAATGGCCATGCAAAAATATATAAAAAATAATATTTGTTGGTTGTTTTTCAATAGGTGGACCATGATGGGACCACTGAGAAGGTGGGGGTGTTTTTTAATCATGGAAGTGAGGTTTAGTAGATTGATAGTCAAGTTACCTTTCCCTATAAATTTTCTCAATCAAGTTATTCATTCATTGAACTTTGATTCATTCCTACTGTTTTGATACACAATCCAATCCAGTTGAGTCTTGAGTCTTCATTGAGAATGGCATTCATAGGTTGTCAAGAAAGATGTTATCATGCACATGCACTCTTCTTTTCTTGGCATCTTTGTAACTATGTTTAGCTTGAGTTCTATATTTTTAAGTTATCATAATAGTTCGTGATTATTAGGCTTTTATTTTGTCTTTTAAGAATTTTAATTTAATTATTATTAATCATTAAATTTAATATATATATATATATATAGTTATTATAGTTATTAAACTTTCAATGGTACATCAACTTTCATACATGAGAAAATAGATACTGACAAATGGTACATCATGGTCTGATTAATTTCGCTCAACAATTTCAAATGGTATAACATTTAGTCAACAGTAATCATTAATTTCTGCACACAGAGACTAATTTCTCTGGAAGCCTGAGATTTCTTTGGCTTGTTATTCTTATAACTACATAGACATAATTAATAGATAGATTGAGGACAAAAAAAAATCTAGCGCTTAGTCTCCACTACTCAACATGATTTTGTGAGAAATAATACATAGATTGATTTCTCTGAGTGCCTTAGCATTCTTTGGCTCATTATTTTAATCACAACAACAATTAAAAATGCACTGAGGATCTGTTCTTAGTCCGATTATGCAATTTTTATAAGACAGATTATGCAATATTAATAATAAACATAAATTTATTGCAATTTAGGGAAAGCTCGTTCATGTTTTTTTTCTTTATATTGGAAGGTTACTTTCTTTTTGAAGTAATTTTTAGTAGATCATAGCATATATTGAGGAAATATTAGTTTGACAAGAATCAATTATTTCTCTTGAAACTTTAGGTATTAAAAGTCCATGACATAGATATATCACACTCCAAAATCCAAAGAAAATGGAAGAGCGTTCAATTTTTTTAATCAAACTTTTATTGGTGAAGGGTTAATTTATTACGAGAACATCATTAATGAAGTGCAAAATTTTAAACGTAACGTTTATTGACTAGAAAAATAATGACAAAAACGTCAAAAAAAATTGTGTGACGGGTAAAGAGAAATCCAAATTCCAACCCTGCCTGCCACTTGTTGGTGAGTGGAGGTTATTCACTTTTCATTTACATCTTACCAGGTTACTCATGTTACCAATATTTTCACATGGCTCACTTTTAGGTGACTACTTATTGTACTTCTTCTTTATAAAGAACAATTGGTAGATAATTGTATTATTTTAAATCTATAACAAATCCAGGCAACAAAATTACAACAAATAGAAAATTATGCAAAAAATTCACCAGGGCACTAATGTGTGGATACCCTATCATTTCTTAGATCCTCATAACTTACCAACACCTACTATATTGGTATACACATAATATGGAATTTACCTGAAGTATTTCATATGTATCTAGAAGTAAATAAGTTGTATGACAATTGTTATGGAAGATATAAGATGTGTATTATAGTTTATATTTCAATTTTTCTTAAGTAGCATGCATGTGCGGTTCATATAGTGACTACAATTACCAAATATATTTAAGTGAAGATGTGAAGATGATCTCTCATTAGGTCCTAATTACTTAAAGCATCATTAATTATCTTTCCAAATGAATAAAATATGTTAACAAATTAGTAAAAACTAGGAAAACAAATCATGCTTTAAAAAAATATGGCACAATGAGTCACACTCTGAGATTTATTTAATTACTCATCAAGTGTCACTACAACATATATATGATCACCATTACCATAGAAATGGGACATGTGACCATAATTTTGGTTTCGCCAATGACATTCCACATCATGAGCATTTTTTAGGGTTGATTGTGTTGATTTTTTTTAAACAAATCATTTATACATTTTATGGAAATTATAGACACAATTTATAATCACATTAAAAGATCATGATGTATGGATATTCCTTATCATTTCTTAGATACTCACAACTTACCAACACCTAATAGATTGATATACACATCATATGGAATTTACCCCTAGAATGCCACATGTATCCTAAAACAAATTAGTTGTATGGCAATTGTTGATGCAGGGGAATTAGGCTCAAAACAACCTTTGTCCATAAATAAATGTAAAGGGGGGTCTCATTTTTTATTTCCCCATGTATTTATTCATATTTGAGTTATTTTTAGTTAATTAGAGAAGAAAATGTAACTGCCCGAATGATTAATGGGCACCTGAAGAGATAGTTAGTTTCAAAAGTTAAGCTAATTTTAGGAGTCCGTCTCTGTCTGTCACAGGGTTAGTCTCAGAGTTAGAGATATGAAGAGTTTTGACTGTTAGAGGAGTTGAGTCGATTTAGGTTTTGTATAAAAATAAGCCTTGTAGGCATAATAAGGCATACCTGCATAGAGAACTACATAGGCTGTGTAGTACTGTCGTAGAGACAAAGTAGAGGAGAAGGGCCAAGTAATTCGAAGATCTGGTCGAGCCAAAGTTGTAAGTAATTCATTGCATAAATTTAGAATTATTTCAATGGTATTGTGCATTTTTCGAGTTAATTATGGCGTGATGGTTTATGTGTCCCGATAATCAACTGTATAGTAGTCTGGAATACATACTCAATAATTGTGGTTTAATGGGGTCATGTATGTTGAAAGAGGAATCGAGTCCTTTCCTGAATTACTAGCCTCTGTGCAAGAGGTTCTATCCTTTCCCGAACCCATTGGATATTAGTTTAACTCAGAGTAAGAATTTCCGAACGAATAAAGTTGTGCGATAACCCGTGTTAAGCGCCATGACAGTGTATGGTGTGGCATTGGAAAGTGGTATGGCAATGTTGTGGTCGAGACTCATGTAATACAGTGGGAAATGCCATGGTAGAGAGGTTCGACAGGTCCAAATTATGGATCTCCCCACAGTGTAATAGAGAATCGTGCTCGAGCCTTTGATTCAAGGTTCAATTGGTGCTACCACATACATAGAACCAGCGTGTGAAGGAACCTCATGGAGTGCGAGTCCTTAATTGAAGAAAAAAAATAGTACAGGAAGATGCGATTCAAAGGAGCGGAGGCGGAGTACAATAAAAGAAAGCTCGACAGAACCTGGAAGATAAGAGGTGGAACCGTGACCAAAGTGCACAGTAAAACCACCATTTGGAAAATCGGCGATATCGCGCAAGTTTGGAGGTGGTAAGCAGAATTGGTGAAAAGGACAGGACATATGTCTCCGTGAGTGATACATTCGAATATCAATTCGAATATGTAAAATGAGTGAGCCCAAGGTTTTGGGGTTTAATTCCTAAGTGGCTGGTATTTATTAGGGTATATATTAATGAGAGTAGGCTAGTCATTATATTGAGGGTGTGTAAAGAGCGGTTTAATGTTGATAGGTATGATGGGGATTAGACCATAGAACGTGGGAACTTATAGTATGGTTTAGAACCATCAAGTGAAGAAGTTCCGCATGTGAGAAGGCATGGAATAGGCCTTGTTAGCAACCTATAATATAGGAGTCATAATTTTGACTTGACTATTGGTAATTTTGTAAATTTGTACATACTTTGCCTTTTGCAAGTCGTATTCACATATTTTGTAAAAAAATAAAAAAATAAAAAAAAAATCAAAAGGAGGGTAAAAAAGTCCTAAAATAACAATCAAAGGACTTAGAAAAAATAAGATACCCCAAAGAAAAAATGAATAAAACATGAAAATGAGCAAGCATAAATGCCACTACTTTTTACTTTTTGACTATGGCAGAGTGTCAATAAATGCCATTAGTCCATGATGAGTTAAACAGTTCAATCTTAACTTGTCATTGTTTCAATTTCCTTTGTTATAGATAGAGAATAATGAGTTGTTAGATAGTTTAATCCTAACAATTCAGTAGTTAGATAGAGAAATAAAGTGAATCCAACAGTTTAATCCGGATTCATGGATGAAATAGGTGTATAATTAGATACTTTTACTTGCTTTCAGAAATAATAAATGCTGTGAAGGTTGCTAGCTTAAATGCACCTACTACAAAGGAAGAAAAAAATGTTAGCATGGTAAGATGGGTAGGTAGAAGAAGGTGAAAAGTCTCAATGTAAATATCATTCATCATGGGCTGCAAAATAACTAACTTCCCCTTCCCATAGTCATGAAACATTCTAGACTATCAGTCAGAAAGGCTCAAGGCATTTCCTTGACTTTTGTCGGGACTAGACCCAAGGCTTTATGACTAATCAGTTGAAAGTGTGAAATGTCTATATTAATCCCTAAATCACATCATTTACCATTCATGCACTCATTTCCCCCGAAAAATCCTAAGTAAAACTTCATTTTTACTTAAAGATACTCTAATCCTCATTTGATTAACTTCCTACATCATTTCAAAGCATAAAGCCCTCAAAATCACATTTTATCCTAAGTCTAAGTGATGAAGTTATTATAATGCAAATTTGCTTTTTAATCTTCACTTTCTTAGTTATATTTATGTGTTTTTGAATATACATTGTCCCCTTGTCATATTAACTCTAACTTATGTGTTAACTCCCTACAATTGACCTTTTCCTATTATATAACTCCTTTTATAAATAAATCCCAAAAACCCACTTATTATAACTTAAGCCAAAGTATTTTATTCCCACATGCTTAAATAAACCCCCCCTTATAACCCCTTTGGCTAAAATTTTATCCGTATATTTAATCCCGCCCCTATGGTAATTAAGTTTTCTAGATTTGATTTACCATATAAATAAAATATATGAAGAAACTTACCTTTTCCCCGCACCTTTCCTTTTGATCGTGGCCGTTCGCTTGTTGAATCCAGATCCAACGGCGCTAATACATTTTCATGCTCATAAAGTAATTGTTTGATGTTTTGGCAAAGTCGCGCGAAATGGGTGGTTTTTCCAAACCACCCCGCGCTTACGTGTCGCCACCACGTTGTATTGCGTTCGAAAAGCAAATTTCCGCTTACCACCATTTACCCGCGCGAATACCACTGGCGGTATTCCCTAAACCTCACCCATTTAACCCGAGTTTAATGTCATTTAACTATGGTTATACCATCGTTTAATACATTAAAATCATATTTTTCATTCAAATTTTCACCTTTTCGCTTTAAACCTATAAAAACATTGCAGAACCGTTTTTCCTCAAAATCATGCTGTTTGAACCCTGAGAAAATTTGCAGAGCCATTTTCAACCTACCAGTACCATTTTTCGATGCCCATTGCCCTGAATTTCCATTACAAAGTACTACATTGTCCTCTGCGAAGCCATTTTCAAAAAATTGAAGACTGAGCACCTCTGCAATGTCTTCAACCGAATTTCGCTGGTTCTCCAGGTACTTTTATTCGAATTTTCCCTCTGAGATTTCAAAATTCCTGTCGATTTCAAATAATTACCAAAGTTACTGCAAAAAAGTGTCCATTTTTCAGGGAAAACTCTGTCAAAATTTCCCTGGAATCCCTAATTGCCCTTTCTCGCAGTTTTTTCCATACCCTGGTCCGTTTTGCTGTTGAAATCGATTTTAAATACACGTTCTGAGCTTTAAATTCCTTTCATTTCCTAAAAACCCTGCTCAGAAACCCCATTTTCAGTAGAAATTCACCAAGAAACCCCTGTTTCTCGTAAAGGAACTTAGCAAACCATTTAAGCTTGCTTCGTTCATATTAAAAATGACCAAGAAATAGGTAACCCCCAAGAATGGAGGCCCAAAATCTCAAAAGAAGTCTTCTGCAAAGATTCCTCAGCCTATGTCCTTCAAAATCGACAAACCAACTCCTGCACTCATGGCTGATTCTACAGAAGTGGTCAGACCAGTCCAGCCTCCAGTCATTTCTCCAGAGAAAAACCCTTTAGTTGATCTGGACTATAGAATACTAGACCCTAATGTATAATTTAACCTACTTGATGTCTATAATTGGTGCTATGGAAAATCAATGGAAAAGGGTGACAAAGATATTCCAATTTGGGAATCCAATCTGCCTAGATATATTGTCCCTCTCACTCATTCTGTTCCTGACTTTATCAGATTATTCCAAGCCTATTATATGCCAGAACAAATATGTATTGTAAACAAAGAAAAAGAGATCCCGTTTTACATCACCGAAGAGTCGATAAATTCCATGCTGCAAATGAATCATGACCCCAATTCTGCTTCCCTATCAATAGAAGATTTAACCCAACTATATCTTGACTTGGAGTTCAATACTAGATTCAAAATATACCAGAATTTTTTTCCAAATCAAGTTGATATTCCTAAGTTAAATCCTCCTTTCGACACCGTTGATTTCCCAGATGAAACTAGACGAAACCGGCTTCTACAAGCAAAGATACTGATAATGTACATAAAAGAGACAGAGAAGGAGATAGTTTCATAGCTGAGACTATTGAGGACATAAAATTCAGAACTTCTTATAGTAAAAGAAGCAAGTCAACAGAAGAATAAAAGGATAAGGCTGTAAATATTGATATAGATGATGAAGCAACAAGAATAGTCACTCAAACATTAAAAGAGCTTCAAAATGTAAAAATTGGAACACAACAAAAAGATATAGTCATGAAGGAAAACCAGGCTACTGTCGATTTGCCTCCTTCTTCTCAGGAAACTGACAATACAGAGTCAGAGATTCAGATCAGATTCAGACAGATTAAAGAGAAGAATGAAGAGATCAAGAATCAAGCTTATTCTAGATTTCTTAAGGAAAAGCCTGGAAACAAAGACAGGCTTCTTTCAGCATTTGATTATTCATCCAATAAATTGGTAATGTAATTCTTGAAGCCTACAGTGGCTGAGCCAAAATCAGTGGTAGATTATTCCAAAACAAATTTTGAAGTGGATGCAGATGCCATTCATGAATTAGATCAAATTTAATTTCATAGGAGCAATACTGAAATGATATATTCCAAAATTGTCAGTAAAACTATGAAATCAATTAGGCTTGAGAAAAGCACTAATAATTTAAGAATAAAAGCACTAGAAGATATAGTGATTGAAGCAGGGGGTGACCCAGCCAACATTGAAGGGGAAAAAGTCTTAATTAAATAGAAAAATGAGGATATAGCTGCTCTTAGAAAACAATTGAAGTTGCCTCAGAGTGAAAACTCTCAAGCAAAAGAAATTCTACAGCAAAAAACAGAGAATGATGATTTAAAGCAGCTTGTACATCAAATGACAGATTAGATAAAAACAATGGAAAGTCAAATAGAAGCTCTAATGAAAGAGAATGAAGAACTAAGAAAAGCACAACCAATGGTCATTCCTACAGTGATCCCCACTGTAAACACTGCTATACCATCTACTTTGGCAGAACACTTGGCACCGAAAGGAGTACTGGAAACTGTAGTGCCAATTACTTCTTAGGAAATCTCTGCCTCTTCTTCTTCATCTGAGATTATTAGTTTGAAAGGCAATATTAAAAATTTAGAAAATTCCAAAAATGATGCCTTGATTACTTCTAAAGGACATGAGCAAAGGGCCGATCGACTACAAGAACAGGTAAAGATTTTGCAAGCACAAGTAAATCTTACAGATCAAGTGGCCTATATAAAAAATCATTTATGGACCAAAATTATTGAAGGCATTCATTCTCAATGGCCTTCAATTCGGATAATTTATGAACATAGGGAGTTACTTCAAGTTGCTAGTGCAGATATTGACAAGACTAAGAGGGAAATTGACAATAAACCAGCCCAAGAAATCTAACTCATAGATTTTTTAAATAGTAAAAACAATGAAGAGTTGGAAGAATTGAAAATTGTTGATAGAACAGAAACCATTCTTCAAATAAAAAAGGTCCTGAACAAAAGAAACATAATGAGTAATCTAGAGGACCGATGTAAAGACATGAATGTATCCATCTCAATATTTTTAGCCAAATACAAAACATTGTTAGAAGCAGGTTTGCCTGATATTCATGCATTGAATGACAAGTTAATGCCTCAGAAAGATTATGATCTAAAAATCAGAAATCATGCAAAAGAGCAAGCCAGACAACCACTGCCTCAAGGATCACCAACAGGAAAAATACTTCTTCAGTATTTTGAAAATATGTTCTTTTTAGATAATGAGATCAGGCATATGTTCACTATCAAGCCTAACTTTTCCAAGTATACAGAGGCAGATGAAAGTTACAGAAAATTGAAGACTATGAATATCCCCTCTGCAGAAAAGTGGCAAGAATTCACAGATCTGCTATGAATTTAATGGATAAAAAACAGGAAATTCACTTGGAAATTCATTTTTTACTGTTACCTCAAATGGTAAAAATATAGGGTTAAAGTGCACAACAACAATCAGTTCAAATTAGAATAAACAGTTCTATTTTTGCTTGTAAAAAGGTAACAGCTTGCAAACTGTTTTGCAGTTGTCCCTCTTTTTAAGTTTTCTTTCCTATTTTTTATTAAAACATTATCTCAATTCTTGAGATATTTTGTAAACAGTTTTTTGTATAAATACTTCACAATTCGAAGTATTCAGTGTGAATAAAATTTCTCAAGACAACTATAGTATTATTTGCTGGTTATATTGAAGTTGGTGAGTCAATTAGTGAAAGCAGCAGACTGGAAAGAGATCAGAGACATCATAGCTAAGGATTCTCATGGTGACAAGATAAGTCTCGTTTCTTTCCTTGTTTTCAGTGTATTTCTTTAAAGTTTACATTCATTCATATTATGTTTTTCTAGTCTATAATGATCAACTAAGGAAAAATTAAACATGATTAGTGATAATAAGCTCCATGTTTCGAAACTTGTTGGCATTTTAATGTTTTCTACTTGATAACCGGACCATAGAATTCTTAATTGCTCTAGGTCCCAGTTAGATCCCCTTCTTCAATCTTCTTATATGTAGCTTAAGGATTCTTAAGTGCCCTTTTGCTCAGATTCCATCCACTCCATCAAATCAAGCCTATACATAGCCTTAGAAGGTCACCTATCTTGCCCTTAGCACATTTTCATCTCTGAGCCTTATTTCTTAGTTCTGCTTGCCTAAAGAGTTGACTCCATTTCCCAATATTCTGGTAGATCCTTCTGGTTTACCTTGAAATCTCTTTATTCCCACCAATATTTTAAAATCAAACCCAAATACACAATCATAGCTAGCCTAATATCTGTTACTAAAACAAAGCTAAATCATATGGAGAGATCCCTCTCTGGAGTTCAAGAAGGCTAGATCTTGAATTCCCAAAGCGGTTCTTGGTTACCCCTGGTGTTCTTAACTACAAAAATCCCCATCCCACAACCTGAGAATTACTAGGGTGATAACAGGCCTTGGGGGTATTATGATCCTTGGAGGAAACTCCCACAGCTAGAAGAGTTGATAGAGAAAATTGGATCGAGTACAAAGGTGTGGCAGGTGGGTTTTACCCTACACCAATTGTTATGGTGCATATATGATGTGTATTACAGTTTATCTTATAATTTTGTTGAAGTAGCATACAACAATTTACATAGTGATATGAGAACCACTCTCTAGAGTATACATCGATTTTGTACACATGGCTTTTCAATTTCTTTTTAAGATATATCATTGGTGATGATCACATGATTATATAATGAACCATTAAGTTGAACTATGAAATTATTCCTCACAACACACACACACACACATATTGATGAATTAATAATTTTTCTCATATAATTTTTTTAATCTATTTTGAATATATATATATATATATATATATATATATATTTCTAAGAAGAACAAGAGAGAATTCCTTACCATATCTTCATAAAACATATAATAGCAAGAAAATTAATCTATTGAAATTTCATTTCCAAACATATTCATGGAGTAAAATGAAGATTAAAATGAGATATTCATGGATTTACCTATAACATCACCTCATCATTAAGAATGTAAATGTACAATATTGATGATACATAAGTTAGGAGAAAATTAATCTATTGAAATTTCATTTCCAAACATATTCATGGAGTAAAATGAGGATTAAAAAGAGATATTTATGAATTTACTTATAACATCACCTCATAAAAGTGTAAATTTACAATATTGATAAAATTTCACAAATTCGCGTTCCAAAATATCCTGCTGATGTCACCCTAATTTGTGACGCGAAAACTTCATAGAATACGCCATATAAAAATTCGGGTCCATTTTTTGGCTTTGCGTACGGAGGAAAACTGTGACGTGAAAATCAAATTAATTCCGCCCTATAATGTTTTGGGTTCGGAATTCCACAATGCAGACGAGCCAAAAAATAACGTGATCGAATCGCCTGCTTCCACGTGGATGGTTGATTTGGTTTGTGGTCTGTGGGACCACGTTCTTCTGAATTAAAATCTCCCACATTTACTATTAAATTGCACTGTTTCCAAAACAATACAGCGCTTTGTTTTTAAGTGTGCAGGGACTGTGATTTCAAAACCAAAATTGAATGTTCATCAGTTTTAGAAAGCGAATGTTTGATAGAGCCATTCAAACAGATTTAGAAAGTGGCCAGAGGAAAGTGTAGTTGAAATTAATATTTCAACATCCCTCATTCACTAAGAATACCATCCTTGGTGCCTTATTTTCCGGACTACGATGTGTTCATCAACAGTCGTGAACCCGATGTCTGTTTCTTCACCAGGCATCTTCACAACAGTCTTGTTTCCAGAGGATTGCGAGTCTTTCTCGACAACATAGAATTGCAGGCTCGACAATCCATACCTTCTCAAATAAAAGATGCAATTAAAGGAGCCTCTCTCATTATTACTATTTTCTCTCCAAATTATGCGCAATCGCAAAGGTGCCTCCATGAAATACTCCTCGCGCTGCTCTGTAAGCCGACCATTTTTGCAAAGGCATATAAGTGTCGTTATACCGACGGCGGAAAAAGCGTCGCTATTGTGACAGATGCCTCCAAACGTCACACTTGCGACACTTAGACATTGTGTCACAAACAAAGTGTCGCTATTGCGACGGATGCCTCCAAACGTCGCAATTGCGACACATAGACATTGTGTCACAATTGCGACGTTTGGAAGCAGCCGTCGCAGTAGCGACGCTTTGGGGCATAGTGTTGCAATTGCGACGTCTTCCTCCAAACGTTGCAATTGCAACACTTTGTCTAAGTGTCAGTATTGCGACACTTTTCTCTAGACGTCGATATAGCGACGATTTCGGGCGGGATTGAAAAAATTTGGGGAAATTTCCGACATTTGGTCAAAAGTGTCGGAACCAAGTGTCGGAATTTCCCCCAAATGTACTAGTGCCTAGAGAGGCCATCCATCCGAAACAATCACAAATACCATCCTCTCTAAACTCTAGATTCGAAATCTGGCTTCACGAAGAATCAACACCAGATCTCATCCAGACCCAAATCCCCCTATCATAGTAGATGACCCAGAGAAGATTCTGCGGCAAGCTTCTGAAACTGGAAATTTAGCTACCGATAGGTCCATCCATAAAGCAATATATGTACCTGAACACCTCACAGCCTTGCAGGATTCCCCATTTGACTTAAAATCAGCAAAAACCCTTTTTAGAAGCAAGTCACAAAGTAAGGTAAAATTTGACGATCTTGAGCCCCTAGATTTGCCACAGAGTCCTAGTAGAGAAGCCTCGCCTACTACACCTCCTAACTTTTAGCTTCTCCATCACTTTGGCTCCTACCATCCCAGATCTTCTCAAAATCGGATCACTAGTCCAAGTGCATCCGCCACACCCATCCAAACCACTACTGTTCAAATCACCTCACCTCATCCTACAAGCCCTCATTTTGTACATCATCCATTAGCTCCTGCCATGGTAGCCTGGTATGCACCCTTGGTGTTGCCACACCCTTTGGCTCCCTTACAAAATGACTATCAATCCAAAATCCCGCACTTTACTGGAGTTGAGACTTCCACAGCTCAACAACATATAGATAGAATTAGCGATGCATTTGAATACATGGAAATAGAAGATGAGACCATTAGAATGAGGATGTTCGCCCAAAGCCTGGGCGGAGAACCCAAAAAATGGCTTAAGAGCTTAACTCCAAACAGCATCCACGATCTCCCAGAACTCTACCAAACCTTCATAAATAAGTGGGAAATCTGAAAGAACCCCATTCAAATCCTGTCAAAGTATAACAATCTAAAACGGGAAAATGGGGAAAGTGTCAAGGGATACTGCACTAGGTTCAACAGTGTTTATAACGCACTCCCGCCTCACTTCAAACTTCCACTTGGCTCAGCCTTGGAAAATTTCCCCAAAGGCTTTGACCCAGACATGACTTATCAACTAAGAGACAAGGACCGTGCTACCTTAAAGGAAATGTAAAAAGTGGCCATAAGTGCAGAAGCCAACTTAACAGAAAAGAGAGCTAGGACTAGATCCGAAAGGAGAGTCACATACCGGGATTAGGTCTCCACTTCAGCCCCTTCCTTAGATCCTAGAATAGATGACTGGTCAGATCCATGGCAAAAATGTGGGAAAAGATAAGTGAAAAGACACCTCTTAGGGACAACCAACCAAACCCTCCAAACAGAAACCGGAACCAAAATTTTAGGAGGGAACAGCCTCAAAACAAACCAAGGGAAAATGACCAACAAATTAGGCCACCCTTTAATGAAAATTATGTGGAAGAAGATGAAAGGGATACAGAACCCATTGATGAAAATAATTTGAACCTTGTAGGATCTGATAACGATAATGAGGTTTACCTCACAGAAGAAGAACAAGCGTACTTCTCTCTGAATCAAGATGAAACCAACTATGAAGATCCTGAAGATCCTGCCATAGATTTTTAGAATGCCATAATAGAAGCTCACAGGGAGTATGACCTTAGAAGCAGAAAAAACCAGGACAACTCCAAGAAGGGTAGCTCAGACATTGCTAAAACCCCTGATACCATCCTTAAAAAAGCAGTGGACAGCAAGAAAATCATGGTCAAGAAAACTGACCAAAACAAAGATAAAGCTATTCAAACAAGTCTTGGCTCAGATGCTCTTAGTACCTCCACAAATATTCCCGAGATGGCTGTGTCAAAAAAAAATCCCGAAACAAAGTCAGCAAACTCAGAACATAGAGAAAGTCATGGCTGAAAAAACTGAAGCAAACCTATCTAAACTACAAGCACCCTTCAGTTTTGAGGGAGAAATCGCCAAAATAAAGATTACCATGCCTCTCACTGAACTTATCGCCCAAAGCTCTTATAAATCCCAAGTGTTAAAAGTCCTGAATATAGGAAATGATGCAAACACCCTTAATCTAGCTGATGACACTCCTGAAGTGTTGTTTGGTCCAAAAATAGAAGGGAAATTCCAAGAAGGAACCACTCTTCCCTTTTACATCAGTATGAATATCCATGACCAAATCTTACACAATGCCATGCTAGACTCTGAGGCCTCGCATAACCTCATGTTGAAGGTTGTGATGGAAATATTAGGCCTAGAAATCACAAGACCATATAAAGACTTATATTCACTTGATTCGAGTAGAGTCAAATGTCTAGGCTTGATCAAATATCTTTGTTTCAGTTTGGCCCAAATACCTGCAAAACACCTGATCATGGACATAGTGGTAGCAGACATTCCCCCCAAGTACGGAATGCTTTTATCCAGAACTTGGGGAGCTAAGCTTTAGGGAAATATTCAACTTGACATGTCCTACGCCACTATTCCTGTGTTTAACCAAACTAGAATACTCTATCGGGAATCGCACATGAAATATATGGTCAATAGTCAAGAAAGGCCAGATAACATCCCGATGTATTCCTTGCATTCTGATCTAAACTCTTTAATTTTACACACTGATAAGAACATTGAAGAACAGTCAGAAGGATTTGAAACAAACTTAGACCCACCTCATCAGCTTCCCCAAGTTCTCTATGATGAACTAGATGCTCAAAATTATCATGACCATGAGCAGCTGTGTCTTGAGGAAAGAGAGTTTGTTCCTTTTGAAAAAAGGATAGAGAAAGAAGCAGAAACCATTATGTACCATCAAGAAAATTTCTCAAACCTTAGGCAAACATCAGCAGTAACATCAGGAAACTTTTTCAGAACAGAGGCCTTAGAAGATTTGCATATCACAAACCTCTTTGGAACTCAGGGGTAGGGAAGCTTAATGTTCTTACCATACCTTAAAGATTTGCCATCACATAACTCTACCCCTTCAAATGAAACCTTGACTGTAGCCATAACAGCTCCAAATCCAGAAAAAATGTCTGAAAAACTTCTTATAAAAGGATATGATGACTGCAGTCCAAATATACCTGAGTTGTTTGAACTAGCTAGCATTCTGCCACTCCACCAAAGACTTAGAACCGCCATAATTTGAAATCTTGTGAAAAATAATACTTCATGTAGGGAAAAAAGTGAGAAGCACCATGCCACTGCCATCACTCCAGCAAACAACTTCGACAAAAGAAAATACAAAAATCTGGACCAAACAGTAGTAGTCAAATGTAAAACAGTTGGTCCTAGGATTTGTTTTGATTTTAGAAATACTAATACACACCCTTGTGACAGAAACTATATCCTTCTTGCCCAATACCATGACATACCAATGATAAATGCTTTTAATCATGTGTATTTGCAAAATAATGTTTTAGGATATAGCCAAATAATTCCTTTGCAAAGCAGACAGCTCCAAGAATTTTTCAAGTATGCTGGAAGTAGTTCCATTTTCAAACCCAGAATTGCAAAACCATCGGATATCAAAAACATTCTCCTAAAAGCCATGTTTCCATTTCTGAATTTTTGCATTCTGACATACCTTGATGATGTCATCATATACTTCAAAAATGACAAAGAATACCTACATTATTTGAAAAATATGTACAACAAAAGGAGTGGAAATCAGAGGTATAAAGAGGTACAGCGGGAGGATTCAGGGTTGTTCAAATATTCATGCATGAATCCTTATGTTCTTCTTGAAAGAGAAAACTTTCCAAATTTTTCTTTTCAAGAGCTGAGTGGACCAAGTGTGGTAGGAGATCCTTATGAATATAGGATGCTTAAGTTTCACCATTTCTAAGATTTTTGAGTGAAAACATTTTCAATCATTGTATATACCATTGTTTGAAAAATAAATCAAAAACATAAAATTCAAAAACAATAGAAAAATAGAAAAAGAGGGCGGTTTGAAAAATAGAAAGAAAGTCCCATGTTCAAAAAAATAGTCATTCGGAAAGCGCGCAAGTCTAAATGCCGCTACTAATGCTCAAATGTCTTGTTCAGTTATCTAGCCTAATCATAACTGAACATTTTTAAATTTATTTACTGATAAGTTAGTGAGAGGAAAAGATAGTCAACATTGTGTAAGCTTGACTTATCAAAGAGAGTAGATTAGGAAAAGATATTGGTTCCACATGCTCAAAACAGAACCAAAGAGGAAAGCAGGGATGAAAAACAAATTGTGTATCCTAGCCTTCTTTTTCTAGATTTCATTTTATGCAAAATAATATTTGTGTGCAGCTTGTCTTTCATGCCACAAGTACATGAAAAATCAGACTGTCTAATCCTGATTTGGTCATTTTTCAATTTCATGTTTTAGATTAGAGAATAAAATCCTGTCAAGCAGCTTAACCTTGACAATCGATCTAGCATAGGTAGAGAAATGAAGGAGTTCATCAGCTTAATCTGAACTCCTGGCAGATATAAGTGTAGAACTGGATAGTGCCATTTTTCAAAAATACTATGTCAAAGGGTTGCTAGTCCAAATGCACCCAAAAGAAGAAAAAATGTTAGGAAATATAGTGGGGTAGGTAGAAATATCATTGATACTAATCATGCTATCAATTTTCAAAAATAGCATCAAGGAAGAAAGAAATTTGCACCAATGGATAAAGGCACTGGTCTTCAAAGAACCGAGATCTGAAATTTTGGACACCTCCTTGAAAGGAGTTGCCCTCCCCAAATGGAGCCACTGTTAGTCATTAGTATTTTTCACCTGTTGATGATGACTAGTTTTTAAAGCCAAGTTTTCTAGAAGCTGACCTCCAATATGTCAAATTGTTTAGCTAGAAAACACCCATAAAATTTTTGCCCTCCTACCTTTTCAATCAACCCATGATGAGATAAAACCTAATTTTCAAGCCCTATCTAGCCTCAGTCATACAAACTTGACCATCAGCTCCAAAGAGAATACTCCAAGTCTGTCCAAAAATTCTCCCCTAAGTTAGGTAGTGGTGCTTTAGGCGATCCTCCCTTGGCAAACTATCCTAAAGCAAAAAGAACCTCTATCTAATATCAACCAGTCATAGATAACCTTCCTATTCTACAAATAAAGCTTGATACACCCTTAAGTCGCGCCACTAACAAACCTTGATGTCTCAGCAGTGCATATGCCACAGGTCAAACTGATATTAGGTGGATTTACAGTGTTTCAATCTCTTTTTCAAGAGCAGAAGTGTACCAATGTTCTAGAATACATTATTAAACTTAACATGAGAAGACAGTTGCTTCTCATGTGGTTTTAAGCCTGGGATGCAAGTACTGGACAGAGAGTTATTTCAATAAGTTCCTGCAAACACAGTGCAAAGGAAATTTTCGTTTTAAAGGAGAAAAAGGATCTTCACAAGCATAAAGACAGTGATTTTTGTTGTTTTAAGACAAAGAGGGACTTCGTAGCATTCTAAACCCTCACAAAGCAATTTCAAAAGATGGTTGACTTTCTTTCAACTTTAAAAGAGGTGGGAGACCGTTGCAAAGCCCATTTGCAAGTTTCAAAAACATAAACAAGCGTTCACAATCGCTCTCCTAACTGTTCACCGGACAAAAAAGGAAGTTAGAGAAAATTTCAGATTTTTTTAAGGCTTAAAGCCTGTGCGGCATGCCTGGAAGAGCGCGTGGCGCGTTCAGAAGAATAAATACACGGGCTTTATACGGTGGTGCGACGCGCCTGTAGCGCCGGTCACCATTGCCCGAAGGCCGACCCGACAGCTTACATGGCACGGCGCTCTTCCATCTGAACGTGCCACTCACTCAAAAGGCGCTCGAAACACATCTTTGGAGCTTCCAAATGATCAAAAAAGGCCCGTGAAAAGTTTTCAAGGTATTCTCCAGTCCCTCTTGGCAAAATTCAAAATTTTAAAGGGGTGTTTGCCATGTTTTTTCCTAAGGAGAAATAGAGCTTTGAAAGCACTTCATCTTCCAAAAAACCATGAGATAAACAGTGGCTTTTCAAGAGCAGTTTGTCATATAAAGAACCGAGACCAAAAAAGTGATTAAATGGTGGTATTTTGGTCCAAAATTAAAGAGTGTTGTTTCTATGAATGCCAACGGTTAGTGCAGTGATTAGAGGGTGGTGTGTTTGTATCAGTTTCAAAACGCCTGAAATTTCCTTCAAGGAAAGTGATAAACCTTATACTAATGACAAGACAGAAAACACAATGGTAGAGGTTTCAAGCTGCTGTAAGGTGTCCTAGTGGTGGTAAAAACAAAATTAACCCATGTCTACAAAATCTTAAATGAAAACAGTGTCTATAATCTGAAAGCCTTGTCATCTTGAAAAGGTCCTCTCTGTGTGATGAAACAGCCAAATATGTGCAGCCTCTATAAGTCCCAAAAGCAGAGTGTGTGAGAGATTTTTCAAAGTCAGTTGAGGGTGTTTTTTTTCTACCTCTATAAAAACAGTGAATAGCAGAAGAGTGTTGTTTGGAGGAAGGGTGTCTTGTTTCGATCAAAACACAAAAGATCCTTGTTCAAACAAGAAAACACAATTACCTCTTTTTCAATACCATTGGCTCAAGCACGATGATAAGTTGACTTTATTTTATTTTGACAAATACTTGTTGATTGGCATCAAAGAGGACAAACAGTAACTTATAAGGAGGACAGAGGTGTGGTTGAGGAAAACATTTCAAGGGCCATTTAAGACAGCTTGGTTTTGCAAAGAACATTCAACACAAAATGCCTCCCAGGCAAGACAGTAGGAGTGGCCTTTACAGGAGGTTTGAGCATGTTTCAACTGAAGAGGTAAATTCTCATCCATAAGTCATGTTTAACTTTCATGAGGTTGGGTGTCTAGATTTTTTTTGAAGGGTGCAGGAGGTGAAAATCTATTCCCCTTTGACACATATTTGTGCTTTGAGATTTCAAGAGAAGCACTTTCAGCTGGCAAGCTTGGATTTCAAGTTCTCTCCTAGGTCTATTTCAAAGGCCACCAAAATCCCTTATGTCGGAGAGAAATGGTTTAAACAAATCCACCTAGACTTAGAACATTACAAACCTTTTCTGAAGCCTGAGCATAGAGACACATGTCCATCCATTTTTCTCTTCTCATATCTGCTGACTAGTTATGCCCCCCTCATGAAGATAATCATGAAATACTTCACTTGCGAGGGAAGATTCTCCCGAGTCTATGCTTACCATGTCTGATTGCTCATGCATTTCACAAGAGCCAAATTGTTAAATCTCTCTTTCTTCCTCCATAGAAGTATTGAGAAAATGACTTCCGCTATTCAGAAAAAACCTCCTTCTCAGCCGACAGCCTGCCTCTTCCATCATTCCCTCATCAAGGTTATCATTATTCATCAGCTTGAGAAGAAATAAATATCTTGGGATACTTTCATTACACATCCGGATTTCGCCACTGTCCCTTCATTTCATACGTCTCTTTCACCTTCCACTCACCATCCTTCGCCTTCTTCAAGCAAGCCCATTCCCAAGAAACTCAAATTTCCCATTAAACAAGAAGAAGAGCATGATAAGAAAGAAGAGCATGAGCAAGGGGAAGAAGAGCACAGTGAGGCAGAGCAGCAAGGGGAAGAAGGGCATGATTAAGAAGAACATGATGATGAACAACAATAATATAAGGAAGGGAAGCATGATGAACAGGTGCAACACAGTGAGGAAAGGCAGCCACATGATGATGAACAGCAGCAAGATAAGGAAGCGCAGCATGATGAACAGGTGCAGCATAGTGAGGATGAGCAGCCTCATGAAGAATAAGGGCAACATGATGAACAGGTGCAGCACAGTGAGGAAAGTCAGCCTCATGAAGAAAAACACAGTGATAATATACACCACAGTGATGAAGAGTAGCACCATGAACAAGCTCAAAACAGTGGCAAGAATGATGAGGAAATTAACAAGGGCAAAGAGCCAATAGAGCATGTGCTAGCTGCCTCTCCTAGGCAAGGGGCCATGCTCTCTTCTCCAAAAGTGGCCAAGCCCTGGACATCAAGGAAAAGGGCGCCTAAAACTATAACTCCAAATTTTACTAGGGCCCTCCGAAGCAAGGGTAAATTTCCCAAGAAGCCCATTTTTTAATTTTCCCAAGAGGAGGAAGACCAAGAGAGCCACCCAAAGCAAGGGAAAGGAGAAAGAATAAAGCAGCCATGAAAAGGAGAGGGACTTCGACATAATTAAAATTCAAAGTGATGATAGAGAGAATGAAGCCTGAATCTTAGAAACTCTCTTGATCAATAGAGAAAACCAAATTGATGCTTTGAGGACTGATCTAGAGAGGGCTAGAAACTTCAATCACTTTTTGCAAATTCAAAACAAACAGATGAGTGTCCATATGGCAGTATATGAGACATGGGCCATCAAATACAAAAAGGAGGCCTCCAAGGCACAAGTTAGATTGGAAGAACTCATGGGTGAGTTTGATGAGAGCAAAGATGAAGATCAGCCCAGGAGAAAGAGGCCAAGAACCATGGGGCTCAAAAGAACCCTTGAGAAATAAAAGGAAGAAGAAGCTGCCCTTCTCCAATCTACCCCTCTCACTACATTGTTCACTCAAGAGATAGAGAACAATCGAGAAGCATGGCTTGAGAGGGTAAATGATCACTTGGAAAATAAGTTGGAGAAGGAAAATAGAGATTTGGACCTTCAACGAAGGATGACCGGGCATTATAAGAAGCTCAATCAGTTTTCCCGGCAGAAATTGAAGGCCACACAGGAAAAACTCAAGGAGGCTCAAAGGAGGTGCCCGGCACCAAAATTTAAGAAAGACACCTCAATGCTCCAAATTTTGGCCTCAGCTTCACAACATTTTTCTGAAAACCCTTCAGGGTCATGCTCGCCAAAATTGGGCGAAATTCAACAAGTTTTGGTTTTTTGTCATTTTTGGGTTTTTGGCTAAAACTCATGGGCATCACCATTTCAGTTTGGGGCATACTCAAAGGATGAAAATGGTATCACTAGATGCCATAATTTTAGGGGCATATACTCAGCAATTTTCAAATCAATTGAAGATGATTTTCTCCCCCAAAATGGCAAAAAAAACTCACTTTTTCTACACTCTGCCCCGTTTATCAGCAATGCCTATTTTTTGGGTTTTTACACACAGGTCAGTTTTTTATGGACTTCTAGTGGTCATTTTAGAGAAAAATAATCATTTTCATAAAATATACATTCATAGCTTTCCAACGAGCCATCACGGACCTTGTTTCGACATCGGGAAGGCCTCCAAAAGTTGCCAGAAAGTCAGAGGACTTTCTGCTAATATATTTCTTAAGTATTTTTGTAAAAAATGAACCTTTCAAAAGTGACTTTTCCTCATGTGCGTTTAGCTATTTTTGTACATGATTAGTTATGAAAAGTCAATATATTTCCCTTTTTTAGCATTTTTGAGATATTTTATTAGATATTTTGTGCCTTGGGCTTTGCAAAGCCTCAAGGAAAAAATCAGATATTTTGGATAGGCCAATGAGATTGCAAGTTGAACTAGGAGGTTTTCCTCACTTTGGCCTATATATTCCAAAGGCTTTCATTGTAAATAAGGCTGAACTTGATGAATAGAATTAATATATGGTTATACAAGCTTGGAAGAAACACTTGTCTCATGCTTTTGGAGAGTTTCTTGAGTGCCTTTGGATGATGAAAGAGGACTATTGTTGGATTCCATGACTTGGTAGAATGGTATAGTGTCTCTCTCTTTGTTTTGTTTCTTAGTTTTCATTCATAATTCCATGTTCTTGCTAAGACAGTAGAGAATAGATTTGAGACATGCCCTTGGAGGCACCTCAAATTTCCTGTTTCTTTATAGCTTCTATGTTTTCTTCCTTCTTAGTCATATCAAATAAAATTTGATTTCTCTTTGATAACTGAAGAATATTGTTTGCTTGTTTCATTTATGGTTTTATGCATGCTAATTATGATTCACGGTATGCCCTGCTTACTCATGGCTAGTCATAGCTCCACCTCTAAAACCTTTCTTTGATTGATTAGATTGTCATTTGTTGAACCAAGGAGGTCTTGTACTGATCTTGCCCTTTGCCTAAAACTATGAAATCTTGCTTTCAAAGTTCCCAATAGCTTGAAATACTATGTTTAGGCGTTCCTTCATAGTGATTTGAGTTTTTTGTTTGTCTTAAATTTATTTCCCCAAAGTCTGATAGCCATTTCCTAAAGTTAGAGAGCCATATATCTCTATGCATGGCTTGAATGTTTATTTCTATGCATTGATCAGTTTATAGTTACATTTCTCATGATTAATGGTTAACCCTACCATGTTTATGTTAGCTATTAAACTATTTATGTTTGAAATCCTTTGTTCTTCAAAAATTTAATGTCCATCTCACTCCATTTTACCCAAAGATCCATTTTACCTCGAATCAAATCGGCCCTTCAACAACCTTGTATCACCATCTGAGAGCTTTCTTGAACTTTTCGACCCCATAGCCCAGTTGATCTGACATATTTTTACCTATCTTATTCTTTGATCAATTCATCCCTCACAACCTAAAAACCAAAACCAAAAACCTACTTCATAACTAGCCTAAAATCAAGAACACAATAAGCAAACACACAGATATCCCTTACACAAATAGAGAGAGCCCTCTCTAAGTCCAGGAAGGCTAGGTCCTTGGGCTCCAAAGATAGGTTTGATGTTACACTGTCATTTTTCTTGCCAATCAGCCAAATCATGAGACCCTAACACCATCACAGAATCTGCTCCTGAGATATGAAGTTGAGTTGCGATACCATCCTTCTTTCCTGGATAACATTAAACACTGGTAGGTGTTTGAAGATGAGGAGAAAGTGAAGAATTTCATGGAGAATATTGGGGAGTTCTCTAACTTGTTCATAGATGACAGAGAAGAGGAGATCAAAGAGAAACCCCAAAACAAATGGGAAGAGACAGTGGTTGGGCATAGGGTGTTGCAATTGAAAGAAAAGTTGATCCCCAGGGGTCTCGTCCCTTTGGAAAGATTGTTCGATAAAAATGATGTCCCTATCAGCCCTAAAAAATCGACCGATGAAGGTCAATTAGATGATGTAAATATCGGGACAGAAGCAGATCCTAAAATTGTAAAATTGTTTAAAGGAGTCCCCGAAGAGTATAAAGACCAATACTTCCGATTGTTTCAATCCTACAGAGATGTTTTCGCTTGGTCATACCAAGGTCTAAAAACATTTGATATTGACGTCATACAACATAAGATCCTGCTCAGAGGGGATGCTAGGCCACATAAGAAAAATTTGAGGCAGATCAATCGTTTGTGGCTCCCCTCCATAGAAAAAGAAATCAAAAAATTGCTCAAGGCTAAGATTATAGTCCCTCTAAGGTACTCAGAGTGGCTGGCCAACCTGGTCCCAGTGAGAAAAAATAACAGATAAATAAGGCTATGTGTAGACTTCCAGAACCTGAATAGAGCATCCCTTAAAGACAACTACCCTCTCCCCAACAATGGATCACATACTACAGAAGGTGGTGGGATCCTCCCAAAATTCTATGATGGATGGTTTCTCCAGGTATAATCAGGTGGCGGTCCTTCCTGAGGACCAAAAGAAAACGACATTCACTATGCCATGGGGTACATTCATGTATGCTTGAATGCCCTTCAGCCTGATAAATGCGGGAGCCACTTTCTAGTGGGCAATGGACATTGCTTTTGTAGGAGAGAAAGACAAATTTGTCATGATATATCTGGACGATATCACCATTTTTTCGAATAATGATGTTGAACATATTGATCATCTACGACGGATTTTCGACAAATGTCACAGCTATGGTCTGTCCCTAAATCCTAAAAATTCCATGTTTGCTTTAGAACAAGGAAAATTATTAGGGAATATTGTAACGAAAGTAGGAGTGAAGATTGATTTAAAGAGAGTGGAGGTAATAAACAGCATTTCACTACCTCGAAATAAGAAGGAGGTCCGGTATTCTTGGGACGCATAAATTTTCTGAGGCGATTTATCCCAAACTATGCTGAAATATTTCGGCACATCACTGAGATGCTTAGAAAAAACAACGAAGTAAAGTGGACGCCAGAATCAAGAGAAGATTTTAACAAAATAAAAAGTGCCTTCGTAGAGGCCCCGGTACTAGCAGGGCCCGACTATGGTAAGTCATTTATGATATTTTCATTTGCGTCACCACATATTGTACTTGTAGTATTATTACAGAAAAATGAAAATGGGTATGAGCAACCCATAGCCTTTTTCAGTCAGGTACTTAGAGACACGGAGTTAAAATATAACATCTTGGAGAAACAGGCATACGCCCTGGTAAAGTTCCTAAAATCATTTTGAATGTATGTACTGCAGTCATCCATAACCGCTTTCGTGCCAACGGCCACGGTGAAAGACATCTTGATTCAGGGGGACAGTAAAGGCAAGAGAGGTAAATGGATCGCTAAGATTAAAGAATATGAGTTGGACATCTGCCCCATGAAGCTTATCAAAGGACAGGGACTAGCAAGAATCCTGTCCGAGTCAAATTTCCAGGCGTTGGGCATAAATATATCTATGGAAGGAGGAGAGTTACCTGAAGGTATGGAGGAATATCCTGAGATAGAAACCACTGTGCAAAAAATTCACATGAAGTACCTACTCAGTACTTGGTATAAATATATTGTAGAGTACCTTTTAACTCTCATGTGTCCTCTAAACTTTGATAAGACTAAATATCGAACTCTGAGATTGAGGTCCCACAAATACATTGTTACAAATGGTTGATTATATTGGAAGGATCCTTCAGGAATATTTCTTTTATGTCTAACAGAGTCAGAAGTGGAGGAAATCATGGCCGAATTCCATGAAGGCATTTGCGGAGGTCACTACAGTTGGCGAGCCACATCCCACAAAATATTGAAAGCAGGTTTCTTTTGGCCTCAATTGTTCGGAGATGTGCCGAGAAATGTCAAAGGTTTGATAAAAAACAAAAAATTTCTCCCTTACCCATGATCCCAATACATATAGAAGAGCCTTTTCAACAATGGGGTATTGACTTCATCGGGGAAATTCACCCAGCATCAAGTGGTCAGCACAGGTGGATTCTCACTACCACTGACTACTTCACTAAATGGGTAGAGGTGATACCAGCAATAAATTCTAATAATGCAGTTGTGATCAAGTTCATGGAGGAGAATATCATATCTCGATTTGGCTGCCCAGCTAAGGTTGTGACAGATAATGCTCAAGCTTTCAAATCTGCCAAATTTATTAATTTCTGTCAGTAATACAATATTACCCTGGGGCACTCTACAGCCTATTATCCCCTAAGAAACGGTCTAGCAATGTCTTCAAATAAAACTTTGGTAAGAGCATTAAAGAAGTCTATAAACGAAAATCAGAAAAACTGGGACTCCCAGCTCAAGTTCACCCTCTGGGCAAACCGAATCACTAGTAAAAGGTCAACAGGTAAATCACCCTATGAACTGGTTTATGGCCGAGCGGAATTTTTTCCAATTCAGCTTTCCCTGCCTATGGCTAGGTTCCTCCAGGATAGCCAAGAATAACCCAACGACCTCATCAGAAGAATGAACGAGTTGGTTGAGTTGGAAGAGACCCGGAACCAAGTGAATAACAGGTTAGCAGAATATCAGGAAAAGATGAAGGGCTTGTTTGATCAACATGCAAAATATAGGGAAATGCAGTCCGGGGACCTGGTACTGAGGTGGGACATTAAAAGGGTAGATAATGGTAAGCGTGGAAAGTTCGACCCCTTATAGTTTGGGTCATTCAAGATTTCCGAAGTGAGAGGTAACAACACCTTCATATTGGAAAACTTGGAAGGTGACTTGATCGAGGCACCCGTGAACAGGCAGTTCTTGAAACCCTATTTTCAACACTAAAAAAGGTCTTAGAGGCCTTCTATATATAGTTTATATATATTTTTTTTTTACATTCACATTTTCTGTTTGTTTTACCATAGGAGTGCTTGAAAATTTTGAAGGGGCTCTTGCTCTCAAGGAATATTATGTAAAGGGTCTGTGAAGTTCTCGACACGCTCGAGGACGAACATGTCGTCCCCAGGTGGAGCCAATGTTGTTTGGTTAGCCCTCATACTAGGAGAAAATAAATCGGTCTAAATAAACAAAGAGAAAAAGGGTCTCCGAAGATGGCAGGGTGAGTAAATTAAAATAATAAAAAGTGCTTTGGGATAGGAATTCCTTAAGGTGCGGGCGCGGATGAGAGTAGTTGAACCACAAGACAGTTGAATGGGAAGGTCATGTTTCATATGGAAGAAATTAAAAAGGAAGGGATCACACACAAGGCATTCCAGGGGTACTAAGGGTGAGCGGAGGGTCGTGAACACTTACACCCTAGAGTAGGTGACATCACACGGCGTTGCAACTCTCACAAACGTTCCACGGGCTAGTGGAGTATAACAGGAGATCCTCATGAACCCCCGCTAGAAACATAAGTGGGCCCATCGAGATGGACATCTAGCGTCACAAGAATAAAAGGTAAGGTAAAGTTTAGGGAAGCCGGTACAAGACCAGTATAGGAATTAACCCAACGCGTGGCTTGCACCTACCTGTCTCCTGGTAGCCAACTACCTATCGCCACACATCCCATTGTCGACGTCCTTAGGACGTCATCCCTACAGTTGTCATCCTAGCCTTGTGTTCCACACATCTTAGTCTATTTTTATCTTGTTTTACTCCCAGTCTTAGTAAAATACTTGTTTTTACGAATCTGTCGTGCAACAAAGCTTGAACTCCAGTACCAGGTTGTTTTCAATCCCAACGTCACTTTCCCCTCGGGCTTTCTCACTGTTCGCAGGTATTTATTCATTCCTCTGCTTCACCATTTTCCTTCTATTTTACTTTTCAAAATATTCATAGGTAAAGAAAAGTCCAAAAATTCAGACCCTGAAACCCGACAAGCCTGCGAGGTCAGGGTTGTCCCTACACCTGAACCCCTTATTGACGCCCAAGCGCGAATCCATGACCCGTTCTACCCCTTCAGTGTATCCCATGTTAGACCCGAGTTGTTCGAACATCATTTGAAGGGCCAAGATCGGTTCAGAGTTGTCGAGTCAGGTCTATACTACCAGATTTCTTCGACCACATTCCTAGTTCCCAAGTTTATCAGTTGGCTCATTGAAGCTTATGATGAGCGTGGGGAGTTATTCCTATCTACTCAGGGTAATAAAATTTTCTGCATATCCCCCGAGCTCATAAAGAATTCCATTCATTTCCCTCATAGTAAAAGTTATGTCAATTTCACTGAGTTATCCCTCTCCTATCAGTTCTCAAATTTTCCCTGGAAGAAAAAAACCGAATTTCTCAGCTTTCTTTCAGACTCTCGTCTCACAACTCTCCCGCCCTCGAATTTCGTTCCCTTGTCCACTTTCAGAGACAATTTTCAGCCAATCCTTGCCTTCATTTCAGGTTTATTAGGTCTTAAAGAGGTCGAACGAGTGTCAAAATAATGTATAGCGCTTCTGTGGCTCATGACTCAAAAGGGTACGCTTTTGGATATCCCCACCTTCCTAGCTTCGGCTATTCAAACTCAATTCCAAGAGGTACCTTCAACTGGGTATTTTTGGTTGTGTTCGTTAGTATTTTATCTATTCCTATTTGAAAATGCTAATAAGTTTGAGAGTCTAGGCCTCGAGAAACTTTCGATAACAAACGCCCAACCAAGAACTGTCTTTGAGTGGAACATCTCAGTTCATCAACAACCTAATGGGAGGGGGTATACAAGGTTCTTAAATGAATTCATGGGTATCCTATACTATAACACATGATAACCCTCCACCGAGAATATTTCCTGAGCAGAAGGACTGGCTGCAGTTCGATGAGGAAGATAGCACAAGGGACTGGTACCTATATGATGACTACATTGAAATCAGAGTCTATGGTGCAGAAGTGGCCCCTTACAATTTGTCGGTGTTTCCAGCCATGTGAATTTTCACTCTTGAGTGCATTCTTCAAACCCTGAAGGCTAACCAGATCCACTTTGTGCCTACAAAGAAAGGATATATTCTGAAGCTCCCTACTTCTATTAGCCCCTTCACTGTAAATTCGAGGCACACCCTCTCCATATTGGAAACGTTGCTTCAAGGGATGGACTTGCTACAAGGAAAATTTTGGCCTTATGACCTGAAGGGGGTCCTTTCAAATAGGAAAAGGAAAATAAAGTCGACTGCTTATGTACATGAGACTAGGCCCTTCATTGAGTGGAGACCTAACCTTGATACATTGCCTTTAGATGCATAGATGGAGGCCGAGTCTTCAGCCGCAGAAGGAAAGGGCGACACTACTTCTGCAGAGACAGAAAGGAAAGGACAAGCAGAAAAGGTAGGCGCTTCAAGAGGGCAAGGAGAGAGGAGCATAGATGAGGAAGCTCATCCCTCTAAGAAACAGAGGACTGAAGAACCAAATATTGTGTGGGAAGAGCCACCACAGGAAGAGTTTTCTCGATATGGACTGCCTAACAGAAACAAGGTTGGTTTCACAATTAAATTTAACAGTGCCTCTTCGTCTGAACCTTTTGGGCCATCACAGGCCATTTCAGTTAACAACGCAGAGGTGAGGGGAGAGATAAGCACCAAAAATAGGACTACACGAGACACGCTGAGGGCTGAATTGGTCGGATTCGTGGACAAGCACCATACCTGACTTACCACTAAGTTAGACATGGAAAAAGAATAGCCCATAATTTCTATTACAGAGGCAGCGCTATAGCCTATAGCTAAGGGGACTAGTTACCGAGCCTTGGAGCTCAATTTGAATCTAGCTAACATCCCTATAACGGATAAGCTCAGTTTGCATCAGTGTGTCGGAGATATGTTGAGAGATGAGGTGGTAAAACTTTCACTCTCTCTGAGGAAACTTTAAGACAAGTACAACTCAGTAATGGAAAATCAGAAGAGAGAGAGAGCTAGTGCTAGGGTGTAATGTTCCAAATCTGGAATTTTCTACAACAATGAGAATACCCTAAGGTATTCCAGAGTTGGAGATGCAGCCCTATGACTGATAACAGATATTATAGTGCATATCCTTCAATAATATGATCAACATCAGCCTTTACTTCACTTTTGGACTCAAAAGGGTGGGGAAAATGGGTGATTTTGGCCCTAAAATGAGTGTATACATAAATCTGCGTAAAAATAAGGAAAATGGCGAGATTTTATTTTATATTAGGCCGTGAGAGACTCCCATACCATATTTTAGGTCAAAAAAATCATTCTAGATAAGTTAAACAGTTCCTCCACTCCCGACTAGGCTTAAAAACCCTGATTTCCCATGACTTAATGTATGCAGAAGTTTCTGAAGCTAAATCAGCGTAAATTTCTAAAGGGATTAGATGAAATATGTTTATAATATCATGAAATTATATCTGGGGCAAGACTTATTCATTTATGATATAAAAACAGAGATTTTACATGGATAAACCCTCAAGATTGAGGTGCTGCAACACTTGAAATTGCCAAGAGAGATAGACAGTGTAATTTTATGAAGACTGAAGAATTGATGTATTATATATTAGATCTAGAACAGATAAATGCATGAAAATATAGATCTATTACAGATCTGGAAGCCAAAGAGGTTGTTTATTACATTCCCCTTAGGGTTTTGTGCAAAACATGAAGCACAGAGAGTAGATCTGAGATCTAAGGTTGAAGATCTACATAATGATTCAGAAATTTCTGAATAATACAATGGTACAGTAGATAAAATTTGAAACTAATATGGATTGGATGGCCAATCCATGGATCACCACAGTGAGAGGAATAATCCCAACACCGGATATCTCTCCTCCAAAATGTAGACAAAACACCCTACAGTTGTATATCTGCAAATAACATTGTCCAGGGAGAGAAACAACATTGTAGGCTCTGAGAATTCTTTGGCCTGATTCCAAGATCAAAAACTGAAGCACAAGTTGTGGATGCACTCTTCCAGGAGGTTAAAATACACACTCACTGAGAAGAGGTTCCAATATAAGCTAGATCTTTGAAAATCTAAAGTTCCACTTGCTGCAGCTCACTTAGAAAATGAAACCCTCACTAGATTTACGCTTCCAAAGAGAGATGGAGCTTGGCCATATGCCAAATAGTGGAGAAGAAGACAAAACCCTCCAAGAGCTACTCAATGGAAGGATGGAGAACCCCCACAGGAGATCCTCTCTAGTCTCTTGCTAAAAAGCCCAGAGAACTAGAATTTTTCTAAGCAAACAAATTCTCCAAAATCATAATAAATTCAACAACCCTTCTCTTGAGCCTTCTCCTTCCTTTTATAAGATGAGGATGTGCAAAACCCTAAACCACCTTGAATCACTTAACCCCTTTCACATGAGGTCCTCCTTCTAGAACTGTGTTGTCCCTTTATGAGATACACTGAATCTAGACAGCACTATAGATTTGCTCAAGGTTGACCCAGTCTCACAGCTTAACCCTTTTCACACCTGCAAGTGTATTTTATGTAAATAGCTCAGATATAGCTTTGTTTACATTGAGCATTGATTTATTCACTGATCTAAGGAGTTTTACATGTCCTCCATTATTCATTTATTCATAAACATGAAAAACAAAACAAAGCAAAGTAAAATTGAATATCTCCCCTTAGCTTGGGCTAGGTGGGAATATTACAGTCCTCCCCTCCAAAATGTTGCTTGTCCTCAAGTAACTCACAAGGACTTTTGCAAAATCTCCAATGGAATTGTCTCCTCTCCAGAATGAACCAAATAGCTGTCATCATGAAGTAGTGGGAGATACATAGAAAGAATCATATCCTCTCCATTGGAATTCTCAAGGCATGAGAGATGGTGAATAGTGGGTGCTTCAACCCCCATGAGAAACTTCAATCTCCATGCTATCATCCAAACAAAGTGAGCCATCTTTGGTAGCTCAAATAAATAGTCACCAATCCCCACCATATGCAATGTGTAGGGGCTCCATGGCTGGAAATGAGAGATAATAATACTCAAATCACGTTGTCTCTCCCTCCATTTATGATAAAATATGGAGCTCGTGATCCTGGGCTGCAATAATATAGTCCTCATGAAGCCAAAAGTGACTTGGAACTTCATGATTCCCTTCATGGATTCTAGTGAGCCTCCTTGGCACCCAATCTTCCATGCATATAGTGAATAGAGGATCTTCACCATGTGTGCTCCAAAAGAAACATGGACTAAGTCTCATATGACATATTAGATGGTGACAATAGTCCCTCCCTTGAGACCAGCGTTGTCCTTCATCTTGTTGCCTCAAGTCATAGTACAATAAGTGGCCATCCCCCCACCTTCTCGCTGCAAAAAGCTTCTTCAAAGCTTGGAAATAGTAGAGGATAATAGGTGTTGGCTGAATATGATTCAAGCAACACATGTCTTGCTCCAAATTCTCCCAAGTGAGAGACTTCTTCCAATGATATAAGCCTAACATATGGCTTCTTGCATAAGGAAACAAATGATATAATGTAGCAACCATACATTGTTCTACCCTCCTCTTGAAGCATGAATGAATATGGGAGATTTCATTCCCAAAGAACATACTCACCCAGTCTGTCATCCTTCCTCTCATGTTTTCAACAAAGATTAGAGCATGATCATCATTATAATATAAACAAGCTCTCTTATGCTACCCCATGAGAGAGTTACAATTTCTCCCAACCCCAAGTACATACATGATCATGAGATACATTCCAAAAATAAATACATGTACATACATGAGACTCATCCTAATCACAAGCAAATATATGGACATGAAATTTGACATGGGATGTCCAAACTCTCTCCTTGTCAACAAAAGCAACCATGCCTTCTTCTTCTTATGAATCCTCTCATTGAGATACAAGGCATGAGACAAGAAAATATCAAACCTTGGGTAGTACCCATACTCACCCAATAGCAACCAGCGTAGGACATCTCCTACTTGCATAAAATTCTGATGTGGTAAGTGGTCTCCCCACCACTTACTTTCTACCCATAACATATCTTCATGGCTGAAAATGGAAGATATATTTGGTGCCTTAGGAAAGAACCCATCATGCTGCAAAATCTCCCTTAGTCCATCAAGGGAGTGGCCATGTTCAGAAATAGCTTTGGCCCAAAGTTGGCCATGAAGTTTATAAGATATGACACTCCTCCTTGGAGTCATGGCCTGCATATATAATGTAAAAGAATGCATACAATCAGAAAATATAACATGATTTGCATAAGTATGCTCTTCACCAATAGTCCTCCTCCAACAAGTGGAGAGGTGCACAGATCTATCTCTTTCCTCAAGAGAAGAAAGAGAGGGTTGAACTAACTCTTCCATAGAGTTATATTGCTGCTCCATCTTCATGTGATACATGCATATTTGATAATGCTGATATAATTCTTCTTCAAAGCCTTCCCACATGAATCCATTTGAGATAATATGGTGTGTTCTAATGAAAACAGTGGGGGTAGAAAGCAAGATATCATAGGCAGCACCTAGTAGTTGGTCCTTGAGTCTTGACTCTTTAGTCAAAGAGATCTGATCATGAAAGAAAATGACTCCATCAACCAACTTATACCTCCTATATTTCCTTTGTCCATCAAGAACCTTACATGTGAAGAGGTTCTTGGAATACTCTACCAAGAGTTGGGATTCCCAATAGGAATCAAGGCTTCTCAACAAAGAAAGTGTTGTAGAGTTATGAAATGAAGTAGCCATCCCCTCATATTCTTTCTTTTTATGGAGATATATCATCTGCTACCCCAAATCTATGGAGTGTCCTTTTGACACCATGCTAATGTCATCATATGTCTCTGACTTCTTCTTTAGCAGTGCAAATAGATGAGTGAGAAATAACAAAATAAATTTCAGGAAATTGTTCAGCTCTCCTTGAAATATATCAATAGATCTTAGTGTTGTGGTAGCTCCCTTCAAGGCTCCCTCCTTATCCAATTTTGTCATTGATGCACAAAGTTGAGAGAAAACTTTATTCTTCTTCTCATCAGGGGGTCTCCCTGGTGAAATTCCTCCATGTAAAGAGACATCAAGATCTGAGGTAGACTGCATAAATGGTTGGACTGATGTGTCCCTTTCCTTGCTACATAGTTCGGTCTCCTTCTCATGAATAGAAACCCCTTGAAATAAACAAGGGTGCACACTCCTCATCATTGGATGTTGATCCATCCTTCCTCCTCTTGCTTGGAGTAAGGTATCATTGCTCAATAAGGTTGTCACATAATGTTCCTTGGGAATCACTTGCAAAGATACACAAGCTCTTTCCCTTGAAACAATAACTTCATCCCCATCCCCATGTGGTAATGGGTCTTCTTTTGAAGTGACATCATTGCTATTGCCTTCTAGCTCTTCCTTATCATCACTATTTGAGAACACCTCACTATCAACAAGAGACCTTGGATCTTGGTCTTCTTTTGAAGGAGGAATCTCCATTACTTCTTTTAAGAATAAATATCTTCATGCAATGGGGATCTTGCCCTTGGCAAGGTATCACACAATTTTTCATCCCCTCCAACAAAAATCTGAAGTGGAGTTTTCATAGTAGGTTTTTCCAACTCATGCAAGGGTTTTTCATGCTCATGCTTTGCTAGCTCTTTCACAGATGTTTTAGCTTGCCTCTCATCAAATCTCTTCACCATTCTCCTAATGAACTTAGCATAAGTGGAAATATTTGCATTCTTCAAAGAAAAAGTTTCAAATAACCGACAAGAATAAGCTTTACCTTTAAGATGCAGTGCTGCTACCTTAAGGGCTTCTTCTTCTGAAACTTGATGTAGATCTAGATATGAGTCTAGCTGATCTATCCATTCTTCAGTTGTGCATGTGGAGGATCCATCAAAGTTAGGAAGAAAGAATCTATCTCTTCTTCTTATATTTATGGATCTTATCTCCTCCTTGAGCTGGAAAAACTCTTGGAAGTTAAAGTGCTCCTTGATTTCCAAAGATTTAGATTCATACTCTTGAAGATAATCACTCAAAGTCTCCTCCTTCATCTTCTTTGCAGTCTTCTTCACCTCCTTGGAGAGGTTCTCTCTAGATCCAAATTCTGATGAGAGTATTCTCATATTCTTCATCATTCTGATCTCTTGGGCTTAGACTCACAGGCTTATCCAAGACTATGCTCTGATACCACTGTAATGTTCCAAATCTGGAATTTTCGACAACAATGAGAATACCCTAAGGTATTCCAGAGTTGGATATGCAACCCTATGACTGATAACAGATATTATAGTGTAGATCCTTCAATAATATGATCAGAAGCAGCCTTTACTTCACTTTTGGACTCAAAAGGGTGGGGAAAATGGGTGATTTTGGCCCTAAAATGAGTGTATACATAAATCCGCATAAAAATAAGGAAAATGGTGAGATTTTATTTTATCTTAGGCCGTGAGGGACTTCCACACCGAATTTCAGGTAAAACAAATCATTATAGATAAGTTAAACACTTCCTCCACTCTCGACTAGGCTTAAAAACCCTGATTTCCCATGACTTAATGTATGCAGAAGTTTCTGAAACTAAAGAAACGTAAATTTATGAAAGTATTAGATGAAATATGTTTATAATATCATGAAATTAGATCTGGGGCAATACTTATGCATTTATGAGATAAAAACATAGATTTTACATGGATAAACCCTTAAGATTGAGGTGTTGCAACGCTGGAAATTGCCAAGAGAGATAGATAGCGTAATTTTCTGAATACTGAAGCACTACTATATTATATATTATATCTAGAACAGATATATGCATGAAAATATAGATATATTACAGATCTGGAAGCCAAAGAGATTGTTTATTACATTCCCCTTGGGGTTTTGTGCAAAACATGAAGCATAGAGAGTAGATATGAGCTCTAAGGTTGCAGATCTGTAGAATGATTCAGAAATTTCTGAATAATATAATGGTATAGCAGATCATATCTGAAACTTACATGTATTGGATGGCCAATCCATGGATCACCACAGTGAGAGGAAGAATCCCAACACCGGAGATCTCTCCTCCAAAAGTTAGACAAAACACCCTACAACTATAGATCTGAAAATAACACTATCTAGGGAGAGAAAGAGCACTGTAGGCTCTGAGAATTCTTTTTCCTGATTCCAAGATCAAAAACTGAAGCACAAGCTGTGAATGCACTCTTCCAGGAGGTTAAAAGACACACTCACTGAGAAGAGGTTCCAATATAAGCTAGATCTTTGCAGATCTAGAGTTCCACTTGTTGCAGCTCACTTAGAAAATGAAACCCTCACTGGATTTACACTGCCAAAGAGATATGGAGCTTTGCCATATTCCAGATAGTGGAGAAGTAGCACAAAACCCTCCACGAGCTACTCAATGGAAGGATGGAGAACCCCCACAGGAGATCCTCTCTAGTCTCTTGCTAAAAATCCCAGAGAACTAGAATTTGTCTAAGCAGAAAAATTCTCCAAAATCATAATAAATTCAACAACCCTTCTCTTTAGCCATCTCCTTCCTTTTATAAGATGAGGATATGAAAAACCCTAAACCACCTTGAATCACTTAACCCCTTTCACATGAGGTCCTCCTTCTAGAACTGTGTTGTCTCTTTATGATATACACTGAATCTAGACAGCGCTGTATATTTGGTCAAGGTTGACCCAGTCTCACAGCATAACCCTTTTCACACCTACAAGTGGATTTTATGTAAATAGCTCAGATATAGCTTTGTTTACATTGAGAATTGATTTATTCACTGATCTAAGGAGTTTTACATGTCCTCCATTAGTCATTTATTCATAAACATGAAAAGAAAAACAAAGCAAAGAAAAATTGTATATCTCCCCTTAGCTTGGGCTAAGTGGGAATATTACATAGGGTGATAAACAACAACCTGGAAACTCTTAGGAAAGGAGTAAGGGACAAAGGGGCCAACAAGGATGTGGTTCAGAGGAAGCTCATCACTGATCTGGAAGCAGAAAACTCTGAGCTAAAGAAGAGACTAAATATTCCCCGCAGAGAGCATGTTCAAACAGACGAATTGGTCTAGATGGAGAGGTATAAATAAATTCTCATTTATTCACTAGTTAAGGAACAAGAGGGAAACACCAATATGACTGTAGATATTGTGAGCTTAAAGCAGAGGTTGTCTAATCTACAGCGAAAATGGGACCAGCATGTATGCGTGGCTTCGACTTCTGACGAGCCTAGAACTACCTCTGAGCAGTTGACCAAAGCCTTATCAGATTTAAAGGTTTCATAGAATGAAGCCCGAACAGCTCGCCACAGACTACAAGAGATGGAAGCTAAACTGGTGACAAATGAGAAGGTGGTAACGGCTTTGCAGGCTGAAGTCGAGAAAATGAAAAGGGAGAAGCAGGTACAAGATAAGACCACCAAATATTTTACCACTCGGATGAAGGGCAATGTGACACTCTTGGAAGCCAGGCGCCTCATCTGGACGGACATCATATTAGAGGTTAGAAAGCATTGGAAATACCTCACTCTGATGGATGACAAGAAAATCGTAGTCCTTTTATTTAGAGTAAAGTTGCAAGAAGGGCACGAGGAAGGAGAGGCGAAGGTGGAAATGGCTAAAAGTTACATCAAATACTTGAATGAGTTGGACCCTAAAGAGTTACTTGCCCAAGGTATCACGAACCATTTCAGAGGAGTGATGGAATTCAGGAGAGCGATCAAGAAATAGACTGCACGCGCAAATGCACTGAGTTTCTTAGAGTAGGTTGCAAAGGGAGTGGAGTAGTTTGATCGAGAGTGGGATAAACTGGTGGAGGCAAGCCTCCCGTAATGCTAGGATCCTGAAACGGCTGCATTTTCAGGGCTAACGGCTTATAAAAAAAAGTTAACAGAAATTATGAACCAGGCTGATTTACCTTTGGAGAAAATGGCATGCCTGAAGACTGAAACAATAATTTCCGCTCTAAGTAAGGATTTCTCTCTCCTCTGCGAAATCAAATAGTGTTTATCCATCTGAGTTGATTACACGAAGCTTATAGTTATCCAAGCTTTATTCGAGACTTTTGTCACCATACCACCCTCAGGGGAGAGTGCATGGAAAAAATGCAATGATTATGCCAACACTCCAGTAACAATATCTTCTCACCAGTCGCTGCCTCCTCTCAGTCGCAAAACTGGTTCGTTCTCATCATCAGCACGTCCTAATCAACAACCATCTGGCACTCCTCTCTGTTCCAAAAAATGAAACTCATGTTCTGGCCCAGGTGGCCTATCTAATTTTTATTTTCCTTTCTATATATTTTAAAATCGAGTGAAATCTCTATTACACCCTATGCACTTTTATTTTTCATTTTACTATTATGCTTTCAGTTAGCGCCTTCGTTAGGCCATGATGTAGGTGATGAGCGGTCGTTTTCCTCATCATCATTTTTGGTTCTTGATTGAGACCCAAACCTGAAAAACATGTTCAGGGGAATATTTTTTCTGAAAAATATCTTTTCGCAACAACTCAGCTGGAAAGCTATAAAAGATGTAATCAAAAACTAAGAAATGGTTCTAGTTTTTTCAGAGAAGAACTAGTGAATTGTGTATTTTCTCTTTTGTAAATTTTTAAGGTCCTTCTATAGTGTATGCCAGAATACCCCTTTGGGGAAAGGAATGAAGCATTTTCTGTTGTGTAATGGATTCCAAATGAGATGAGTAACAATATGTATTTTCTCAACGTTGTTCGAATATAAGTGTTCACTATGTTCTTCATCATTTTCCTATTATCGTAGCTTTCGGAATGTGAGTGTTCTAATTTGTTTAGATGTGAATTTATCTTGTACAATAATCATATATTCTCACTAGTAACACTTTAAATATGGCTCGAGGCACGGTTTATGTTCCAAGTTTTATTTTCATACCATTTCTCTTCTTGTATTAGTGAGGGGTGGATTCTTATTTCAGTATAAGCCTACTCCGTTCCGATATTTCCGTTCTCATTTACTCTAATAACTGTTTACTGGTTTTATGTTCGGCCTATTTCACAATATTTAGTTTTCATGTCTGCCTCTGATTCATGCCTATCGACCCTTATGCTACACAACTAGATGTCATTTTGGCCAATACTCTATCTCTAATATCTTGATCCCATACCAAAACTCAAATCATCGTTACATAACAAGAGGTTCCATCCTGTCTTCTTGTAAAAACCTTTTTGAATCCTCTTGACTTAAGATGTCCTAGGCACTGGTCCTTAACAACTCAGGGCTGCCTCTAGGAGTTACAATAGACTCAATTAGCTAAGAGTTAAAGCGAGCGAAATCGAATTGAGCGTTGTTCAAACGAGCGTGGAACAAGTAAGTGTGTTGACTGTTCTACACCCATCTACTTCACAGAGTCGAGTGTTTCATGTGTCGAGAGAAAAACTTCACCTTAACAATCCAGTATTGCACACATCTATTCATGTCGGGCCCGAGGTCAGAATTGACTTGGCCATTTTTCTCACTGTCTAGCTACACTCCATGCATACTATGATTACATATGAGCTTCAATATAGGGAGTGTAATGTGTTGCAGGACACCGCTGAAGTCCAAAAGTAGGATGAAACATGGCATAAGGGGCAGGAGTTCGCCAAAGAAGCTAGGAGTGCTGTGGAGAGCCAACACACGAAATTAGAGTCACTCATCAGTCAGTTGTGATCCGAGATCATAGACTTGACAGTACCCACTACTGTCATGGCCACTACCAAGTTGGAGAGTCTAGCAGCCGTACTTAAATCCTCAAGGTCAGAGATAGCCACTGTGCGCACTGAGTTAGAAAAAAATATTGTAGATTTATAGGAAACTTTACAGCTAGAAACACCCCCAGAGGTCAGAGAACAACGTGTCGCAGTAGTCCAGAAAGCCACTACAAGTATCACGACAGTTGTAGAAGTATGCATCACACTTTTTGAGGATGCCATGGGAATCTGGACCTCTGCCCAAGATGACCCTATGGTTCAACAACTGAGAATGGATTTACGCATGAAGGAGAAATAGTTCAATGAGATCAGAGTAGTTGTGCCAACCTTGGTACCAACTCATATGTTAGCCTGCCTACAGGAATGCCATGCAATTCAGACCTAGATCGATACGCTACACCGACGGGAGTAGCTACTAGAAACCAAAATGCAACCATGGGTTGAGGAAGCACTACAATTATCATAGACAATCGGCAATGTGTTTAAGGGGCTCCAACAAACACATCGAAGCATCAGCCTAACAGCAAAAGGATCGACTATATAGAAGCTCAAAGCGTCACACCACAAAGCACTGAGATCATTAAGCCACTCAAGGACTCCATCCAGGTGTTGCAGACCAAGATGTAGGAAGATAGACTAGAGTGACTCAAGGACGAGTCACTAGATTTTGTTGGGGGCATGTTGGGTTAGGGTCCCATAGGGTCAATTTTTGGGTACAATTTTGGCTAAGTTTCGCTAAAACACTCTACGTGCAAAACGTCAAAGAACTTTGGGGCGGGTCAAAGTTCGTTTATCATTGTAGTGGGCTAAATGGAAAACATGGGGATCAAACCATGGTATTTGCGTGTATTAGTCCTGTACATGTGTATGAGTCAAGTCGATTTAAAAATCATCTTAGATTTGATCTTGTCAATGAACTATCTTATGTGATCTGATTTTTGGAAATTTGTGTTAGTCTCGGTTGGATAGGCTCTTGCTGGTTATGTGCGCAAAGACCTGGTCCTGAGATGTGTGCAAGGACCCTACTGCTATGTGCGCAGGAAAATACTACTGTATTGATTGAAGATATATCAATAAACAGAATATTTTTGATGAATTTCGATCTACTTGTGTGATGTTATATTTATGTGTAATTCATCAATTTACTTATATATTTGTTGTTGATGATGAATGCGCATTTATGCGAAGTTACACATACGTTTGTAGGTTCCTGTCTTCGTGCAAGTATTGTGTGATTGGTTATGATATTTGTTAAAGGATAGATATCTATAGTTGTGAAAGAGTTATTCCTGTTTCTATTAAGTAGATCTAAATAAGGATAATTGTCTGTTCTGTGCACGATTGTATTACATTTAAGGATTTTTCTGTGTTAGATCTGAATTGGGTTAAGGAATTCATTGCAGAGGGCAGTAACCATTAGATATGTTAAGAGGGGATGATATCCACATCACATGCTCCCTCAGAGTACAAAAACATAGTTCCAGCACTCCCCCATACTGCTTCAGGTGAGACGTTGATCTGTGCAAGCAGATCACTACCGAAAGGGCCAGAAGTTAGAGGGTTTTGTTAGTTGTGTAGAACAATCTGAACCTGGGTCAGGACCCCTCAAAACAATATTCCATTTCTTCGATCCTCTCATAATTCATCGTTCAATAGCATCTCTCCCTCTAGGTCCTTCCCCTAGTAATAGACGTTTAGGCTGCCATGTTGCGGTTCTTGAACACCAACAAGTTTTCTTATACCATTAGGACCTTAATCCACAGAGGGATTTCCCTTAGCATATTTCCCCACAACTTTGACTTGAACATGCCCTCGGCTTTAGAAAAAGACTAATGGCTCTCCGCGTAAAACTTAAAAATGTATCCTTCTATCATGGTTTGCACCCAAAAATTCCACATCTTGCATTAGATATGTGTCCAATTGATTGAGCTCTATCTAATCTATTTGATTCCAAGCATGGCGAGATCTAATTTTTTCACCAGTCTTCCCTTTTATCTGAAGCCTCTACAACCAGTTATGGAGATCCTTGGGAAATTTTCACCAGAAAATATTGTACTAATCACTAGCCGATTTTGCATACAGGATCTTCTCTCTCAAATTTTTCACCTTGTCATCGGAGTTGAGCCTGTTGCGAGACGAACCAATCTATTTTTTCATACCACCAATCTCGTTATTTTTTCTTCAAGATCCTTGATACCATATTCCAACCCCCTTTTTATAATTTCAGGGTCCTGGCAACGGTACCATTTGTTGGTGAAAAATAATAACCGGGTTAAGACCAGATTCAAACATAGCGGCCAACAAAGCTCCATTGTAGTCTAGCACAACAACTACATTTTCACCTTACCCAAGACTGGGTAAGGAGTCTCACCTGAGGCATGTCGCGACCTTAATTAGGTGGGGGTCGGGATTCAGTATCAGGAAGAACCACATTAGTCATACAGGAATCAAATTATACCCAAATATATTAGACAAAAGTCCATTGTAATATATCATGAATATTCATAAAGAAAGACTACTTAGATACACATATTCAAAAAAAAATTAAAGTACTAGATAATCATTCAAATATTACACAGTGATCCCAGGAAGTCTTATTTTCATTAATCTCCACAATACAGCATTGCATACGACTCAGAAGCATCTTTTCAATAGTACAAGACTAACAAGACTGATCAATACATAATCATGCAACAAAAAAGACCCAGAGCAACTCTATTGGCTATGCAACAACATCTCGATACTCTCTCCTCTTGTGCACTTCCCGCCCATCCTTTCTTATCCTTCCACACTCACCTGAACTGTCAGTTATTTTCGCCTTCTTACTCTGTTGGTTCCTACTACTCGGTTGTTACTATTATTTCCCTACTCGCCTGTGACTGTTTCTTCCCGCCATTCTTCCACAACTGCTATTTGTCAGTGAGTTCCTTCCTCTTTCCTCGCTTTCCCTCTCGCGACTTCCCAACGGTTGTCTCCGAAACCTTTTGTCCTTCTAGATCATCCAAAAATTCTTTAATTATTTTAAAAATTAAGGCCCCAACATGCATCGACATTGTTGGGGTGCCAAATTTTTTCAACGCACTGACATGATACAATTCTTTTCTATTTTTGAAATCCCTAAATGGTGCGATTATTTTTTTAACGAAAAAATGGGGTTTGTAATTAAAAGAATTGGTGTTGTAAATTGTATAAGAGCACCAATATGATTGAATTCATTTTTATTTTCTAAAATTTGTAAACAGGTGTGTTCCAGTGTTATTTTTCTTTGAAACACATCAATGCGTTTTTGTACAAGAGCACCGATATGATAACCTTTTTTTTCGAAATGTAGGAAACCAGTGCGGGTATTATTTGAACACACCGGTGCTGGTATTATTTAAACGCATCGGTGTGCTTTGTTCTAATAATCACACTAGTCTTTCTTAAAATCTATTTGAATTTTTATTTTCACATAAAATGACATATTAATCTCAAATTATCCTTTAGGACACATCCACATGAATTACAGTAGTTCATAGTATACACTTTCCGCTTAAAGTCACCTGATTCTTGAAAAATGATTTGAAAAATATATTGAAATTTAGATGTGGTTATATGGTTCTCGAGATTAATTTTATATATACAAAAAAATTTATTTCTAATTTCTCAAATGCAAGGACAAAATCTCAATAATATCAAATGGTCAATTCTTCAAATTCCATCTCGTTCCATATTGTTGATCAAAGTCCTTCACGGAGATCTCCCTTTCCATCTCAAGTAAGTTCAGATTTTATTTATATTTCGATTATATAATTGAATTTATTTATTTTTCATCCATGTAAATTTGAATACAAATATATCCAAATTTTTAGGATCCTGATTCAGAATTGAGTTCAGATGTAGAAAATATTCCTCCGTTTCAAAAAAGTCGGAAGCTCTTATTAGGAGAAGCATATCTCTGATGTTGTAGAAATCGATTTTCATCTATTGCTTTTTCTTTCCACATCGAAATGTATTTTAATTACACTACAATATTATATTACCTCAAGCCTTCATCTCGTTGTGTTTTAATATTATTGCATTTGTGCATCATTTGGAGACTAGAACTGTGTATATGTACATCTTCACTCTTTGATATTTTTGTTTTTGGAGAACATAAATTGGGATAAATTATCATTTTAATTATTTATTTATAATATATAAATATATTTAAAAACATTTTAAATATTCAAATCATACAGATTACAGATTTCAAAGTTATAATTTCAACAATTTCCTATGACATTTAAAGAAAAAATCATTGAAAGAAATTGGAAAATAATTAGAATATGTGATTCAACACCTTTTTCAAATTGGGAGGACGTCACCGTGGCCTAAAAATAATATTCAATATCTTTTTCAAATTTGGAGGACGTTGCCGATGTCATAATAATATTATTCTATGATTCCAAGTTTAAAATTATATTTAAATTGATTTGAATATTTAGAAAAAGTGTAATCATATTTTTTAGTTTTGATTTTTTTTTAAATATTTTTCAATCAGTATGATGAGTATTCAATCAATATGATGAGTATTTTCGTAATGCTAACAAGAATATATTATATACAAAATTTCGGTAATAATAAGTGATAAGGCTACATAATAAGGTGTTGCATGTGATATATTATTAAAATCCATAATGATCATTGAAGGTCACGAGCCCAAGCCATATGCATCATGTCATTGATAGTCACAAGCCTAAGCCATATACATCACGTCGTCAGTTTGAACGACATCAATTGTACGATATGAAAGTGTCGTGGAAGGCATGCCTGCAAGTTTTCACGGTGTTTGGTGTGTCAGTAATAAGACCCATGAAACCCTAATATGTATCTTTTCTCTATACCACTGCCTTCTAATTTCACTATTATTTTCCCATTTGAATCGACAACGTTTAACAAAGTATAAAATTTTCACAATTCCATTTTGTGAAATGCATGGCACCATGGCAGTTTGTAGGAGGGGCCCCTGAGATCCAAGTAAGACACCTCGGATTTGTGTTGTAGGACAACAATTAGGTGTTCTCCCTCTCTCTGGCCTCCCATGGTTAGACCATATTCTATGGGTCTTCCATTTGCTTCTGCTCTTGTTGATGCTCCCTCTACTGACGTCTCTACTACATGATTGACATATAAAATACATCAGCCTCATACACAATTTATTTTTATTAAATGAAAAAATCTATTTCTAAATATGGAAACATAACTTTCAATTAAAAAAAAAAATCATCAGTGTGCCCAAAACATAGTCATGCACCAACTTCGGTGCACTATCAAACACAACCACACCGGAAATAGTGCGCACATACGTATGACACACCATTGTTGGTTCACAAATTTAAATTTTCATCGTGATGCATCACACTTATGCATTGATGCCCACATATAACCTTTTCACACCGGTACGAAATGTTCAGGTTATCGAACACACCGAGCTATAGCTATATTTTGAAATATTATTTTTGCAGTGTGTTTGGTAAATATAAACGCATCGGGTGTAATGCACCAGCATACAATTTATAGTTTTCCCGGTGATTTTTCATTTACGAAACACACCACAACAATAGCAGTGCATTATGTTCACTCATCAAAATGTGGTGCACTCTATAAATTTACAAGCTGCACCGCTATCGATGCGAACCAAATATATCGAGAGCAGCATGAGGGGGAAAATTTTTTAAAAACAATGGAAATTTTAAGCTAATTTGAAATTACAATCCGCTAAAAAAATAAATTAGAGAGAAATAAAGACATTACCTAGACATTTAGTCATCAGGGAGGCATTGTTGACACGTAATGAAGAAAAACAAATTTTACCATGGCTTGAAAAAATTGGAAATTCAAGCAATGAGCACAGTAAAGAAGGATGGTGAGCAAGAGAAGCACCGAGGTTAGGGCACTTGCATGAGGCAAGAGTGGAATCGGTGCTTTAGAGCTCTCTAACAATGGAGATGGTAAAAATTAAATTTAGGGCCGAGAGGTTTTCTTTCTATTTAACCCTCGTCAAGTGCATTATGATAACCACACTGGTGCAGAAGATATCCAAGATCACCGCGTTTTTTTTAAATTAAAAAATATATAGTGGTTCTTTTGGTAAGACACCCTAGGGTGTTATAATGTAGTTATTGTACTTGTGCTTTGTTTAACTATAGCACCGCTCTTTCTTTTTTTAAAATTAAAAAGAAACTAGTGGTGCTCTTTAGAAGAAGCCCTGGGGTGTTTTAGTACATTTACCGCACCAGTGCATCATTGGAAAATAGCACTGCATTTTTTTGAAATTTAAAAACTATAGCGATGCTCCTTCTTTATATGCATCGGGTCATTTTACTACATGAAATGCACCGGTGTGGGTGTATATAGCACCAAAAATGTTTAAATGCTAACCTTTTTATAATGCTATCGATTATTCAAGAAATGGTGCATTGTGTTATTTAGTGTACCGTGTTTTTATATTTTATAAATTTAAATTTTCCGTGGTGCACCATGTTCTATGTGGCACCGGTTCTTGTATGGATAGTAAAGCACCAATGTATTTGTATATTGTAGACGTGTTGTTTAAAAAACATATGCTTAAACATTTCCCCGCCCACCTCTACTACAAACAGATTTTTGGGCTATTTTTACAGGGTCTTTAGAAAAATCTCCGCTAGAAGTTATTTTCCTTGTAGTTTGGGGTTACACATCTTTGAAAGTACAAGGCATCACCATGGAGGCTCCTTGCCATATTATATCTATGTTTGTGCTCAACTTAGTCTCCTAAATTGAGTTCATTTAATTGTCAACCAGGGTTGGTAAACTGCTGAAGTGTGATGCACTGTATGTGCCTAGGTGTTTGTTTCTTACTGCGTTGTGTCTAGTGTTTTATGATGTTTTTGGTCTTTTTATGGTTTTATGTTCACAAGGGAAAGAACTAAATGCTGGTGGAAAGAAGCTACTGGTTAAAAACAGAGTGAAGCCTAATTTGTTGATGACAAATGACAAATGCAAATACTGAGACAGAACCAAACCTAAACTATGACTTAGCAAAATACAAAGCTTGATAATGACTTCAAGAAAATAAATCACAACATGAACTTAACTTGTCCAATTCTTTCATTAGAGATATTTTGGAAGAGCTTGAGAAATGGGCAGCTAAGTGTAAAAATTCTCCTAACTAAACAATTAAACAATCAACTTATAATGATACAACATCTCATCCATGATTAAAGGTTTGTTGAAACATATTTGGAAAAGAACATTTGTAACATCATAAGATCTCTACTCTAAAACTAGCTCCTAATTCTTTTCTGCAACTTAGTTTAACACCACTAAACCTCATTCAAAAGTTATAGATTTCCTTTTAGAATAGTCTTTTGAGGAAAGGCTTGTTTGTGAAATGGTAAAAAGGTTGCAAAAGTACTCCAGGCCTTATACTGATACTATCTTCTGTCTAGATGATTATGAGTTAATATAGGTTTAGCACAAAAGAAGTTTTGTAAATAATGAAGACCGTGGTATTTAAGTTTAACAACTAATGCAATTTAATATGCAATGGATGGCAACTAAACGTGGAATGTAAATACAGTGAGCTAAGCTAGAACTGAACTAGAGTGCTACTAGTCTGTAGTAAACAATGCTAAACTAACAAGCCATTATCAAACTTGAAGTGAAATAACAGAGCATGAATTAAATGCAATTTGCCTCCGAAGTGCCCTAACTAAGTTATCATGCAATTAATCTATGGGATTCTACAACCTATTTTGTTCATCATGAATGGTATTTTGGAAGAGCTTGTTAGAACAATCTTGGCTATACAATTCAATGCATTTGAATACAAACATGAAAACTAAAAACAAGTACAATTAAAAACTAAGATATCACAACTATTTCCTACTCGTTATTATGATGTTTTGGAAGAGCTTTTTAAGAGTAAGATCAGCTATGCTACTTAGTGAAAACAAGCAACTAAATCCTACAGTATCATAGTCATGCCTTAGTCATCATAATGATTTCTTGGAAGAGTTTACTAGAGTAAGTTCAACTGTGATAATGAATGAAAGGAATTGCAAATAAAATCTATAACACTATAGCAATTTCTCATTCATTATAATGATTTTTTGGAAGAGTTTCTTAGAACAAGTATAGCTACAATGACTAATGAAATTAACTATGAACGCAAACTTCAAAGACTTGAAAATTGACTAAGATACTTATCTAAATTGCAAAAGTAAAGCCGCTCAGGAGGCAGGGGCCCTCTACCACCGGAGTAGCACAAAATCTAACTCAAGATCAACTCAACGTGTTCAGAGAAATGTTGTCTTCTTCATTAAAGGAAAATCACTTAAAACAGAGTATTCTCGGTCTTCAGAAATATAGCAGTCAATCCCCGAAATCTAATCAAAATCTACAGCCTGTCTCTCGGTTTCCCGAGTACATTTATAACAAATCTTCATAACAGAACTTGAGATAATACGGGAATCATTGTCTTTTCATATCAAAAAAAGATTTGTGAACTCCAACATGGTAGGAAGTGACAATGATGGTCTGACTTTCTCATCTTATTAGAGTCTCCATTGTAGTGTTCCCAATGCATAAAACCACATCTGCATCTCCATCTATTCTTCATAGAGCAACAACGCCTGGAAGAGAGATGTGGAATATACCCATGTGTGGCTTTTCCTGAGAGGACACTCCTGAACATATGTTTGGAATTGGAAGATAAAGCTTGCAGAGACCATCAACTAGCTACTTTAATGTCTCACATTCTCCTGAAGCAGCCAAATAAAATGCATTATAATGATGTAACTGGTTGTAACCAAGAAAGAAAGGCCATGATATTCATTCTAAAAGTAATTTTAACTAATTTCATTGATCATTTGAGCCTGGGATAACAATGGACAAAATAAAATGGGGTGAAGTATGATGGAAGAAAGAACAAACTTGGGGCTCAACATACCCCCACTGCTGACTTCTTGCATGTCCTCATGCAGCTTATTCCATAAACTCAAAGACTTCTGCAAGAAAATCCAACCCTCTTCTTCTTCTTTGCCTAGAATTTAAAGGTCTTCTGGGCTTCCTGATGATTAACTTGAACCTTAAATTGGTAAGTGCCTTGATTAACTTCTTGTTCCTCTTTTTCAACTTTTCATTATCCTTTTCCACTTTGTCCATTCGTAGAGATAGGGTTGAGTTCATACTGGTTTTGAGTTTGACTTGTTCCTTCAGAATATCATTTTCAGTTCTGATGTGTCTATTAAGTACTTCCAGCTTGTACCTATCTCTTCTTAACACATCTATTTCGGATAGTGGAGGACTAGGGGTTCTATCTCTACTCTCTAAAGCTTTCCTTTCCAATGTTTCAACAGTTGCCAGTACTCCTTGTTGTGCCTGCAGGGTCAATTTCAGGGGCTTCTTCATCAAAATCTTCTTCAACATCTTCTTCAATAGATGTTTCCTCATCTTCTCTGTTTATCACCCCAGTTTGTTTGATCTGCATTTTCCTTAGTTTCCCCCTGAGTCTATGGCTCCTTCTCGGTTGGGATGGTCCCTTTCCTTTTTCTGTGGCAAATTTTCTGATTACCTTTCCTGGGTTACCTCAACTGAAGCCAACTTCTAGATTATTTTTCACCATATCTTGCTTTTGCTTTACTGCCTAATTTTATAGGGTTTCCTTCCATTTTCTCGCTTCGTAGGTCGATGTCTGGGTGAAGGCTCTTTTGGTTCCTCAAAGTGATTTCTCACCAAGAAATTATCCCAAGTATCTTTTATTTTAGCTAAATGGTGTTCAATTAGAATCTTAACCAAGCCATGATGGTATAGAGTTGTCTCTAGGAATTGGACTCTCCTTTCAACACTTGAAGCCATCTTTTTTAAACTTTGAAGCAAGAAATAGGGCAAATTAAGCTCTTCTTCCAGAAAATGCATTATCAACCTAATATGGTAAACATAGAAAGTACCATATCTACCTTTTCACAAGTGATAAATTTGGTAGGATAAGCAACATGTTTCTCCATTTATTCTTTAATGCAGAGCTTGGAATTCCCTTTTTAAACACAGTGACATCCATACCTAGTGATTTGAGGATCTGCTTCCATGATTCATTATGAAATTCTCTGTTCTTAAACCATCTTTCTCGATGTCTAAGCAATCCTGTTGCTTCTGCAATAAAAACCTCTGTGACAGTGAATTTAATATCTCCAACTTCAACCTCGGCTCCTTTGAATGACCTTGCAAACGTTTTAGTAACTTCTTTATGGAAGCCATTAAATTTCTCAAGGAATTTCAGCCATCCTGCTTGTTGCAACATTTCTCTGCTTTGAGGGTATCCTTCCAGGTATTTTGTGCCTATTGGTTCAGTTCTTACGATGAGGCCCATAATTTCTTCTTCAATCATCAGATTAGTATTCTTTCTGCTCACGAAGACAATGACTTCAACCTTCAAATTAATACTCCCTTGCTTCTCGGTAACAGTGCTTCAATCTTCAAACTGATATACCTCTGCTTCATGGTGACAATGGCTTCAAATTTCAAACTGATATACCTATGCTTCTTGGTGACAGTGGCTTCAACTTTAAAACTAATATACCTCTGCTCACGGTTATAGAGATACCTCTGTTTTATAGAATGAAATGATGAAGGGTTGGCTACGGGATGGAGTAATAGGGAGTGGTTATGCAACGAGTTAATGAAGTGAGGTGAAGAAAACAAATCAATGAGTGAAAAGATCGTGGAGATATTTTACAACGGATTCAAAAATCGTCATTAAATGATTTGGCTGGGTGACGTGAGAAAATCAATCACTTCAGCATTTTAACCGCTTAGATGATGATCAGGTATAGAATTTGAAATGAAGGATTTTTATCCAAAGTTTTGCGGAGGGTATATTTGGCATGATCAATAAAATAATCAAAACAACTTTTCGAATGATTCATAACTAAAACTATACTAAAGTTTTTTTATGATATGCCATTATAATCAGAACTTTTTACCTTTGCTTTTCATCTGCTTTTTGTGGTCTTTGTATGCTTTGTTCTCCTCTGGAAATCATTACTTTGTGAGTCTTCATAATCCTTCCTGATTTTGCTTGTTCATGGATATACTGGATCATCTTGTTGCAATTCAAATGTCTGCTGATCAGTGCCTTCAGGATCTGTAGCTGCGGAATGACTGTCTGGCTGCGAAAAGTCTGATTAGCTGCAGAATGTCTGTTTAGCTGCAGAATGTCTGTTTAGAGAATTTTAATCATGGAATGGAGTGGTTTGGAATATAAATGGAATATTATATGGAATGAGTGAAGATAGATGATGAAACATGGTATAATGGGATATGTATGAAGTGAATGATGGAGTGGGATGGATTACAATTTATGAAATGGAGTGGAAAAGTATAAGAAATGGCCTGCAATTCATGACATGTGTTATTCATTTGCAGAAAGACATCAAACTTTAAATTTTGATATGGAAATGAGGTGGATGAAGTATGGAATGAGATGAATGAAATATGGAATGAAGTGAAGTATGAATAAATGAATGAAATGGAGTATGGATGGATAAGTAAATGGAATGAAATGAAATGAGATGGATCATAAGTGAAATGGATCTGAACTTATGATTTTGTAACAGCTGCTTGAAGAAACAAAATGGAAAAGTTAGAGTGTCAGAAAGACTCTGATTTTCACCCTATATTTTCTGTATAAACATGCCAATCGGTGATTGGTTTTCATGTTTATACTCTCTTTTTTTCTTTTTTCTTTTTTTCTTTTTTTTTAAGAAATGACTTCAGAAAATTCAATCAAGTTGATGAAGAAGAAAGATTCTTCTTCATTAACTTCACATCACTGTTTTCCTGGAACTTCTTGAAAAATTCTTCTCTTGAGAGTGGTTTGTGATACAGCTTCAATCTATGACCATTCACAAGAAAAGTGACCTCTTCTTCATCTATTGTCCTGATTTTTACTGCTCCATTGTCAAAAAATTTAACAATTTCATATGGCCCAAGCCAATGTGTTTGAAATTTACCTTGAAAATCCTTGAATTTTGAATCAAACAAGAGAGCCCAATCACCTTCTTTGAACTTCTTCTCTTTGATGTACTTTTCATTCCATCTAGTCCTTTGCTGTTGGACTAGACTTGTTTTCTGAACTGCATCTTGTCTGATCTCATCCAATTCATTAATCTGCTCCAATCTATGCTTTTGTGCCTCCATTAAATCAAGTCCTAGCTGAACTTCCATTTTGAAAGTTTGAATCTGGAACTCTATGGGAAACAAAACTTGCTTTCCATAAACAAGTTCATAAGGAGTATGGCCTGTTGTGTTTCTCCATGTAGTTCTATAGGCCCACAAGGCTTCAGGAAGCCTATCTATCCAATCTCTTCTATGTAAATGAATAGTCTTTGTTAGGATTCCTTCAATGACCTTATTAGTAGATTCCACTTGACCATTTTCTTGTGGATGATAAGGAGTAGATTTTCTATGCCTGATTTTGTACCTCTCCATCATTTGTTCCGCTAGCCTTGATGTAAATTGAGCTCCTTGATCTGTAACAATTTCCCTTGGGACACCAAAACGAGTAAAAATATCCTCAAAAAGAAAATTAACTACATATGCTTCATTAGCAAAAAGTAATGGCTTGGCCTCTACCCATTTGGTAACATAATCAGTGCAAACTAATATATATCTCTTTTGTCTTGATGGAGGACTAATCGGTCCTACAAAATCCAAAGCCCATTTTTCAAAAGGTTCAATATGTACCTGAGGTTGTAATGGCATCTCACCTGAAGGAGAAGGTTTCCCTACCTTTTGGCAACTGTCACACCTTTTGACATACTCTTTAGCATCTTTAAACAAGGATGGCCAATAATATCCTAAATGAAGGATCTTATAGGCTGTCCTCTTATCAGCAAAGTGTCCGCCACAAGGTTCATCATGACATGCTTTAAGAATCTCAGGCATCTCATCTTCCCGAACACATCTCCTAATGATCAAATCTGGAACTGTCTTGTACAACTCATTAGCAACCCATGAATATTTTGCACTGTCATAAATGATTTTTCTTTTATCTCTTGCATTCATTATTGAAGGAAATTTTCCTGAAACTAAATAATTAGCAATGTCAGCAAACCAAGGAGTTTAAGTAGAAATTGCAAAAAGATATTCATCAGGAAATTGATCTTCAACTGGAGTGTCATCTTTGATATTTTGGAGTCTAGATAGGAAATCAGCTACTGTGTTTTGTTTTCCAGGCCTATCTAGAATGGTAATGTTGAATTCTTGTAAGAGCAATAACCATCTTATGATTCTGCCATTAGTAATTGATTTGTTCATTAAGTATCTAATTGCAGAATGATCAGTGTGAACAAAAGTTTCATAGCCTGTTATATAGTGTTTGAATTTGTTTATGGCATGAACAACAGCTAAAAACTCTTTTTCAGTTACAGTATAGTTTAACTCTGCAGGAGTCAAATTTTTACTGGTATAATAGATGGCATAAGGAATCAGGTCTTTTTGTCCCAATATTGCTCCTAGAGCTGTATCAGAAGCATCTGTTGAGATATGAAAAGGTAACTTCCAGTTAGGTCCCCTTAAAATAGGTGCTTCAGAAATTTTTGTTTTCAGGGTTTCAAAGGCTAACTGGCAATCATAATTCCATTTGAATTCACAATCTTTGGTAAGTAATTTGAAGAGTGGAGATGCTATCTTGGTGAAGTTTTCTATAAATCTCCGATAATATCCTGTAAATCCTAGAAAAATCCTAACATCTTTTTGACAACTTGGAATAGATAAGTTAGAGATGACTTCAACTTTTGACTCATCAACTCTAATCCCATCCCCTAAAATGTGATGCCCCAAAACAATACCTTCAGTAAACATCATGAAACATTTCTCATGACTAAGTGAAAGATTTGCTTCTTGACATCTCTTTAAAACTTTTTCCAAGTTTGCTAAAGCTTCTTCAAATGTGTTTCCATAAACTGTGAAATCATCCATATATGCCTCTACACAATCATGTATTAGATCTGAAAAAATTCCTAATACTGCCCTTTGGAATGTTGCAGGTGCATTGCATAATCCAAATGGCAATACTCGGTAAGCATATGTACCCCAAGGACAGGTAAATGTGGTTTTGTATTGATCTTCAAGTGCTACTTGGATTTGGTTGTAACCACTAAACCCATCTAAGAATGAGAAGTACTTTTTGCCAGCTAATGTATCTAACACTTGATCTATGAAAGGTAAGGGAAAATGGTCTTTAAGAGTAGCTTTGTTTAGTTCTCAGTAGTCAACACATACCCTCCATTTACCATTTTTCTTTGGCACAATTACCAAAGGAGAAACCCACTGACTATCTGAAATGGGATAGATGAAATTGACATTTAACAATTTTTGCAATTCTTCTTTAACAATTTCCCTAAGATTTGGATTCATCCGTCTTTGAGGTTGTCTGATTGGTTTGTAATTTTCCTCTATATAGATGTGATGAGTGCAAGTCTTGGGGCTTATCCCTTTCATGTCAGTGTATTCCCATGCATATGCAGAAGAATGTCTCTGTAATACTTTGACTAATTCTTCTTGTTGAGATTTTTCTAGGTTCTTGTTTATGTTCAAAGTTTTGCCTGGAAATATCTCACTTGTAGAGCTGCCAAATTTATCCATAGAATGAAGAGACATCTGCCTTGTTGACAAAAACTCAATGTTGGATCCCTCTTGAAATGGTTCATGTTTGTATTCTGAAGAGGATTCAAAGTTTTCTAGAGTATTCAGAATTTGATTATCTTCACTAATTTCTGAAATTGTGAAGAGAGGTTGTAAATATTCTTCATCCTCTATCCATTGAGTATCATCTAAATCTGTAATTGTCCTAGCTGGAGGATACAAAGTGAATTTCTTAGTTGAACTACCATCAGATATGTACATATCATCGGATCTACAACTAATAAAAGCATCAGTTGTAGCCAACCAAGGTCTTCCTAATATAACAGGATGTCCTCCTAGATTATTCTTAGGAGTTAGGATCATGAAATCCACAGGGTACTCCCAAGAATCTAGGGACATTGGAATGTCTTCTATTACCCCATCAGGTTTGATCACAGATCTGTCTGCTAATTGTAATAATGTGGGTGTAAAGAGAAGATTAGGAAGTTTCAGTTTATCCATGATTTGTCTACTCATGATATTGATTTTTGCTCCTAAATCAATGAGTGTGTTTTGGATTTCAATTCCATTGATGTGAATTTTAACAACTGGATTTCCTGGGTCTAGATACTTTGGAATAGCAATCTTCCCCATCATAATGTCTGCTATTTTTCCTGCCAGTTGAATTTTCTTTGTCTCTCTTATTCTTTTTCTTTTTTTCTTCATGCTCAACTCCTTTATTGTTTTGGCTAAAATTGGAATTTCCTTGATGGCTTGTAATAATGGAATCTTAATGCAAACATTTCTCAGCTCATCTAGGAAATCATAATTAGGAACCATAATTTGTTTTTCTACACCTCTATCAATTTGTAATCTTTCTGGAAAGGGAGGTGTAGAAGTAGATGTTGATGGCTGCTCTAATACAGGAGTTGAGATTATTGGTTCTTTTTGCTTTAATTTTTCAGTGTTTGGGTCTTGAAAAGATGTGTCTTCCTCAAGACTTTTATTCACCCATAGAGAATCTTCCTTAGAGTTATCTTGTTCTTGTATGATCACATAAGGTTTCCTCTTTTCAAGTATTCTTCCAGACCTAAGTTGAACATTACTAAGGTCTAAAGGAGTAATTAAATAAGTTGGAAACTGTTGGCCTTCTATCATGTATGTGTTATGAGGATTTTTATTGTTGGGGTTTGGTATGGGTTGAGCAGGCAATTGATTTGATTTTTGAGGAAATGGTAATGGAAGTGGTTGATTTTGATGTGGTAGGTTCTGATGATGTTGTTGAGGATTTTGTTGAAATTTTTTTTGAGGATTTTGAGGAGAAAAATGTGGGTATGGTGGATAGGATGGTGGATACTGATAGTACTGAGAGTATCTTCCATAGGGACTTTGTGCTCCTTGTGCCCAAGCTTGAGATTGATTTTGAAATTGAGGCCAAGGTTGCTGCCAATAATTCCAAGGTGGAGGTTGGTTATACATTTGATCATGGAATCCTTGTGTTTGAGGTCCTTGCCAAGGCCTTCTAGAGACAAAATTGAGAGATTCTGTGGAATTTGTAGGAGTTTCCTCTTGAAAGACAACTTTGAGACCAGGAAGGGAAGGACAATTCTTGGTCTCATGTTTTTCAGAAAAAATGACACAGGTCTCTACAACTTTTACATCCAAAGGGCACTCTCTCAAGGCATGTTTCTTTCTACATTTGGGACAAAAGATTGCTAAGGCATCAGATTCGGCTTTTTGCTTGTTTTGTAATTTAAGGGTGTCTATTTGCTCACTAAGACTCCCTAAGATGTCAGATTTGAAATCATCAAGCATATGTCCTATTTCTGACCTACTTACTGTCCCAGAAGCAGACTTACTTGCCCTTGAAAGAGCAGGATCTCTTGGACCTTTTACAGTTTTAGATTTCCCTCTTGAAAGGTTGATACATAACTCAGATATTTCAGGTAATGTGAGCTGTGATATATCCCCTTTTTCCATCATGTTAAGGATATCCAACCATTCATCCCTAATTGTTTTCAACAAAAGAGCTTTTAAGGTGTCTTGATCTAAGTTTTCCATTTTTGCTCTTTTGATGTTGTAATGAAATCTCTCCAACAAATCTTCCAAGTTTTCATCTTCTTTTTGTAACATCTTAAACACTTATTCCTTATGATTTACCAGCATACAATAATCCAAATACCTCTCTAGAAATGCTTGTTTCATGTCTTCCCATGTCCTAATAGAGCTGTTGATCAAACTCATAAACCACTTCAATGCTGCTCCTTTCAATGTTGAAGGAAATAGTTTAAGTTTTTGAGCATCTTGTAAGTAGTCATAAGTTCTACACGGGATTTCAAATTCAAATAGGAAGGTTTCAGGATCTTCAGTTTTAAGTCCATAGAAGTTTGGAAGGACAGAGGGTGAAATGTTTTTCATGGTTGTATTGGTTTCTTCATCTATTATAGGGAACCCAAAAGAGCTTCCCATTTCTCTTCTACCTCTTCCTCTACCTCCTTCTCCCTCTGCACCTCTACCTCCTTCTCCTCTACCTCTACCTCTACCCCCTCCAAATAATGTGTGTTCTCCATTAAAGACTCTTCCTCCTCCTTCTTCTGCCATGGTTGATTCTTCTGTGGAAGTGGAAAAGTTTGTGTCCCTAACAGGAGTCCTTGGATCTTCTTCTAAGACAGGTTCAGTGGATGAAGTGGAAGTTCTCTCTAATGGAATATCTGATCTTAGGTCTTCTAGAATTATAGGATCAGTAAAGGATGGAATTTGGGTCTGAGTTGAAGGTGTACTAGCTCTTGGTCTAGGTGAAACAAGTGGTGTTCTAGGAATCAAACTTTTGCTTCTGCTTCTTATGAATCTACCCCTTGAGTCTCTCTCTCTACGCATATCATTTTTTTTGGGAGTTAAGAAACAAAGGTTACCTAGTTTTCACTTCCCCGGCAACGGCGCCAAAATGTTTGTGCTCAACCTAGTCTCCTAAATTGAGTTCATTTAATTGTCAACCAGGGTTGGTAAACTGTTGAAGTGAGGTGCACTGTATGTGCCTAGGTGTTTGTTTCTTAATGTGTTGTGTTTAGTGTTTTATGGTGTTTTTGGTCTTTTTATGATTTTATGTTCACAAAGAAAAGAACTAAATGCTGGTGGAAAGAAGCTACTGGTTAAAAACAGAGTGAAGCCTAATTTGTTGATGACAAATGACAAATGCAAATACTGAGACAGAACCAAACCTAAACTATGACTTAGCAAAATACAAAGCTTGATAATGACTTCAAGAAAGTAAATCACAACATCAACTTAACTTGTCCAATTCTTTCATTAAAGATATTTTGGAAGAGCTTGAGAAATGGGCAGCTAAGTGTAAAAATTATCCTAACTAAACAATTAAACAATCAACTTATAATGATACAACATCTCATCCATGATTAAAGGTTTGTTGAAACATATTTGGAAAAGAACATTTGTAACATCATAAGATCTCTACTCTAAAACTAGCTCCTAATTCTATTATGCAACTTAGTTTAACACCACTAAACCTCACTCAAAAGTTATAGATTTCCTTTTAGAATAGTCTTTTGAAGAAAGGCTTGTTTGTGAAATGGTAAAAAGGTTGCAAAAGTACTCCAGGCCTTATACTGATACTATCTTCTGTCTAGATGATTATGAGTTAATATAGGTTTAGAACAAAAGAAGTTTTGTAAATAATGAAGGCCGTGGTATTTAAGTTTAACAACTAATGCAATTTAATATGCAATGGATGGCAACCAAACGTGGAATGTAAATACAGTGAGCTAAGCTAGAACTGAACTAGAGTGCTACTAGTCTATAGTAAATAGTGCTAAACTAACAAGCCATTATCAAACTTGAAATGAAATAACAGAGCATGAATTAAATGCAATTTGCCTCCGGAGTGCCCTAACTAAGTTATCATGCAATTAATCTATGGGATTCTACAGCCTATTTTGTTCATCATGAATGGTATTTTGGAAGAGCTTGTTAGAACAATCCTGGCTGTAAAATTCAATGCATTTGAATACAAACATGAAAACTGAAAACAAGTACAATTAAAAACTAAGACATCACAGCTATTTCCTACTCGTTATTATGATGTTTTGGAAGAGCTTTTTAAGAGTAAGATCAGCTATGCTACTTAGTGAAAACAAGCAACTAAATCCTACGGTATCACAGTCATGCCTTAGTCATCATAATGATTTCTTGGAAGAGTTTACTAGAGTAAGTTCAACTGTGATAATGAATGAAAGGAATTGCAAATAAAATCTATAACACTACAGCCATTTCTCATTCATTATAATGATTTTTTGGAAGACTTTCTTAGAAAATGTATAGCTATAATGACTAATGAAATTAACTATGAACGCAAACTTCAAAAACTTGAAAACGAACTAAAATACTTATCTAAATTACGAAAGTAAAGCTGCTCAGGAGGCAGAGGCCCTCTACCACCAGAGTAGCACAAAATCTAACTCAAGATCAACTCAACTCGTTCAGAGAAATGCTTTCTTCTTCATTAAAGGAAAATAACTTAAAACAGAGTATTCTCGGTCTTTAGAAATATAGCAGTCAATCCACGAAATCTAATCAAAATCTAGAACTTGTCTCTCGGTTTCCCGAGTACATTTATAACAAATCTTCATAACAGAACTTGAGATAATACGGGGATCATTGTCTTTTCATATCAAAATCGTACTAGAACTCTAAATATGGCAGTGTAAAGTGACAAAGGATATCTAGACTTTCCTTGTCCTATTAGGAGTCTGCCTCCTTGTGTGAGTTCCCACGTACAAAACCACGTCCAGAATTCCATTCATTCTTCATGGTGAGAAACAAACGCTGAGGACATGATGTGGAATATACCCATGTGTGGCTTTTCCTGAGAGGACACCTGGAACATGCTTGAATGTGAAGACAGCCGCAGAATTGGCAACTAGCTACGGAATGTCTGCATTTTGTAGCTAGTTTCAGTTCAAAATGCATTATAATGACAAAATCACAAAACTTAGAAAGTTAGCCATGATATTCATTATTAAAGTAATTTTAAATAATTTCATTGATCATTTGAGCCTGGGATAACAATGGACAAAATAAAATGGAGTGAAGTATGATGGAAGAAAGAACAATCTTGGGGCTCAACAATCTACCTAATTAAAAACTACGACAAGTCAATTCAACAAGATAGGGTTATGGCTTTCTAGGTTAAATAAGTGAAACCAACAATATTATCTCATACTAAGGATCCATAAGGATGTCCAACCTTCAATTGTGTTAATTAATTAATTTTAAATAATTATTATCATATATATAATTGGATTTTTGACTATTTTTGGTTGTCCCCACACTAGTTTGGCACTCACAAATATGTTTACAATAGCAGGGGTAGAATAGGGGCATGTTACATTAGTGAGCACCAAGTGTTTTCTCAGTATTTACCAAGTAGTTAGGTGGTTTAACAACAAATTGGAAAGACTATGTATTCAATATGCTCCATAGCTCCACACAATCTCTAGTCAACCTTGAAGTCTTTAGTCCTCCAGGAGATACGAATTCCCATGCTCCATTGAGAGTTTTAAATAGTGAATTGTTGAGCAATCGAATTGTAATCAAGCAGCCAAACTAAGCTCCAACATGAAACTCCAAAATAGAAACCCTGTATCTCCTCTATGGTGTGTACATATAGAAAATTTATTTACATCCCTTTGTGTATCAAAGAGAGCCTCATCTTGGCTCTTTGACTCTATTTCTTGATAAGTGTTGTCCAGATAAATCCCCTCTTCAGACAGAGGCGATCCCTTTAGCCCTAGGGTGGGTCTAGCAACTACTAGAACATATTAACATCTACCTTCCTAGAGTGTAAATGAAATTCAGAGCAAGGAAGATGACCTACCTCGTTCTGATGCTATGTTGTTGTCTTCCGTCGAAGCTTCTTGGTCCATCGCTCTCCTCAAGTTTGATACACACTGCTGCCAACATTCGATTACCTGTACAGATAGTCAATACACCACGACAAGCTTAAAACCATGACAAACATAAAACAATTACAATCTATCTAACTGATCAAGGAATGTTAGAAATCTCATTATAAATGTAAACAAGAGTGGAAGATAAAATTCAGTTGCATTTTATTATGATAAAGACAAGGGGATTTCACAGCCAAGCCTTGATGTTGAGGCTCTCCTTCGGCAGGTCTGTATCCAAGCACGTTTGCAACACCCTCACACACAAAGGTCCAAGATCTCACTATGTTCCTAATCACACTCTGCACTATTCCCCCGAAGCTATAATTGCTTCTCTTCTCTATGATTGCTAACTAACTAAGGCTATAGAGCTGAAGGAGGTCTCCTTATATAACAATGGAGGAGGAGGTTATGGGCCCTCAAATGGTGGGGAAAGAGCTTATCCTTTGGAGTAGTTCCTATTTTATGGAAACAAGAAGCCCAAAGGGGAGTTCCTTGGTCACATCCTCGAAACAAACTTCCAGCTCGCCGCCTCACGAAGCTTCTAGTCGCGGAAGCTTCCTTTCTATTTTTAAAAAACTTTCCAAAACAGGATCGGCGTGGGTCCAACATTAAGACAGAGTGTTGATCGGCACAGGCCTCAGTGAAAATTTTGCTATCGACACGGGTCAAACACTGAGAGAAAGCATTGACCTTAAAAACTAGTTTTTTATAAGGATCTTTCAGAAAATTTGTAAGGGGAGATGATTTGGCAGATAAAACGTGCTTCAGGGGCATGTATTCCATGCTTGGAAAGTACACAAAGGTCACTGTATGGTTCCTCCAGGATCAAGGAACAGGAGTACAAGGATGGTGACAAATTGTTGTGTAACAGATGCCCCCTAAAGTATGAAGTCTGAACATGAGTGAGGGGTGAAATGCTTTACAAGTACGTGCAAGGAACCAAACGCTGATGTCGGGAGAACTGAAAATCAAGCATAGATACATATACATAACTGAAATATCTGATGAAAATACATGAATCCATGGTATAGGTGTAGCTATCCATCAAGACGAGGATAATGTGAATGGATCCTCGGCATGGACACAGCCATCTGAATGAAGGGATCATATGAAATAGATCCACAGTATGGGCATAGCCATCTGTATAGAGAGGATCAAAACAAGAGAACCCACGGTATGGTCGCAACCATCCATCTAAAGAATCATGTATATAATCATGAATGACTCATCACTCCTCATAACCTGGACTTTTGTGTTCGAAGCCCAGGGTCTTGCACTCCAACACCACCCGATCAAAGTACAAATTCCAACATGTGAATAGACGTGTTGAAGTCGAACATGCTAGAAAATCACTTGATTATTGGTCAATGATATGAACCGTTAACAAGTGCGAGAGAAACCACCCTTAATGTCAATGGATCTCAAGGTACTACTAGTACAATCCATGGAATTTGAATAGTGAGCTGAAGTCGAACACTCGTGAAATCACTCCTTTGAAGGCCAATGATGTGAACCTATTGTCGAATGCGAATAACTTTCCATTAGGGCATGCAAGCTCTAAGGTACCAAAAAGGAGTCTCTAGATCAACTTCCTGGATAATGAGCTGAAGTTGACAAGAAGTGATCTGTCAAAGGAGGGTCATAATGAATCCCACATCATCGACGTGAAACAGATAAGGTAATATGATTGTGAATCAAGACTAAAACAGAGGATCAAGGAATGTACAAACTGCAGAAGGATTTTCTCTTGAACATATCGGTGACACGACTTTGGAATTTGGCAGCATTTGACTCAAATAGGATCAGAGGTCATGTTGACAAGATTGGTAATCGAATGAGAGGCAAACGTATTTCCCAAACCCATGGAGGAAAGGTGACAGAGTGAAGATATCCCAACCCAACACGAACTACATACAAGTGTCATGTTCAAGGGTGACATACTTCCGACACAACTGACGAATAACTTCCATTTTCCCCCACCATTTCTAGCGAGTACCTCTTTATTTTTACACAAGCTTGAAGAGAATAGCATATGCTTCTCATATAAGTTGTCCTTCAAACAAATCCATCCTAGTACATTTTATGAGCCCTAGGAAGGAGGAACTCGATAACATCCTGATGACTGTATCTGATGTCATCTAGTTTTAACAAGTCTGACAAAGGAATAACTCAACAACTTTTCATGTTTAGAGAGTTTGAAAAGAAGCGGAAAAGAAAATTCCAGCGTTTCCCTTTTCGTAAATAGTCCCTCAAATCCGAAAAGGTAGAAAACAATACCTAAAAGAACCTCTTAGTTGTGATAGGCTAAGGTATTCCTTTTTCGTAAATAATATATCCCAGCCCGAAAAAGGGGTAAACATATACTGGGTAGATATCACTTCCCGACCATTTAACGAGTTCGAAAAGACAAGAGTCTCAACAATCTTTTCAATTTTTAAGAGTCAGAAAAGAGCTAAAAGTTGACTCCTCCTTGAGGAACGAGTGGTATAAAGGATAAAAACTGGTTCTGATGATGGTGGAACTTCTCATAACAATTAAAGGTTAAGAGGCAGGCTAACAAGACCACTCATTGCAGTTGTTCCTTAGAAATGGGTAAAACAATCAAGTGAAAGCGTACAATCGGCCGAGCATATGGCGACAATGGAATGAGAAAACCAAGGTTGATCCGGAAAAAATAGGCTGATAAAATGAAAATCATGAAAGGTAAAATGAGAATGGTATCATTTTTACGCAAGCTTGAAACAGAAACAAACTATGCTTGAAGTTGGTTTCATTTTTACACAAGCTTGAAACTTTGTAGAAAACTATGCTTGAAACCGGTTTCATTTTTACACAAGCTTGAAACGGAAACAAACTAGGCTTGGAATGATTTGCATGCCCCCAACATGGTGACTCAATTCGAGGTACATGCCCCCCAAGCTTCAGTCCATATGAAAGGCATATGGAGTGAAGGTTCAAATTACGAGATCAAGAGAAAGACTTGAGTGGGATTTCACGAGATTGTATCAAAAACTTGAATTAAATGGGAATGTGTTTCATTGTTTTAACGAGGTTGACACATTAAAAGAAATATCCTCATGACCTAATTCATTTTTTAACGAGGTTGACATAGAAGACGAACCATCCTCATGACACCTTGTTTCATTTTTTAAGGAGCTTGACACAAGAAAACGAACTATGCTCCGACGAGCTTATTTCATTTTTTAAGGAGCTTGACACAAGAAAATGAACTCTGCTCCGACGACCTCTTCAGGTTGAAAAATAATTTATGGATTCCAAGAGGTTCACATCTGATGGGAGAAAAACATCTTGAAAATCAGGACCCAATGCCCCCAGCACACGATGCACAATGGCACTATCACTAAATGCAGGCAAGGGACATGTAGCCACATAATTAACCTGCGGTGGGGAAGATAAAAAAAAGCAGATAAAGACCTGAAAGGGACGATGGTGGACCAGATTTCACGTCAGGACCAAAGAATGAAAGCTGATCAATGGTCATGATCCGACCTTCATGTGGAAAACAAATCACACGAAAGAGGGAAGAGACAAGCACTCCCATGACATAAGTATAGTCACGCCCTAGGAGTAAATTAAAATCCAAGGGGCCTGGAACAACCATCACGTCTATATAGACAGTTTTCCCTCCCAAAGTAACAGGCAACTTCGGAAGGATCCCTAACGGTTGACTGGTTATTCTGTTAAATGCCAACAGATTATGCGTAACCGGCATAAGTAGTGGAGAACCAAAATCTTGCGAAGTATTTGAAGACAAAACACTAGCAGGTGCACCTTCATCTATAATGGTGTTGGGTATGACCACATGGGAGGCTTGTACCGTGATCTCAAAAAGCACATAAGAAGGAAGGCGATATCCTGAAAATCGACTCCAATCGAAGGAAGAGAGCAAACTACTTGGAGGGGGTACCATAGGAATGAGATGGTCATCCCCTGGTGTTATCGGAGCAAGAGGAGCATCCTCTTGGAACTCCATCATGGGAGAAGGAGAAGCAACTTCTTGAGTCACAGGGACAATATAATCTGTCTCCAAGTCCGAGGAATCTGAAGAAACAAGAAGAACGTGAGGGGGATGAGATCCACTCTCAACGGAAAAAACCTGATGAACCACAAGCGAGGTCAAATCGACTGATTCCTCGACCAATGGTTGGTCAGGAACGGATTTGTGAATTTTAATTTCCGAGGGAACGAGATCGACCAAAGATGACTCTTGACCGATCATTGAATCAACTAGTGGAGGACTCGAAGAAAGCTTCTGGTAACCAACCGGAAGGCAGGGTGCAGAAACAGTAGATTTGTCTAGCACTCTCGTGACTTCATCCATGTATGGACAAAGGTGAATGGGATGATGCCCTTCACACAAATTACAGGGATACGTGATCTTACCCTGTTTCTTATGAATCTTATCAGTACTAGTCGAAGATGTGTTGCCATTATGACTTCCAGAAGCCAAAGGCAAGGGTGGACAATCGTCAGACCATCTTCAAGCATCTTGGGAATGCCAGGGAAATCTCAAAGAAAATGGTCACCGTTGCAGAGCATGCAAGGGAATTTGAATTTCCATGGAAGGTTGGATGGTTTATCAATGGACGGTTTCTTAGGCTCAATAGCTGCAGAGTTGGCCTCTCTTTTATCTGAATTCTTCTTCTTCGTCTTATTCTTCTTCTTCTTAGCCACCTGGTTACTAAAATCCATACTTTCACCAGGCGAAGTAGAAGAGGAGGACGAAGAAATAGGCGAAGAAGGGGAGAGGTCCACCTTAGAAGAAAGATGTTGTTCTGGTGGAGGAGATGGTTGTACAGAGGGCGGAATACTCGAGACCACAGAGGTCGAGAACAACCAGATATGCAAACCAACAGTTAACCCAGGAAGGGATAATGTTGCCATATAAGGAGCACCAACATTCCGAAAAGCAGGAAAAGAACTAGGAGTCCCTTCAGAGGGGGTTCCTTGGTTAGTAAACTTCAGAAAAGTTACCATTGGAAACAACCCTAAAAAAACACTAAGGAAGATGACTTTAACCAGGAATATTTCATGGGAAAGTAATATTTTAACACATTGAAACAAAACTCTGTCATTTCATATTTTAAGAGTCAAGAAACAGGAAAAAGGTGACTCTATCAGTTTCAATTTGAAACGAGCATGAAAGGACAAGCGCTCGATGATCTCTTCTCTTTTTAAAGAGTCACTAAAAGATTGAAATGACTACTCTGGTAATATAAGAAAGAGGGTGTACCAATTTTTCGTGAACTTCCATATACACCTTGGTGATCAAATAAAAGAGAAATTACCAAGGACTTTCCGTACGTGCAGGTAGTCTCCCCGAATGTTTTTTTCGGTGTATCACAGTTACAGGGTGGCAGACTCAACTTCCTATGGATAAAGGATTGCAACCTATAGGGTCTCCCTTTATATACTCGATGGTATGGGGAGCACAAGTCCGTACTAGTGTTGTCTAAAGCCAAAAGGCAAACGACAGCTACTAGGTTTTAAGACGCCGGAACATGTCTCTAGCCTAGACCACTAAAATGTTTGCATTAAGTTCCAATGTTTCCTTAGGTTAATTCAATAAATTTTAAAGTTGATCTTGAATTATGTCTCGGTTTCAAGGCCCTACCACATGTCATATGAAAATCTCCTATATGAAGCTATATGAGGAAAGAAATCTTTCAATTCGATGAATGCTATCTAGTTAAGGGAAGAGTCTCAAACAATTATGCAACAAACAGTAATACTGCAAACAAAAATTTTTCCAAACTGGATGACTTTCACTATCCAAAATTAATCTAAAACATTCAATGATGTGAATTATGTAATGTAATCTATGCAAAATCCTCTTTTTTAAAAAATATTAAATTGTAATCTATGCACAATTTCCTTTTTCTTTTCAAAGAATAAGAATGTACTAAATGCATTTTCCAATGAAATAAGAATCTACTTAATACATGCTTTTAATGAAAGAGAATGCACTCAATGCGATTTTTAGCTTTCAATCATTAAAAAATGTAATCTAAGTTCAATGATAAATATCAAAAAATAATTTTCAGTGCAATGTGATCTAATGCATTTTAATGAAAAGCAAACTCTGAGACGAAAACTAAATGAACGCAAATTTCCTTAATGGAAGGATGAATGCAAAATGGATGCAAACAAACACTAAGAATGCAATTGTTGTTTTAAACACTTTGTAACGAAATTCCTCAAAAGCCTACAAAACATATGAGGTCAAGCACAAAAATGACTTCCAAAGCATGAGCTCAAAACAAGGCATTCATTCCCTTTTACATCAAGCAACCATAGAAAGAAGACTTTTCAGCTGAACAATGAGCAATGTAATATATGCTCACAAGCGGACCAAATGAACTCAAAAGACACTTGAGACTTGAACACTCAATCAACCCTAAATCAAAAGGAAATCAGCTAGATATGGCTCACCAAGAAAGGATACTGACTCAATTAGCAGGGTGATGTCCCGTGAAGCATGCAACCAGGAAATTGATGCACAGTCCTAGAAAAAACTAGGATGTAAGGATGCACGTCCAAACAGGAAAAACAAAACCAACAAGCCAATCAAACCCACTTGAGTGAAGGGGAGAACATATAAATCATATAGAGAAAAAGATCGGAAGGGAAAGACACACTGGTGGAGGAATTAAGTAAAAACCTCAATTTTTCACACACCCTAAAATTGGCATGACTTTTGTGGGTGAAACTAGCGCTAACTGGCGCGACTTGCTCACTGACAACTAGTGCCAATGGCCAATTGGCGCAAGTTGCTAACTGAAAACTAGCGCCAATCGGCACGACTGTCAAAAAAAATAAAAGCAAAAATGCGTGAACAGGAAAAAACAAATAACTTCTCCCAACCAAGACCAGACTCACCACTTCAAGAAAAACTAAAAGATCGTAATTGATGAAAAACATAGGAACAAACAAGGAAATGGTCATTCAACTAAATCCATCGAATGACTAAGAACTCAAAGAGTGATAAACTCAAAGGAAACTCCCCAGTTGAGTCGCCAATTTGTTTTCCATGTAAATCCCCTCTGCAGACAGAGGTGATCCCTCTAGCCCTAGGGTGGGTCTAGCAACTACGGGAACATACTAACATCTACCTTCCTAGATTGTAAATGAAATTCAAAGCAAGGAAGATGACCTACCTCATTCTGATTCTATGTTGTCATCTTCCATCGAAGCTTCTTGGTCCGTCGCTCTCCTCAAGTTTGATACATGTTGCTGCCAACGTTCAATTACCTGTATAAATAGTCAAGACACAACGACAAGTGTAAAACCATGACAAACATAAAGAAATTACAATCTATCTAACTGATCAAGGAATGTTAGAAATCTCATTATAAATGTAAATAAGAGTGGAAGATAAACATCAGTTCCATTTTATTATGATAAAGACAAGGGGAGTTTACAACCAAGCCTTGATGTTGAGGCTCTCCTTCAGCAGGTCCATATCCAAGAACGTTTGCAATGCCCTCACACACAAAGGTCCAAGATTTCACTATGTTCCCAATCACACAAAAACAATCACACTCTACACTATTCTCCCGAAACTATAATTGCTTCTCTTCTCTATGATTTCTAACTAACTAAGGTCGTAGAGCTAAAGGAGGTCTCCTTATATAACAATGGAGGAGGAGGTTATGGGCCCTCAAATGGTGGGGAAAGGGCTTATCCTTTGTATTAGTTCCTATTTTATGGCAACAAGAAGCCAAAAGGGGATTTCCTTGGCCACATCCTCAAAACAAACTTCCAGATGGCCGCGTCACGAAGCTTCTAGTCGCAGAAGCTTCCTTTATATTTTTAAAAAACATTCCAAAACAAGATCGGCGTAGGTCCAACATTAAGACAGATAGCCGATCGGCATGGGCCTCACTGAAAATTTCTCTATCGACGCGGGTCAGACACTGAGAGAAAGCGTCGACCTTGAAAAATAGGTTTTTACAAGGATCTTTTAGAAAATTTGTAAAGGGAGATGATTTGGCAGAAAAAATTTACTTTAGGGGCATGTATTCCATGCTTGGAAAGTACACGAAGGTCACTGTACAGGTCCTCCAGGACCAAGGAACAGGGAGTACAAGGATGGTGACAAATTGTTGTGTAACAATAATATTGTCTCTTTAATCTACGAGAGGGGGAAAATGACAATGAGAACCACCTCCCCTTCCACGGCCCCAGTTCAATCTCATAAAAACTATCAATTTACTCTCATAAATGAACTGTCAGCAGGATGTTTCCAACTCCAGTTTGGCCCCAATCTCATCACAATGAAATCTTGTCATGTAATGGTTTCTCGAACTTGCAACCAACTACAACATTCAATTCCACTAGGTATGGGTTTTTGAATATTCCAAAAAGAAAGGGACTTAAGACGTTAAATTTGGCTAGGTTAAGGCTTTCAAAACACGCAAGTAGGAAATATTCCCTCGCTTTAAGATCCATAAAGCTATCCCTTTCATAGTTTTTTTAATTAATTAATTCAATAATAATAATAATTTTAAATAATCATAGTTCGAACTTGTTGTGATTCTCCACACTAGTGTTATAGTCACAATTATCATTATGAGAGAAGGGTAAAACGGGGAGATGTTACATCACCCCCAAACCTTCATATGATGCCAATTTTGATTAGGTGCTCAAAATTATGCTAAAAAATGAAAGTTTTTAGAATTTTTTGGAGCCTAAATTACCACATAGATCTCGTCATTCTGAATCCGGTGCAACTCGTTTCTCGGAAAATCGACACCATATGCTCCCAGAAATGTGTTTTGTTCATTTTCCCAAATAGGTAAAATTTTGGCAAAAATGTGCAGGTTGCTCAGTCAGAAATCCATACAGCTGACTGGGCATAGTTGAATGGTCAAAGGGTCACTGTGCATGGTGGACCAACTCGGTTGTGCCACTTGTCCATTTTTCATTGGGTGCTAGTTGGTGAATTTTCATTGGTTGGGAAGGTGGCCAACCACATGCTGGCACGTGGCACAACTGGAGGCTTCCACGTGACAACACAGGGGCCAACAAAATTTTTTGAAGGTAAAACTTCCCTCCACCAGATTCAAAACCATGACCATCATTCAAACAATGCACCGCATAACCAATGGGGTACCGAGTTACTTGTTAAAAATATGGGCGAAAAACTTATATAAAGTGCATATGGCTGAAGGTTTGGGGTAGGGGCCAGGGCTTAGCCTCGGCTACCCGAAAACAACATTGTATATGACCACATGTTGGGGACAAGGGGCACAGAGGTAGCCACCCATCCTAGCCACCCACTCTAACCGCCTATGTGGCCGCTACCGGACCTGACCGCCGATGGTTAGGATAACCGGCGGTATTTTATATTAAAAATATATATTTTTTGCGCCAATGTATTATGGTTCAAATTTGGTTTTTAGGAATTATTGGGAATTTTAATGCTCCGACAATTTCGCCCAAAATTGCGTGAAATTTTCGCACAGTTAGTTGAAATCAGGTCGAAATTTTAGGACCGGTCTAGATTTTGGGGAAATTGTGGTGCGCTTGGCAGCAAAACTAGGGAGGCTCATAAATTTTTCAGTTTTTGACCAATTTTGAATCAAAAAATATGTTTTGAAGCCATTTGAGCAATGTTAATGTATGTAATCACCATTTTGAGCATAATTAAAGAGGGCCAAGCCATTGGAAGCTGGGCAAAGGAGACGTAGCCCAGGAGGGGTGAAATCCTTCATCATTTGTTGTGTTGTTATTATTCTCATTGTGTATTTTTCTGTTGTTTCTTCATAATTTAGAGTTTATTTTCATGCTTAATGTTAGTATGAATCTTTCGTCGTAAAAGATCACTTTAGCTACGCATAAAAAATAGCCCTAACATCGATTATGGCTGCAAAATATCTTTAAGTTTGCTGCAGAAATTTAGATCTAAGCACAAAATAAATTAAGCAGATAAAATAGAATATAGCTCCATAAATCCAATGGACAAGACAAGAAGAATGTATTTGAAAGAATTTTGTATTATCTTAAAGAATGGGGCACCTGAGAGGAAAACAAGAAAAGTGTTTTCCAGTTCTCCTCAGTGGGATGGGTTCTTGGAAGTCCTCAGTGTTTCAGATCTAGCATTTCTCTCTCTTATGGATGTGGAAAAGCAAACATAGAACTCAATGGGAGTTCACAAAGCAAAATGGAAAATGGTGACCAAGAGAATATCCAGAGTGATCTAATGCAATGAAGGTGACTAATGAATGGGGAAAACCCCCCTATTTATAACAAAATATTGGGGCGGTCTAGAACTCGGTGCATGAATAAAATATTATTAATTGAATTCTAGAAGCACCTTTTAAGAATATTTTATTATATTTGTTGGAGGGAAAAGGATTCTTGACTTGGGTCAATTCCTTTATTTATAAATAATAAATAAATAAATGATTTATTTATCATTTTAGGGGAATGATGAGAATATAATTAAATAAATAATGGTTTATTTAATTATTTATGGATGATTTAGTCAAATTTAACTAAGAATATTATTTAAATAATGATTTAAATAACTTGTTCTTAGGAAATAATTAAATAAATAAGGATTTAATTTCCTTATTTTGGGTTAAATATGACCAAATAAGTTATTTTATATGGTGAAAGCAATTTTACATAGGGTAAAATTGGTCTTACATGGTGTACTTGGGTTCATCTAATAATAATAGGTTAGATGACCAAAAAAATGGTGTAACAGATTGCCCCCCAACGTATGAGTGTTAGGAGCAAATCGTATGACCGAAGTACGTTGTAAGAACTCAATCACTAGATATCGAGAGGGAAGTGAGAGAGAGAAATGTAAGGTTGTCTGAGGTGCTAAAGGACTAGACGCTGAGGAGATGAGACTTACAGGTGCAAAAAGTCTCTAGTTTATGAAGTGGTACTTGTGCGAAAGGTGGCGGGGGAGGCATACCTATGCCCACCGAGACAAAGTACAGAGAATAAGGCGCCCGGAAAACCATGGAACGCAATAATGAAGCATGTGTTGGTCGAAACAGGAGCCAGATAAATCAGAGGAGGAATCCCACATACATGTGATGCCTGGAATAACCGTCAGGAAGTATACAGTAATATGGTAGTACATGCGATACAAATATACCCAAATGCCCCCTACACACGGGGAAGGGCTCTCAAAATCTGACAAAGACATGTGAATTGAAAATGGCGCTGCAAGCGGTTGAAGCCGATATCATCAAATGAGAGGAGCTGCATCAAGGGCGGAAATGAAGAATTCATCCGGGCATGTGGGGGTCTACCTACAGGGCCACCCCCTCATGAGGGTTGAGACATCTCACACACGCCCGGGAAGCACCAATAACTATTGCTGCATCACTCGACCATCAAGTGTATAGATCACAATCATGCTGAGAAGAGCTGGAACCAAGGTACACTGCCCCCTAGACTTGGTTTCTGGAGTAAATGAGTTGATGTCAACTGAAGTAGGTCCGCCATAGGTGAGGCAATAATGGAACCCCAACTAAGGCACGAGGGAAAATAGTAGAGCGACGAACAGATGCATAGTAATGATGATAATGAAATGGGGGATGATCCAAAAGGGACCATAAAGAACATGAGTACAAAATGGTATCTCATGATGGAAATTTACACGAACAAGAATGAGTATAGAGGCAAGGTGGTGCCCCCAATGACATGTGTTGTAAGTGAGAAAATCCGATTTGTAGGAGAGGTGAATAGACTCTTCATGGACAAAATGTGTCCTGGTGAAGTAGCAAGGTACTAAAAACTAAAAGGTACCCAAAGCTCATGAATAGGCCAGGTCGCACTTTTTGGGGTTTGTTCTGTGACCTGGGTAGTAGGTATTGGGCAGACAACTGCGACATGTCCCAGGAAATGACTGGAAAAGTACGACTTATCAGAGAAAGGGGGTTTCAGAGCTGTTGTTGGCTGAGATCTGGGATTTTTATGGTTGAGGGGCATAGGTGCCCCCAAGCACGTTGTGGTTATGCCAAAATGTATGTAGCAAAAAAGGGGAATCTAAACACATTTGAATGATATGGTGTGCCATTTGTTTTCGTTATGGGTATGTAGTTTTGAGAAAGGAAATGGAGGATTACCAATCTCTTTTAGTACTGCATACATGAATCAAATGGGCTTTAAGTTTCTGGGTTGGCATACCTGGTGCCACTATCCCAAACAGAGGAGTTGGAGATAATGAACTGATGCTCTCTTAGAAAACCTATCGGTTGGTCAACAACAATATTTAAATGATTGGGTTGCTGATGTAAGATGAAGGAACGATAAGGGGTATCATCCTGAGAGTGATCTGAAGTGATATGGGACTTTAGAGGTTCTTCTAAATGTGGAATAATAATGGTACTAAAGTCGGCATGAGCAGATAAACTAGGAGAGTTGTGGAGAATTGCTTCTCTTGGTCTCTCAAATGTGGGTACCCCCTTACCCGAACATGGGGTTTCAATGTAATGGCCACGAGGTGGATGTGGTGCGGACGCATGGGGTCGATGTAAGGGGGAATAGATAAAGTCAGGGGTGGTGATTTCTGCCATATTGTCATCATCGTGATAGAAGATGGGGTGACTGTTGGGAGAAAGACCATCTGATGTGGTGAAGCTACCTGACTCATCATCATGATAAGAGAGGTTCACATGCATGTCGTCACAAGGGGTGACAGAGGAGTAAGTAGATAAAGGATCTACCGATGTTGAGCCCAAGGTGATTGCCAAAGGAAGGTCGAGCGAAACAACAGGGGAGGATTCAGAGGGAATGTTTCCTGAGGGTCTTATGGATGATGATAGATGGAAAATGATGGACGAAGGACTTCCACGCCGAAGCACAATGTGCAAATAGGGGAGAGGTGGACTCGTTGCGCTTGGCCTCAAATTGGCGGACCACATCTAGAGAGGCGTGGAAGTCCTTGAGGCGGGAACAAAGGTGGGTGTAATGGCCATGGAGATCACACAAAGCACAGGGGTGGTTGGTGTGAATAGGCTTGGGGTTCGTGGCCGCGGTCACAGAAGAAACAAAGGCTTCAGGGAACGCGACATTAACCATGGGCTTGAGATGAGGCAGTTCAGGACAGGTATGGGTGGCGTGACCGACAACATCACACAAAGCACACTGGGTGGTATGCTTTGGAGGCCGAGGAGGGGCAGGGTTTGTTGAGGCAGCCTTATCCTTTGATGCCCCCCTGTGAGCTTTTCCATTCTTACCTGAAGCAGTCGCAACAGGAAGTGGACCATGTTGAGGTGACTGAGGCACTGTTGTAGCAGGAGAAGTCATGGGGACCGGTTGAACCAGGGTCAAAGAAAGATAAGGTTTGGGTTGACCAGGCGAGGTAGCTGCTGGAGGATCAAGGTACCAAGCGGGAATCCCAAGGGTCAGGTTAGGAAGAGAGAGGGTGGCCATGACGGGTACCGTGTACACTCCTGGTGGGGGAGCTAGGAACGGTATCTGACCAGCGGGGTAATGGCCAGGAGGGACAGCTCCAAGATGGTTGAGACCTGGTGGAACCGACCCAGGAGGGTAGAGAGGCGCATGGGTATTAGCGGTAGGAGAAGGGTCAGAAAGGAGAGGTCCGGCTGGCAGAGGCGAAGGGCTAGGAGCGGTTTGCGGCAGGCGAGGTTGAGGTTGCTGACTAGCCAAAGCGGGCTGCGTGAGGTCGGCCCGAGACGATTGCATCATGCAAACATTCGCTGAGCTGGGAACCGAGACAAGAGGAGGAGGGAGACCAGGGAAGGTTCCAAGAAAGGAGGAGTCTTTGTAGATGCCAGGGGAGGCACTGGTCAAAGAATCGATGGTTGGCTTATTGGCTACAAAAGAGATGATCGATTCAAGGGAAGTCTCAGAGTTTGGCTCATGATATGTCAATTTGTCAATGGTGACTATCTTTCCATTATGAGGGAAAAACATCTTGCAATGGACTGCGGATGGGACGGCAGACATGGCATAGGTGTAACTACGCCCCAAAAGAATGTTATAGTCAAGAGGGGCATCGATAACTTCAACGTCAACACAAACAGTCTTTCCCGCAAGGGTGATAGGACAGTTACGGAAAAGGCCGAGGGGCTGGGAGGCATGGCCATCCCACGCACAAAGAGTGATCGTGGGAAGGGCCAACTCAGGAGATCCGAGTTGTTTCCAAACCGAAGCGGACATCACACAGGTGGATGCCCCCTCATCAATGATGCACCGGGAAATGTGAGTGTTTCGGATTTTGACTGGGATTTGGAAAGCTACAGAAGTAGGAAGAGGAGGAGACTCTAACTGATGGGCGTCAAAAACAATCAATTGGTCATTTGCGAGATCTACAGCACCTAGGGCAGATAGTAGAGCTTTTCTTTGAGAAGGGCATGACTGGAGGAGTTCCAATATTGAAATGGCAGGAGATTGGGCCAGCTCATCTACTATGCTATATGCATGGGTAGCTCGGTCAGAAGCAGCATTTCGGCGTAATGGTCCCTTAGGAATATTGGTATGAACCTCGGCTTTGGGCGGAGGGATAAGCAAGGGACTATTAGTTGTCGAAAGAGGCTCTGTAGAACCGGAAGAAGGTGACTCAGGGACAGATGGAGCAAGAGGCTGGGGGTACGGACTGGACGGAGTTTGAAGGTTAAGGTCGACGGTTATAGGTTGGTCAAATTTCATCATGAGGATCTGATAATCAGAGGTACCATATGGAGGAGGTTGAGTGGTTACCAGTTCGTGAGGTGGTTGGGTAGCCACAAATCCCTGCTGTGCATACACCTTCTTTTGAGGGGGTGGTGACTGTTGTTGCGGGGGTTGAGAAGACAAGGGAGGCGGGGGTGTGAATGCTGGAGGAGCTGGAGCACTAGGCTGTGGGTATGGATGATAATGAGGTTGGGTAACAGTGTGGTAAACCAGAGGTTGGGCAGAAAGAGGAGGCATGCCGGATCCTGGATGCGTGCTACCGGGAGGGGGAGAAGTGCAGGAGGTGGTGCCCCCTCCCCCAGGAAAACCATAGCTCATGGGAGGTTGAGCGGATGGATGAGAGAGAGCTCCAACAATACCGTCGATGGCATGAGGTGCCCCCGGTGTGTTAGTGCCACCGGGTCTGGGGAGGTCAAGAAGGACGGTATAAACATAACCAGATTGAGCATAGATAAGGTCATATTTCAAGGCTATTTGGAGGGCGGCTTCTTCGGATTGAGGAAAATGGGATGCAACATCTTTGTCGATGGCGGGTAAGAGAGATCTAAGGAACGAGTCCATGTAGACACGGTCTTCGAAGGTAGGGGCTTGAAATAGGATCTTTCTTCTCCGCCATTCTTTAACATGATCGAATAGGCGGGTCGCAGACGATTGACAGAAAGAAGTCAAAAGTTCGATACCCGTGTCATAATGAGGGTGAAGCTAGAAATAAGATAAGAAGACACGGGCAAGGGTCACAAAGGTGGTATGGGAAGAGGTGGGCTGGTCAACATACCACTTAGAAGCTTCGCCTGTAAGCGTGCGTTGGAACAATCGAAGACGAATGGAATCATCAGTGATGGAATTGGAGGAACACCACATGTGGAAAGATCAGATATGGTCAGAGGGATCTTCACTAGCAAGGCCTTCGAACTTGGGAATGTCGGAGGGGAGCTTGGTTGGCATAGCAGGCCAACTAACATCGTGGCGAATAGGATCATTAATCATCTGATTGAAATCGGGGAGACTGAGGCCAGCCATATAAGGGAGTAATGGGGCAGTCGAGGTAGGTCCCGTAGGGGTTCCACTAGACACGAACCCAGCAGTAGAACTAGGGTTAGGGCTAGGTCCAGAACTAGACATGGTGAAGGTAACAGGGGGGGAACCAAGAGGAGGGGGAGAACCCGAACAATCAGAGGAAGAGGCGGAGTGCGGACTCGGGGGAGGACGTTTTCGATAGCGACGGGAAGGAGGAAGTCGACCAAGCGGAAACTGAGGGTGAAGGCCAAGAAGTTTCCAAGAAAGGCACCTTGGGAGCGCAATGATGATGGGAAGGAGAAAAACCCGACAAGGGCAGGGAGAGACAAAATCAAGGGAGGTCAAGGGCAGAAAGGTGCAGTGACAATTGATTTTAAAGTCTTTGCCAGGCGGTGGTAACCAGGCACTTGTTCACTTAGGGTCAGTGTGTGTCGTGCGTTAATTTTAATTGTTTAAACCCAGACGTTTTGAGAGTAAAAGAAAAAGTGTGTTGTGTAACTGAAAATAAATCAGCAGTAAATAAGACTAAAAGAACAGAAAATGAACAGCTACCAATGCATCAATCTAACCCAAGAAGGCGGGTCTCTCAAAACTAGTCTATAAGAGGGAAAGAACTAAGCAAAGCACGCTAAAAAGAGGCCAATAGATCAAATGTCAGGAGGGACTGGGATCTAAAGGAGAAATTTGCGGAAAAGTGGTGCAGAGAACAACAAAGAGGCAGAGGCAAGGTTGCTGCTAAAAAGGAGGAGATTAGCTAAAACTAGAAGAGACAAGGCAGTGGCCTTAGAAATGGACCCAAAAAAAATGATATGAGGTGATTTGAGAGGGAGAAGAGCTGATCTAAAAGGATCTGAAATGGAGGTATCAGATCTGAGAAAAATAAGGCTGAAACTCTGAAAATTCAGACTTCTGAAACAGCAAAGACTCTCCCACAAAAAGTGGAGGGTACTAGAGCCCTAAGGGGCAATACTCCCTCTTAGTTGAGTAAAACAGAGCAAGAATAGGTCTAAATGGGCGAAGCCGGAGGTCAGACAACCCTGACAGAGGTTCAGACAAAACCCAGAAAAATTTCAGAAAAATTCCAGAAAAAAGTCCAGGTCGCAGTTTTTGACCTATTTTTCGCTCAGGTCGCACTTTTTGGGCTATTTTCCGTGACCTAGGATGCACTTTTTGGGCCAAAAAGTGCAACCTGCACTTCCGATACTCTCAGCGGCAGATTTCAGAAAAATTTGTCGTCTCAGCTGCGGCTGATGTCGGTCACCTGCGCAATAAGGCCAGAAACACACAAAAGTTAAAAATTTGACTGTTTAAATGGTTTTAGGGGTGAAAATCATCATAAAAATAGGAAAAACAAAAAATGGAAGAGAAACCCTAGGGTCTGAAATAGCTGGATATGCAGGAATAGATAAAACGACAGTGGTCGCAAAAGAAAACCCGTGTGGAGTCGCCAATTGTTAGTATGAATCTTTCGTCGTAAAAGATCACTTTAGCTACGCATAACAAATAGCCCTAACATCGATTATGGCTGCAAAATATCTTTAATTTTGCTGCAGAAATTCAGATCTAAGCACAAAAGACATTAAGTAGATAAAATAGAATATAGCTCCATAAATCCAATGGACAAGACAAGAAGAATGTATTTGAAAGAATTTTGTATTATCTTAAAGAATGGGGCACCTGAGAGGAAAACAAGAAAGGTGTTTTCCGGTTCTCCTCAGTGGGATGGGTTCTTGGAAGTCCTCAGTGTTTCAGATCTAGCATTTCTCTCTCTTATGTATGTGGAAAAGAAAACATAGAACTCAATGGGAGTTCACAAAGCAAAATGGAAAATGGTGACCAAGAGAAGATCCAGAGTGATCTAATGCAATGAAGGTGACTAATGAATGGGGAAACCCCCCCTATTTATAACAAAATATTGGAACGGTCTAGAACTCGGTGCATGAATAAAATATTATTAATCGAATTCTAGAAGCACCCTTTAGGAATATTTTATTATATTTGTTGGATGGAAAAGGGTTCTTGACTTGGGTCAATTCCTTTATTTACAAATAATAAATAAATAAATGGTTTATTTATCATCTTAGGGAAGTGATGGGAATATAATTAAATAAATAATGGTTTATTTAATTATTTATGGATGATTTAGTCAAATTTAACTAAGAATATTATTTAAATAATGATTTAAATAACTTGTTCTTAGGAAATAATTAAATAAATAAGGATTTATTTAATTAATTTCCTTATTTTGGGTTAAATATGACCAAATAAGTTATTTTATATGGTGAAAGAAATTTTACGTAGGGTAAAATTGGTCTTAAATGGTGTACTTGGGTTCATCTAATAATAATAGGTTAGATGACCAAACAAATGGTGTAACACTTAATGTGTTTAAAAATTAACATAAAATCTCTCAAAAACTTAATTTTAACACTTGAAATTTACAAACCCTCAAGCACATTTCATTAAGATCTCATACAGATCAAGTTTGGTATCAGAGATTTGGTTTTCTTTGCTGTTGTGAGGATTTAATTGTTTGCAAGGGTTTTTTATGCTTACAAGGTTGAATCTCAAGAGAGGAGAAGGAAAGCTTGTGGTTGCAAGTCCTCAAGTTAGGTCAAGGACAAGGAGATCAAGTTTGTCACAATATCCACCACAAATTCTTCCTCAAATTGCAGTTGAAGATTCAACAAGCATGTATCATGGAGGAGGAGCTAATAATATGTCAAATGAAGAAAATAATTTCATAAAATATTTATTTGACATGACTGAAATGATGAAGGTTTTGTATGAAGAGAGGATCAAGATTGCAGGGTGAAATTTCCAAGCCTTCAAAAGGAGAGGGTTCCTCTGGAGGAAAAGGAGGAGATGATGACAAGCCTTCAAAAGGAAATGGTGACAAACCACCCTCTTCTCCACCACCATATTCACCTCCATCCTCACCTTCATCTTCTTCCTCTTCCACAACCACTATTACTCAAACACCTTCACATACCCCAAGGGTGCATGGTAAAACTCCCTTAATAAAACTTTATATAAAATTTGAACTACCTATGTACAATGGTGAAGTGAATGTTGAAAGACTTGATAATTGGGTTCATCAACTTGAAGTTGATTGTAGGATACAAAACATCAAATATGATGAAACAAAGATTCAGTTGGCTTCATTAAGGTTGGAAAGTGTTGCTTTGATTAAGTGGGAAGCCAAAACACAAGAGGATATGAAAAATCATGGTAAGGTCTCAACCTCTTGGATAGATTTTATTGCTGCACTTAGAAGACAATTTTTTCCTTTAGATTATATACAAAAGGCTATTATGGATTGGCAAAAATTTAGACAACTAAAGGGTCAAATTGTACAAAGCTACACTCAAGAATTTATAATAAGGTGCTTGATATTAGGGTAGACTTGAATTCACAAGACACTGTTGAAATATATTGGGGGTTTACATAGTTATTTAAGGAATACTATCCTTATCTTTAATCCTACAAGTTTAGATGAGGTTTGTGTCCAGGCAGCACATCTTGAAGCAAGAGGGGAAAACATTTCACAAGAGGGTAGCAAGAAGCCACTCACAAGTGGAGACAAGGGTAAGAGTAAGTTAAAAGGGAAAGGAAAGAAGAATGAATTTGTTAGGAAGGAAGGAGAAAAATTAACATGAAAACATTGTTCCAAAGAGGGCCATGATGAATCTCATATTTGGAAGCTTCATCCTGAGATGAAACCAAAGAAGTTTAACAACAAAGGGAAGAAAAAGATAGCTGCAACTACACAACATGAATTAGGATCCGATTCAGGAGATTAAACAAATATCACATCAATGGGAATGGAAGGTAAGGACATAGAAAGCACTAGCTCTTAAATTTTTCCTAATTATACTCAAGATGAGAAAATTAGAAATGAACTTTTCCATATTCGGGTTATTTCAAAGCACACCGAAATTGATACACTCTTTGATAGTGGTTCACAAGAAAATTTGATTTCCCGAGATTTAGTCAAGAAATTAAACTTATATACCATTCCTCATCCAAGACCTTATCCTTTAGGTTGGATATGCAAGAATGCAAACTTACAAGTTACGAGGAAATGCGCACTTAAATTTTCAATTACATAAAACTTTCTTGATGAAGTTGAAATTGATATAGTTCCACTTGATATTTCCGGAATTGTTTTAGGAAACCCATATTTGTATGATAAAAAGCTATTTTCCATCACCATGAAAACAAGTATCACTTTTTCAAAGATTACATAGAGTACTTTTTTAAAGCACATCGATAGAAACTAAATATTTCACTTTTAAATGCTGGACAAATGAAGAGACTCATTAACTCTAGCAAGAATTTTGTGCTTTTAATGGTCAAACAAAAGAATGATGTTGAAAATGAAGATTTTCAAGGTTGTGATTCAAGATTAAAATCTGTTTTGGTTGAGGTTCTTAATCAATAGGATGAGATGTTTCAGGAGCCAAAAGGATTTCCTCTCAAGAGAGGAATCCAACATGAAATACAATTGCAGCAAGATTGTTCTCTTCCTAACATTGGCATGTACAAGATGTCTGTAATGGAAAGTGCAGAAATTAAAAAGAAAATTCAAGAGTTGTTGGACAAATGGGTCATCATACCAATTACTTCTCCATGCAGGTCACCTATTTTTTTGGTGCCAAAGAAAGATGGAACATGGTGCATGTGTGTGGACTTCCGTGCATTGAACAAAATTACGGTAGAGAACCATTACCCACTTCCTAGAGTTGATGATTTACTTGATCAATTGAAAGATGCAAGGTATTTTACTAAGTTGGACTTAAGGATTGGCTATCATCAAATTAGAATTGTTGAAGGTGACATATGGAAGACATCATTCAAAACAGAACAAGGTTTGTTTGAATGGCTTGTTATTCCTTTTGGTCTTTGCAATGCTTTGACTACCTTTATGTGTGTAATGAATGATGTATTGAGGCCATTTCTATATGATTTTGTTATGGTATACTTATATGACATTTTTATTTTCAGTAAATCTCGTGAAGAACATGTCATGCATGTCAAAAAGGTACTTAATGTCTTGAAGAAAGAACAATTGTTTTTAAATATGTCAAAGTGTGAGTTTGGAAAAACTTCTTTAGTGTATTTGGGTCATATTGTTGGAGGAGGTGAATTGAAAATAAATCCCTCCAAGTTTGATGTCATTTTGAATTGGCCAAAGCCCAAAACAATTACTGTGGTAAGAAGCTTTTTGGGAGAAGCCCAATATTAGAGGAAGTTTATTGCTAATTTCTCTTCTATCGTAGCTCCATTGCATGCATTGACATGTGTGAAGTAGGTCTTCCAGTGGGGAAGTAAACAATAAAAAGCATTTGATGCATTGAAAGAAAAGATTAGTTCATCTCCAGTACTTGCACTTCCATACTTGAGATAGTCATTTGAGATTCATGTCGATGCTAGTGATTACGCCATGGGGGTGGTCCTCATGCAACATGGTAAGCCCATCTATTTTCATTCGGAAAATTTTAATGGTGCAGTGATTAATTATCCTACATATGACAAGGAATTGTATGCATTGGTGCAAAGTGTGAAAAAAGTAAAACCACTACTTGATGGATAAGGAAACAATTATTCACACTGATCATCAACCATTGCAATACTTGCAATCGTAAACAAACTTGCAGCAATCAAGCCACTTTTGATGGATGGGTTTTCTTCAACAATTCAACTTGGTGATAAGGTATACATGCTTTCTAGGTCTATTTTTAGTGTTGCTACTATTCTTAAGCATAATTATGTTTTACATGAGAACTATGTTGAATAATATGCTTTAGATGGTGATTTTCAAGATGTATATGCAACTTTAAGTTAAGGGAACCAAGTAGAGGAATTAGATTATCACATGCATGATAACTTGTTGTACCATCTTGGTAAGATTTGTATTCCATACGGAGAAAGAGGCAACATTATAAGAGAGGCACATACTTCTCTTATTGATGGTCATTTCAATGTAAGTAAGACAGTGGCACATCTACAAAGGTATTTCTATTCTCCTCATATGCTTGATAGTGTGTTACATTTTATTAGAGGTTTTTCATTATGTGTTGTGAGTAAGCCTCCAACCGAGGGCACGGAGGTAGCTTCCCACTCTAACTTCCTATGTGACTGCTAATGAACCTGACCGCCGACGGTTGGCATAATCAGCAGTATTTTATATTAAAAAAAAAAAAAAATTGCCAATGTATTATGATTCAAATTATGGTTTTTAGACATTATTGAGCATTTTAAAGCTCCGGAAATTTTGCTTGAAATTGCGTGAAATTGTCGCTCAGTTTTCTGAAATCAGGGTGAAATTGTAGGACCGGTCCAGATTTTGGGGAAATTGTGGCGCGGTTAGCAGCAAAACTAGGGAGGCTCATAACTTCTTCAGGTTTTGACCAATTTAGGATCAGAAAGAGTCTATACAAGAATTTTTGGGTATTCTGAAGCTGATGGAATAGGTTTTGAAACCATTTGAGCACTGTAAATGTATGTAATCACCATTTTGAGCATAATGAAAGAGGGCAAAGCCATTGGAAGTTGGACCAAGGAAACGTAGCCCAGGAGGGGTGAACTCCTTCATCATTTTTTGTGTTGTAGTTATTATTATGGTGTATCTGTCTATTGTTTCTGCATATTTTAGAGTTTATTTTCATGCTTTATGTGTTTAAAAATTAACATAAAATCTCTCAAAAACTCAATTTTAACACTTTCAATTTACAAACCCTCAAGCACATTTTCATTAAGATCTCATACAGATCAAGTTTACACGAAAGGGGGCTATGACTCCCCTGTACTTGGTGCATTGCATGCACTCATGTCACTTCATCAATCATGGAATGAAGCCAACACAAGGTTAAACATCATTTGAATACTACAGGTTGCATAGGGAGGTACAAGAGGACTCAACATGAGAATTCTATTGAATTGCCAGAGTTGGAGGAAAAATTTGATAGTATAGATCATAATTTGACCATTCTAGCTATGAGATCAGCCAAGATCTCCTTCTCCTCGGATGAGGATAATGACCAACTAGCTTGAATGCTTGGATATTTTACCCAATCGTTGTTATGATTCACTTGTTTTTTACTTGCAACACTCGTAGTTTTTTTTGTCTTCTCATGTCGATGCATGTCAAGTTTTGGCACAACCAACCTATTTTTATAAGATTTTATTTAGAAGATTCACTATTTAGATAAGGTCTTAGCAACCTTAAGACTTTGAACTTATATTATTGGTTTGGTTTCCCTTTGGGCAGACCAGTAGCATAAAAATTTTGGTTTATGTAATCCTCATTTGACATAATGTAAGGTGCTTGACTTCAAAAAAAAAAATGGAAGAAAGTATATTCCTAATATGAAATATAAAGATAATTCTCATGAAAAAACAATTCCAACAATTTAAATATTAACCAAGTATCAAAATCACACTAGCCCCAATGGTTAGCTCAAGTGGTCTGAAGCCATACATGAAGTTATTTGTTATTGTTGATAGTTGTTGTTGATCATGACTTAGACTCTCTTCGACTCCCTTGAAGTGAGGCCCGATAATCAATATTGATGGTTTTACCCAATTTGTTGTCCATGAAATATGGGGAAGTACTCTTATTTATAGTTTAATTTTTTATTTTAAAATTTAGTTTAAAGAATATATGTCTTTAATATTTTTCCAACCATTCATTAAAAAATAAAAACCCAAAATGGATATGGGTTAAAATATTATGGAAATATAATGATACCACTTATTTAAGTTCAAGTTGTGTTAAATATTATTGAAAGTTACTTAAAAAGGAGCAATTTACAAAGGGAGTTCAATATTATCTGAAATCTGCTTAAATCTAAGTGGAATATTTTTGTATAGAAGTATGAAGAACTTGGGTGTGAGTTAAATCCTTTTGCAACTCATTTCAACATGATTATGTATATTTGAGCATGACAATCTGAAGAGATAACATAAAAAAAATTAATTATATATTCTTTTTTTTTTTAATTAAATTATTTAAATGTTATAGGAAAAAAATAAATGTTTTTTTTTAATTAAATGGAAAAAATTGAGATGAAAATGTTCTAAACAACTATAAAACCTTTCATAAGTCATAATTTGAAAGCTAACTCCGCCTCTTCTCAATTAACTCAATCTTGATAACCTTAAAAATGGGATGATTTAACAGGTTAATAAAAAAATTTAAAAAATTAAAAAAAAAAAAATTTAATATGTTAATCTTAAAAAGAGACAAACAAGAAAAAAAATTAAAGAAAAAAGACACAACACGACATGGTCAGCCCCCTAATAAGTTCATGAGCTTGGCCTCCATATAGTTTTCAATGCCTCCATATGGTGAACATAGAATATAATGTGTCGTTATGGCATCAAAGAAAAAGTGTGGAGTGTTATCACCCTAGTAATTTCTAAATATTGTGGCCTTTCGGATTTTTCAGTTTTAAGAAAACTAGGGGTAACCACAAACCTAATTTGGAAATTTAGGATCTAGCCTTCCTAAATTTCAGAGAGGGCTCTCTCTTTATGATTTAACTTTGTTTTGTTTAATATTTTAGGCTAGTTATGATAGTTCAATTTGGTTTTGGTTTTGAAATGTTTGGTGGAAAATAAGATTACTTAAAGAAAAATTATTGAGGGATCTACTAGTCCATTGGGCTATGGAGTCAAAGTCTAGCAAACAGAACCAGAAGACAAGGCCGAGAGGATGCTAATGTATTCAGGGCAAGGTAGATAACCCTCAAATATTTGGATATATTGTTTTAATGAGATGGCTTGCTTCGGGATAAAGGGCAATGAAGAATCCTCTGATCCGGAAAAAGAGGAAGGAGGCAGGGGTCAAACGGGACTAGGAGAAATTAAGAATTCCTAAATCCAGAAATCAACAGAAAACATTTAAATGATTAAGCAGTTAAGACAGGGAGTTCTAACACTAGTCCTGAAGTAATACTCCTACTTAATCATTAATATTGAACAACATATATGAAATGAATGGAACTTAGAAAGTAAAAAATGACAAGATAGATGCACTTTACTCTTCAAATTATCACATGAATCCTGAATTATGAAGTCCAATTGGCTATTTTCTAGACTGCTACTTTGAAATCAACACATGTGAGCCTCCAACGTACCAGCAAAATGTCTATAAGGTTCTTAGCAATTTTATTCCACCCTAAATACTTCATAAAATGAAGTATTTATACAAAATGTTTATTAAAAAATATCCTAGAGAAATCTAGGAAAAACTCTAGGAAACAAAAATATATTTACACATTAAGAGAGACAACTGCTTAACAACTTAGCAAGTTGTCCTCTTATCTAGAAAAAATAGTGATATCTTATCTAAAAATAAAATTGTTTGTTTGAGTAGTTGTCCATGCTTGCTGGCACTTTGCAAATATATTTTGAAAGATGACTTTATGGATACTCTTTCCACTTTATATACTTTAACACTACCTTTCTTCCTGATACTCTTTCACGTTGTTCATTTATCTCTTCACTGCTGTAAAAATAAAGAAATTACAGTAGTAAAAATTTGTTGGTTGTTGCTTTTCTGATACTCTTTGACCCTATTGTTTAGCCTAATACACTTTCAACTGATATATTAACCTTTTGACAGCTATAAAATTAAATTTTCACTGTGGTAGAAAAATTAATTCACTGTCATATCATTTCACTGTCATACTTGGATTTCCCTTTTACCCTTTCACTACTATAAAAGATACTTATCAGCAGTAAAAAATCAAATCACATAAATTGTTTTGTTTTTCCCTCTCAGCTTCACTATTTTACATGTGCCTTTCTTCATTGTTCTGCCTCTATGCTGTTATAACAAATCTGTAAACTCTTGCCACTGCTGAGCACTGGGTATCTTCATATTTTTCAACTTTCTATAGCTTTCATTTGCATCAGTGTACTTTGCAAAATTTGGTTTGACCATGAAAAGATGTTTAATCTCATTTTGTAGAAAAAATAGATTTTCAAAGTACTGTAGAATCACTTTACCAGTGGGAGAACCTTGTGGCAAAGGCTTGTTTACTTTCTCTTTGGCATGGGCCCTTATTTTCTTATCATAATCTGTTTGGACCATCACTTTCTCATTAAATACATGGATGTCTGGGAGGCCAGCTTCTCTAAATGTTGTATACTTTGTCAGAAACTTTGTTATTGATAGGTTTATAGCCTCACATTTCTCCTCCAAATTATTCATTATGTTTCCTTTTGTGAGGAATTTCTTAATCTGAAGTATTGTCTCAGTCCTATCCTGTATTTTCAACTCCTCAAGTTCATCTCTGTTTTTTCTATTCAAGAATGCAATAAGCTTTAAAGCCTGATATGGTTTATTTGCAAGTTCTTCCTTTATTTTTTGAATCTCTACATGTGCTTCCAGAAGTAAATCCCTTTGCTCATATATAATTTGAATTGATGGCCATTGGAGATGGATGCCTTCAATTATATTGGTCCAAAGATAGTTCTTTATATAGGACGCCTATTCACTAAAGTTCACTTGCTTTTGCAAAGCCTTTACCTGCTCTTCCAATCTATTTGCTCTTTGTTAATGTCCCTTTGAATTTATTAAAGAATTTATTTTGGATGATTCAAGAGTTTGAATGGTCTTCTTTAAACCATTGATTTCACTATTCTTAAGGGACATCTCCTCCATGGCTTTCACTATCTCTTTTGCTCCACTTGTTTGTTGTACCTGTGTAGATGATGATTCTGTGTGAGAAGTAGTATTTGATTGCATTGATACTGCAGTTACCAATGACCCTTTGGGTGACAACTTGTCTCCCAATGTAGAAGGAACAACAGCAGTAACAATAGGGATAATTGTGTGGAAGGCTTTACTCTCATAGCTTTAACAGCTTTGGGACCCCCAGCTTTAGGTGTAGTCTACTTCTTTGTCATTTTCAGGATAACTAAAGCAAGATTATACCGTTTGCAGTAGTTAATTTTTAGAAAAAGAGGAATTTTAAGGAAATTTGGGACAATTTAAGAATATGGGAATCTGAGCAAGAGTTCAAGACAGAAAACACAGGTTTCTGGATGGATAAGACTGAAAAAAGGGATTTTTTGGCTTTCTGTGCGCTTTTAAACCCTTTTGAACTGTGGAATTTGTCTTTCAATGGTCTAGAATTGAGAAATTGGCTTTAAAACTGAGCTTTCTGCAAATGGAAATTTCTGAGAAAAAGTTGTGAGGGTTTGCCCTCTTTTTTCAAGGTTTAGGACACACTAGGATTGGAAATTTTTCTCTCTACGTCTTAATTGGTTTAATTGGCAGTTCAAATTATAAAATTTGCAGGTCAAATTCAGGAAAATACCTGATTTACAGGTATCTTGATAGCCGAAAAGGGTTTTCTAGTGGTTTTGGCTTTAAACTGGATCCTTTGCTGCAGAGGGTAGCTTCATCCGGCTTCAAATACGAAAGATCAATGGGCAATTCAGCTTCGGGGCAAGAAATTGGTCAAACAGGGGCTCAAACTCTTTAAAACATTTGGAGCAGAATATTTTACCAGTCGGTAATGCAAACAATACCTATAACAATGATATATCAAAGTTTTACTTTTCAATATGAATCGTTATATTTTGGCATTTATTACAGGTCTAATCCAAGGCGAGAGGCGGATTTGTTTTTCGAATGCAAAAAATAGCTAGTGGGTTTCGCGTTGGATATACGTGGTAAGTGGTTTCAAGACTTTTGAACGCAATCGAATGATAATAGGACACATTGCATCTGGTGGTTTTGAAATAAAACTTATTTTGTGTGATTTTGAACAAACATTGATCGATCAGTTTCCGAGCGCGAAACTGATCGTGCATCGTTAGATCTGTTTTGCCAATGCGAACGGTCAGGATCATTTTAAGAGCTGCGGCGGAAAGTCGAGTGGGACCCGGGCAGTTATTATGAGTCGGGCAATGTTATATGAAATAAAACTTGGTATATTTATATGATTTATAACAAAGTTTCATGCATGGGAAGGATATATGGCGCGGGGTTAAGATATTGAGTTTATACATATAAATTGAGTTTATATATATAAGGTAAAGTGCATGATGCAGGCTGATAAGGGTTGACCATGGTTAAATATATGAATAGAGGGCGGCTTGTGGAAGGTTTTAAACCTTAGGTTAATTTTTACATAAAACGTGGGGTTTTATATAATGAAAAAAATGGGAAAGGTCACTTTTATCTGGGGTTGAGTTTATGCGGGAAAGGTAAGTAAATTATAAAGGCATGATGAAATGAAACCTTTATAAATACTTAGGGTAAAATGAGGTTAGCGGGATAATATTTTTGTGCTTAGACATATATAAAATATGTATAAAGCGCTTTTTGTATATTTTTATTTATTATATAGTTTTTATACTTTTTGAATGGTCTAAAACTATAGGGGGCGGGATATTTGAATATTGATATTTTTATGCCAAAGAGATATCTTTGGGATTTATTTTCACATGTGGATAATTAATTGGGCATAAAAGCTTGTAGTAGTGGATTTGTAGGGATAATAAAATAAAAGGATTTATAATAATAGGACAAGGACTCTTATATGGAATTAATAGATAGTTTAGAAGTTAATATGAAAAGAGGGACAATGAAAACACCAAAATGTTATTACATAACTTAAGCAAAGTGATAATATAATAAGCAAAAATCTTTAACCATTTATAATTTAACCACTTTAACTTAGAATATAATACTTTTGGAGGTTTTTTATTTCTTTATGAATGAAGGAAATTAATCAAAAGGGGATTTTTCTTTTTCATTAAGTAAAAGGTCTTTACTTATGAATTTTGAAATGTAAATGGATGAATGTCGTGTAAATGATGACAGTTAGGGATTAACATAGAAATTCAACACCTTTAACTTAACATTCATTGAGCCTCGGGTCCAGTCCCAACAGAATTCAGAGAAATACTCTGAGCCTCTTTCACTAAAAGTCTAGAATGTAGAATAACTATAGGGAGAAATTAGTGATTTTTTCCTGGTGAAAAAGTATTTAAATGATTCTCCCACTTCTTTCTACCTACCCAACTTTTGATCTAACATTTCTTCTTCCATTTTGCAGGTGCATTTAAGATAGCAACCTTGAACATTTTATTCTTTTGAAAGCAGTAAAAACTATCTAAATCTACCTTATATCATCTGAGGGCTCAGATTAAACTGATGAGCTCCTCTTTATTCTCTACCTATCTACTAATTAGTCAGGATTAAACTGTCTGACTAATTTTTATTCACTGTTCTACAACATTAAAATTGAAACATGACAAGTCAAGATTAAGCAGTTCAACTCATCATGGATTATGGCATTTATTGATACTATGTCGTAATCATCAATAAAAAGTAGTGGCATTTGGACTTTCTCACTTTCATGTTTTATTTCTTTTTCTTTTGGGTATATTATTTTTCTAAGTCCTTTGATCTTTATTTTATGACTTTTACCCTCTTTTTGATTTTCTATTTTTTATTTTTTTACAAAATATGGGAAAACAACTTGCAGAAAGCAAGGTATGTACATATTTTTACAAGAATATCATATGTCAATTCCAAATTATGAATCCTATATTTATAGGACCCTAACATGGAGTATCCATATTATTTGGTTATCATATTAATAATTTTTACACAATTTCAAATCAAAATCATGGAGTATCCATCGTTACAAACACATTTAAAATTTTGATACATTGGACCTACGGGAAAAATGGTTTTTATATTAATTATTTTATCTTAATTCATATTTTTTTATAATTTTTATGTAAATCATATTTTACAATACATGATTTTGATTATGATATCAATCAATGGTGCGGATTAGAGTAGTTTGGTAGCTCGCAAGGCTCATAACCTTGAGGTCACGGGTTCAAATCCTGTCTCCACCAAACCAGAACATACGAAGTATTTTGATCTGGAAAGGATTGCTCTCTCAATTATCATTTTCTAATTGAATGACAAGTGAGGAAAAGAAATGATCAATATATGAACTATTCTTTTTCATATTCCATGTGACGGGCGGGTAGCGGGGATTGAACCCGCATCTTCTCCTTGGCAAAGAGAAATTTTACCATTCAACCATACCCGCATTTCAATGTTATATAATCATAACATTGAAATGGAAAATACATATATGTTCAATCCCATTCATAAGTAGATACCATTTTTGAATGGTCCAATTATTCATTTATTCATTAAATTACGGATAAGGAAAACCCCTCCTCCTTGGGCCTGAAGTAAAAGTCTCTTCAGAAGAGCTATAAAGCCCTCCAGGAGGGGGGGGGATAGAATTTGAACCTAAAACATCTAGAACAAATCTAAGATATGAAAGAATTAAGGATACCTACAAAAAGGATTGATCCAATCCATAAGGATACACCTGAAAATACAACATTTTTTCTACTTAACCAACCATTGGGAGAGGCAAGTGCAACAGGTACAACAATCACAAGTAAAAATGAAATAGCAATTAATGCAAACACAACCGATTGGAAAGAAATAGTCATGGTTTTGATCTTACAAGCCCCCAACAGATTGAATATACTATCACATCCAATCCCCAATTTTCAATTCTGATCAAATGCACTATGGAAAGGATTTGACCATAAATTGATCGAGCTTTTCAAAAAATTTCAATTTGATATTTGAGTGTGAGAGGAGAGGGAAATTCATTTATTTTTTTTCCATTCTAGATGATGATGAAAAATCACCATATGTCACAGGTATAGTTGGTATCAACTCGACCTTATGCTTATAGTTAGTGATTATCTCAGGGGGTAGAATAGAAGTTTTCCCCAGAAAATATGGTCGAGTAGTTGATGGCTCCGGTCTTGAAAACCGGTATAGTAAAAAAAACTATCAAAGTTTTGAATCCCTCTCTCTCTTGTTTTTTTTCAAAAATCACATTTATTATTCCAGTCCAATACAAAAAAAAAGAGAATAGCTTAGTTGTATATAGCCAAGCTACAAGGATCCAGTTGGAAAGAGAGTATTTGAAAATACTCCTATCCTGTCGATATGGGAGATAGATGTAATGAAATTGAATCGGTTTCTCTTCCATATGGTTCGATCTATTTTTTCAGTTAAGAGGATTCATGGAAAGGACAAGTTTAAAATCACGATCAATCCCTTTCTCAAATCCTACTGCAGTTGCACGAACCCTTCCCGCATGCCAAAAATGACCTACGAAGAAGAAAAATCTTAGACCAAAATGGGAGGTGGATAACCAACTTCGATGAGAGACAATTCACTAAATTGGTAGCTACACCATGCACATAATTTAAAGAACCTAAAGGAGCATGACTCATATATTCTGCTGAACATCGTTCCTACCAAGGCTATATGTATTTTTTCAACTTTCTCAGATCCAAACCATTAGGGCCTCTTAGGGGTTCCAACCAAGGAGTACAGAGATCCCAAAAACGCATCGTTTCTCCTCCAAATTTAATTTATCCAGTCGGAGAACGCATAATGTATTTACCTAAACCAGTAGGTCCTTGGGCAGACCTCACACTAGATCCAAGACATTGGTCTCTAACTAAAAAATTAAATGCTTGAGCTTGAGAGGCTTCTAGGTCGGTGAGCTCATAAAATTCATTTGGATAAATTGTATTGTTGAACCAAACGAAACAGCAAGCAATAAAACCAAAGATAGATAGAGCCACTAAAATATAGGATAAATAAGCTTCTCTAGACCATACAAATGCACGGCGAGCCCATGCAAAAGATTTGGTTAAGATATGTTAGATACCACCAAAGATAAAAATGGAACCTAACCATACATGTCCTCCAATTACATCTTCCAGATTGTCCACGCTAATGATCCATCCTTCTCCTCTGAAAGGAGATTTAACTAAATAACCAAATATAGCACTTGGGTTAAGATTTGGGTTTGTATTTTTTCTTAGATCTCCACTGTTGGGAGCCCAGGTATCATATACACCTCTAAAATACAAATATTTAAGCACTGGAAGAAAATCACCAACACCTAGCAAGATTAGGTTAATACCCAAAATTGTGGCTATTTTGTTTCTATCTTTCCATACATAGCCAAAGAATGGAAAAGATTCTTATAAAGGTTTGGGTTCTATGAGTGCATGATAAGTACCACAAAAACCTAAAACCACAGAAGAAATTAAGTGAAGTACCCCAGATACAAAATATGGAAAAGTGTCCATGATTTACCCACTAGGACCAACTTCCCATCCTAGAGTAGCTAGAAGGGGAAGCAAAATCAATCCGTGTTCGTACATAGGTTTTTCCGATAGGAAATGAGCCACTTTGAATAGGTTCATTTCTCCAGCCCAAAATACAATTAATCTGGCATGATCCACGTGAGCCCCAAGAAATTTACCAGACAAATTGATAAGTCGAGCATTACCATCCCACCAAGCGAAACTAGTGGTTTCTTGATCACGACTAGCTAAAGCTATAGTTCCATTAAAAAACATTTCCATGGGGTAGGACCTCCTCGGGGAATATAAGGTTTTCATGAGTTTGATCTTGAGCCACCATCCAAGCACGAATACCTTTGTTTAGGAGAATATGTTTTGTGTAGAAATTCTCAGATTCGGGATCTTTTGTTGCACGGATCTCCTGGGAAACAAAATCATCGGCATGTAAATTTAGAGCTAGACCAAATACTCCAATGGAACTCATCCATGAACCAGTCACTGGCACAAATAACATGAAGAAATGTAACCAACTTTTATTGGAAAAAACAACTCCAAAAATCTAGGACCAGAAACGGTTAACAGTGACCATGGAATAAGTCTCTTTGGTTTGAGTCAGGTTAAAAGCATGGAACATATTTTCACCATCACCATCTTCAAATAGGAGTATTTTCCACGGTATCACCATGAATAACACATAGAAGATCAACACCCAATACTGCAACAACTCCCATCATATGAAATGGATTCAAGGTCCAATTATGAAAACCTTGAAAGAAGAGGATAAAACGGAAAATTGCTGCTACACAAAACTAGGTGTTAAAAACCAACTGGACTGGCCCAATGGATAAATCAAAAATACAGATAAAAAAAAATACAACGATTGGAGTTATAAAATTAAATTGAAACTATAAAAAAATTTAGTTCAATATGATAGAGATGTTTTTTTTCAAGAGGAAAAAATCATAATTTATATTGATGAAAATAAAAATTACATTTTGTACATGCGCGATGTGTGTATGCAATCCTGAGCCAAGTAATTTCTGATACAAATATCAATATACAAGGCACACAGACCCAGAAGAAAACCCCATGAAAAAACACCACTAGAAGCCCTGCAATAAGCAGTCATTACATTAAAAAAATTGTCAACAACACCTAGCAGATAGTGGGCTAGTAAAAAAATCAAACTAAAACCTCGAAGGTGACAAGGTTTTGATGAAAGAATGAAAAAATATAAGGAAAATCAGTGAACCCCATCGTCGGCTTCAAAAGGAAGACATTGGAAAAAACAAAAAAGATAAGAGTCATTATGTCCAAAGGAAGGTCACCGCGATTGAAATATAACCCATCAAGGTTAAGGGAGTGCGGTCAAGATCAGGAGCCCGCGACATGAGCCCAAAAAAAGAACATCATCAGTAAGAGAAAGAGGCCACAAAGCCCAAAAAGAGAAGTTCACACTGATCTCAGATGATAAAAAAATTTCCCGCGCAATACAGGAGAAAAGCGGGAATGAGGATGGAAGCAAGAAGACCCCATGTCTATCTGAGAACCAACATCCAATTCACATATGAAAACATGCACAAAATAGAGACACTCACAAGAGAAGGCCCAAAATAACTGGCTTCATAAAAAATTGAGAAAGCATGGACTAGGGGGCTTCTAGCCTCCCTACCCCCCACTCCATACAAAAAAAACACCCAGGAAAGAGGGAAAAACAATATAACCATCTAATACAATGGAGGGGGAAAGAAGGCACAAACAAAACTAGCAAAGGATGCATTGTTCTACAATCCGTAGCTAGGGTTTCTCTATTCCTCCATTTCCATGTCTCTCAGTGAAAAAATTCCCACTCTTCCTCAAGTTATCAAATAATCAATTAACATCTTGTTGTTGGTGTATTCTCAATATGATAGAAATGTTGTAATGTCATGTGTGACATTTTGACTTAATAAAAAAAAAACTTAAAATTAATAAGTATAATTATAATTCATATTTACACGAACCTCGATCCATCTTAACTCTCGATCTACCAGCCCTAAGGGGGATGGAATCATTTGAGATACAAATCTCTATTAGTGTGAAACAAGATTTGATCTCTCTCAGCACTTGGTAGATCTAGATTTAAGATGGTTCTAGGCTAGTTAATATATCTTTATTTTATCTCTTAACTCCAAAATAAGTAGTGAAGGATTTACATATTTCCCTCATACGAAAAAGTAAATTAATTTTTTTAAACTTTCAATTACTTTTTATTTGCATATAAAGTTTATGTAAAATTAAGGTGGAAATTGAACTATATTATTTATCCCGACATTGGTTTTTTTTTGTTACTCTTTTTTAATTTGTTCATGTAAGTATTATTTTATTATTTTAAATGTAATTTTATGTGAGAGCATCTCCTTCATACTGGGTTGTAGAGTGCATCTCTAAGCAACATAGCTAACAAACTTATAATTTATTTCAAAAACTAATTTTATTTAATATTTGAGGTTATGAATAAATAGATATTAGATAGAATGAATATGCACTCCATAGCTTATCTTATGTTTTGAATTATAAATGAAATTAAATATTATATATTATTTTAGAGATTAATAAGAATTATCTTTTTAATTATAAATGAAATTTAATATTATATCTTATTTTATAAATTAATAAAAATTATCTTTTAAATTATAAATGAAATTTAATTTTATATATTATTTTAGAAATAATAAGAAATGTATGTTTCTTTATATTTAATTAAATAATATTTTTTGAAGGGAAATTATCCTCTCTTAGCCTGGGGTGAGAGTGATGGTCAATGCAACAATATTCATAGGCATGTTTCCATTACAACAATATTTTCCATCATCATGTCACTCGTAAGGAATTGAACCAAGGTGTGGGAGATAACAAACATTTTGCCCAATCACCCGATATAACTCCAATTGACTATTCAAATAATAAATTTATATGATAAAAAATTTTAAATAAATGTATGTGAAATTATGTATATTATTTATTTTAAAATATAATAATCAACATAGAACTATTTTAATAATAGATCTAGAGGGATCAAATCTCTTAAGATGCAAACCTCTTTTTAAAGCAAAATTTGAGAAAAATTTTGTACTTAGAGATATTTGATCTCTCCCTTGGTAAATCTTGAAATAAGATGGATCTACATACAAATTTAACATCTCTATATATAAAAATATTTTTATTTTTAATTCTATGAAAAACCTCATAATACATTTTTTTGTGAAGTGAAATTTTGTATTGCCTTCTAAACAAGAAATTACATGAAAATACTGAAAGTTTCAAAATGTTTGGTCACTAGGAAAACCTAACCATATCCAAAAATTCACTCTCCTTAGAGACGCGGAGGACATCCAGGTGCCTAGAAGTTCAGATTTTACCATACATAAATTAAAATACGGGCCTTTGGGACATTGAAAGAAAACTGAGTAAACAGGAGATTTAGAAACTAAAGACTCTGACAAGAGACTAACTTAGAAGGATTTGAGTCAGTAGTTGCGAACTAGATTGGATCCTTGTTGTCACTTGGTGTGACTCTAGATATCATAGAACTGTATATCCTTTTGTATAAGTTGCTAGCATGTCTTCTTGAGAGGAGAATATTGCAACAGATGTTAGGTGGAGGATATTTTGGGAAAGAGTTCTAGACAACCATAGTTAGCCAGCATATCAGCAGCTTTATTCCTAAATCTTTGAACATGGGAGCGAGATCCTTATTCGACCATTATATTGTTTTTCATCCATCTCGATGATTTCATAGTGGAAAAAGTGGAGGAATGATCTCATGTGACCATCTTTACCAGCAGGACCCAGTTTGGAAAAACGAAGTTTGAAACCTTTCGGGAGTGCTTTGAGGCATCAGGTAATGTTTTTTGGGAGTAAAAATTTTTCACTTTAGTGCGACACATTTTTTAATACTCTACACATAGATACCTTTCGAACAACAAAAGAATCACATCAATCAAAGTCCATATTCAAAGTATGCCACTCAGAAGTTGACCTTCCTGTTTTCACCTCCATAATTCCAGAGGATGCCACATCATCCCCCATAATTCATGGAAAAGGGGATAGCCACATGATTATGATGAATAATACTCTATAAGATTTTATATTGTAAGTTTGGCTAAGAGTTGAGGTATTCAAACCTAACCACTAGTAGGCTATCGGGTTGTGTTACAACCGGGTCACTAAGAGGAAAATGGGGTTCCATTTGTTTGAGTGCATTTGTTCCATAACTGAGTAAAAATATCCAAGAGGGATAGGATATATATCACACAGAAAGGATTTATTAATTGTAGTAGCCCATGGTCCAAGGCCATACTTCTTTGTACTAACAACCATATTTTCATTTAGAGAAAGAGTGTATAGCAACCTTACCTTCCAGCTGGGTTTCTCTCCCAAAAGGGTTTACCAGGTCATATCTTGTGTAAAATGTGTTTATGAGATTTTATTTCATTTTTCTTTATTGTTATAATTCTAATTCACATTGCATATGGCATCTACAATAATCTACAGATCTACAAATATAAAGAGAAATAAAATTGTAATAGTGTAGAATTTCATATTTTAAATTAATTTTATCAGATCTATTGTGATGAACTTTCCAGTGGAATATCAATGGAAGTTTACAGAGATGAGAGAATGATGACCAGAATGTTGATGATTTGGGAGGAGACTGATTTAATAATTCATCCAACTGCCAACTTTTTAAACTTTTGTGCACCGGAATATCGTTTTGGATTTTGCAGAGCTTGGGACTCCCCTTCATAAAGAGCTTAGAGAAGCTTTGATTTTTCATTATTTCAAATATTTCGGATGTAAGCAGTAAGTTCTATGGTATTTTTACTACTGAGGCTAATAATGCCAAAATATATGAGTGGAAGGCCGAGGTGATTTCTAAAAATTATTCCATAACCAGTTGGAGCAAAATTTTGTTTTGAGCCATTATTGAAATTAAACTTAAGGAAGGAGAGGGGCAAGGGAGACTAGGTCGTATGGAGAGCCAAAGAAAGAAAATGAATATATGAAGGTAAATAATAAGGGTTAGTTAGAACAAGGTTCCAAATCTATTTTTTTGCAAGAGGCATTCTAGCAAGTAGATAAATATGCAAACTGCTACAGGATTCTTTGTTTTGCTACAAAAGGCAGCCCAACGAGTAGAAAATTTGTTGAAGGTGAGGTTAGAAAGTGAAATAAGCTAAGGAAGGGCTAAGAAATGATAAGGCACAAATTTCTAAGTCATCACATTAGTGGTGATATGGTTTATTTAGCAAAGTATGTGGTTGTAGGTTTTCCTGTAGCTGCAAAACAAGGGACTACACAAACACAGTGAAACAATAATGATGGACACCAAATTAATGGTAGCAGCTAAAGTGAAATAAATTGTGTAAACAAGGATGTTACTTGATCTATGTAACCACTATCAATACTATCATATAATGCTTAAATTCTTTGTAAATAATGACTATTTATAAATGATCTAACTAGTCATGCACAAAAGAAATATTCAAAAATAAATAACAGAACTAAGCAAATGCATAAATAGTAACGGTACAGAAGGGGTCTTGAGCACATGGGGTGCGCCCTAACCCATGGAACCTCTAAACCCTGAAGGAGAAGCAAGCTAAGAACTAGAATTATCTAGATCTTGGGGAGAGGCCCCCAAGATGTAAAAATTTGAAATGCCAGAATAAAAGAGGATAACACAATAAACAAAACCACAAAGAAACTTTTCATTAAAACAAAGAATGATTGAAAAGCTACATTGTGGTGGACCATCTGTCATTTTACAAAGTGTGCCTTGTTACTTGTAGTATTTTTTTAGTTACAATACCACAGGTAAATTCCATGGATGGGTAAATACCATGGGTGAATGAATACCATGGGTAGATGCCACTCACAATACCATGGGTAAATACCATGGGTAAATTCCATGGGTTGATGAATACCATGGGTGGATGAATACCATGGGTGGATGAATACCATGGGTGAATGAATACCATGGGTAGATGTCACTTACAACACCATGGGTAAATACCATGGGTGGATACCACATTCCATTCAGATCATTCCTCCCTCCTTAAGAAGCAATGTTCCCCATTGCTTGAAGTTCCCTCCTGAGAAAAATGTGTTGAATATGAAGAGCCACTGAAGATAAGGGTTTTATGTGGTTAACCCATAACTGTGATGAATGAAAATCCGAGGATAGAGATATTATGTAATTCTTGTGACCAACTGTGATAATAAAAATGTGCGACCTAGAAAATGGACTTCAATGAAGTGTGGGTTTGTGGATGACCCATAACCATCACAAACGAAGATCCAAGGATAGAGATACCATGTAATTATTGTGACCTATTGTGATACTAACAGTGTGCGGCCTAGCAAATGGACTTCGATGACAAGGATTTTGTGTGGTTGACCCATAACCGTGATGTTGATTGTTGATGAAGTATAAGGTTCCTACTATGAAAATTACGTCAAACTTAGGAATCCTACTACAGCAACTGATGAAAAGTATTCTATTTGTTATTTACTTAACAAATTATTTATTTTTTTCTACAAGTAAATATCGAAATCCATTCACTACAACCTACACAATTAAACTTCAGAAGAAATACAAGTGTGGAAACAAATCTGAACACACATAGATCACACAACCATTCGACACAATTATTTTTGGACTAATGTCTCGAGAAAAACCCAATGTGGGAAAATTGATGCAGCAGATATGAGGGTTTATGTTATTATACAATGAATTATGATTACAAATCTATGATTGACGCGACTGTCAAATCATACATAGAAACTGACAGAAGAGATCTCGTGAGACAAAAAATCACTCCTCATCGGGAAGTTAGCACTGAACTGCACCAAGGCTGGATTGCCCTGTAGTGCCTCTATGCAGTGACTGCATCACCCATGCAGGCTCTGCATCACAATTACAACTTCCCTTCTACCTCTACGCTATTCTCACTCCTGGCTGGAAACTAAAGACTATTGGCCCTCCGTAAAACTCTCTGAGATCTGTCTCTGGCTCTACGATGTCTCCTTAGTAGGAAAACGACTTTCCCTCTAGCTTTTCTTAGTGACTGCGTAAGCACTACATCATTGGCTCTGCGTTGTTGTTGTGGCTCTCTCTGTCTCTACGGCTGTGTACTCTCAAGCTCAGGAAATATTCCAACTGGATCTACTGCCCCTTACTGCAATTAAGAATCACTTAGATGTGATTTTCTTCTGAGCACTGCTCCGTCAGAAAAACTCGACCTCTAGATTCTATGTCTCCAAAATGTAATTTCCAAATGATCCTTCAAGTCCTTCTTATAATCTTCTCATTGAAACTTCAATGGCCCAGATTAGATCTCTAATCAACAACTAAGATTAACTTTTGACTTGATTCATGTATTCTAGATAATTCTCACTCATGTTCTATTAGTACACTTTAATTATTTTATTTTCCTAAGTTTAGACTTGGGGTCCCTTTAAAAATAGTTAATTATTTCTATAGAATAGAATCCGAGTGGAATTTCACCAAACAATATCTGGGTTATCTGTAATACATGTGTCTAAGCCTCTCCACAAAATTTGAGACTTAGAGCACATCTGATGCTACCCAAAATCAACACTCCCTCTTAGCGAGGAATGTGCTCTAACAATTTGCCCTGCTGCATATTGTTCTGACCCTGAAGCATCTCCCTCTGCACTGCTGATGTCTGACACTGCTGCCCATCAACTCTATGAAAACACTAATTTTGTATTGCTACTAACATTGCATATGTACTGCAACTCCATCTGAATTCTGCATTTGTGTTGTTATTGACTCTACCACTTCCAATTGCTACTGCATTGCATCATAGTTCATTTCTGCAACTGAAAAACATCCAAAATTGGACAAGTATATTACATCTTGGTGATGAATATCTGACTGTTGCTAGCCTCTGCCCTGCCTCTCTGAGGTTGTTGCCCTGATGTTGCTCTACATTGCATCCCTCTGCTTTGCGTTACTCAGACTCTAGCGCTGTTAACCACTTTGTTGTCACTTTAGCACTCCTCTGCACCAACTGGCACTAATCCATCCTGCGACTGCTTTTTTGGGCTCCCGTAGAAGGGTGATGATTCGAGAGGTGGACTCCTCAAGGATCCTACCCAACTTGTATATCTCTGGGTCTACAATTCCAAATCAGCCCACCTCCCTCCTAGAGGTATATGAGCAATCATAACAAACTCCTCCTCCTCTATCTTCGTTTCTCGGGCCTGAGGATCATGCTTCTCATCCTTGTCCTTCTTTCTAATAGGACATTATGTGGCGTAATGTCCCATCTCTCTACACCAGAAGCATTTGATCTTTGAAATATCCTTCTTCCTCCTACACTACTCTTGTTGTCCCTTTGATGCAAGGGTTGCATTCTCATCCTCCTCCTTCTTTTCCTTCAAACCACTACTACTGTTGCTCTCAATTTGACTCTTGAGAAAATCCTCATATCTTCTTGCTAAATAGATGGCCAAATCGATACCCGGCACGAAAAGTTCTCTCTGCCCAGGATGCTCTTGATAAAGACTTGATAGTATTCGTACATAGAATTTAAGACGAGCCTAGCCATCTCTGTGGCCTAAGGAGATGCTCCCACAGTTTCCAGTTGATCTCGATTTTCCTGAAGTCTAGATAGGAATGGATCAATGTGTTCTCCTTTCTGCATCCTGGTGGTATGAAATTTCTCCTTCAGAAACATCTTTCGCTGCTCAGAAGACATCTGATATAGCATTTATAATGCATCCCACATCTCCTTGGTTGTTCCTTTGGCTAATATGTCAGAAACAATATGATCCTTTACTCCATCGAGAATCACCCACTTGGCCTTTTCTATATTCTTCTTGAAGGCCCTTAATGGTGATGCATCCACTGGTTTAGCCTGAGAACTTTCGATAAATTGCTTGAGGTCATGCTCATCTAGAATAATGAGACTCTTTCCTTCTAGATTACATATTTTGAGGCACCCTCCAACTGGTCTAGGTCACGCAACCCACTGGCTGCCATATCACCCAAACGTTGTCGATATGCTGCCTCTCACCCTCTATGCAGCTATATTTATGCACTCCTGATGGAGCAAGCCACAAAAATTGTTGCTACTGCACAGGGAATCTGGGTTTAATGGGAAAGAAACTCATTGAGGTCAGAAATCCCCAAAATTGTGTTTCAGTTATGCTTCTTGACGCTTTGCACCAGCAATCATTATTGCACAGGCAAATGCGTCCCTCCAGCTGCTAACCTGCATAAATATGCTACGATGCTCTCTCTGCCTCAAACAAACTGCAATCTGGAACAATCCTACCTCCTAGTCAGCTCACTTAAAGAGATATTTTCTTGTTGGTTTAGCTCTCCTGAATTGGACTGCGCACTTCGCTGGTTTATTGATATGTTGCTTACACATCTCTTTAATCCCCAGCTTCTGCTTCAACGTTGGATTTGTTGGATCTGTTGGATCTATTGGATCTATTCTTTGTCTCGCATGCACTCATCTTAAATAAGCCCTTATACCATGTGAAAGTTTCGTCAAACTCAGGAATCCTATTGCAGCAACTGATGGAAAGTATTCTATTCGTTATTTACTTAACAAATTATTTACTTTGTTCTACAAGTAAATATCAAAATCCATTTTCTACAACCTACATAATTAAAATTCGAAAGAAATACGATTGAGGAAACAAATCTGAACACACATAGATCACACAACCATTCGACATAATTATTTTTGGACTAATGTCCCCAGAAAAACCTAATGCGGGAAAACCAGTGTAGCAGATCAGAGGTTTTATGTTATTATGCAGTAAATTATGAGTACAAATCTATGATTGACGAGACTATCAAATCATATAGATAAACTGACATAATAGATCTCGTGAGACAAACCTCACTCCTCTATGGGAAACTGGCACTGAACTGCACCAAGGGTGGACTGCCCTGTGTTGCCTCTGCACAGTAACTACGTCACCCATGCAGGCTCTGCGTCACAAGTACGAATTCCCTTCTACTTCTATGATGGTATCACTGATGGCTAGAAACGAAATCTTACTGGCCCTCCGGAAAATCTCCCTAGGATTTGACTTTGGCTCTACGCTATCTCCTTAGCAGGAAAACGACTTTCCCTCTAGCTCTGTGCAGTGACAGCATAAGCACTGTGCCAGTGGTGCTGTGGCTCTCTCTATCTCTGTTGCTATGTATTCTCTGGCTTAGGAAATCTTCCAACGGGATCTACTACCCCTCACTGTAAGTAAGAATCACTTGATCTGATTTTCTTCCAAGCACTGCTCCGTCAGAAAAATTCGATCTCTAGATTCTATGTGTCTCCAAAATGTAATTTCCAAATGACCCTTCAAGTCCTTCTTATAATATTATCATTGAAACTCCAACGGCTCAGATTAGATCTCTAATCAATTGCTAAGATTAACTTTTGACTTGATCCATGTATTCTAGATCATTCTCACTCATATTCTATTAATACACTTAAATTATTTTATTTTCCTAATTTTATACTTAGGGTCCCTTTAAAAATCATTAATTATTTCTATATAATGCAATCTGAGTGGAATTTTACCAAACAATTTCTGGGTTATCTGGAATACATGTGTCTAAGTCTCTTCACAAAATTTGAGACATAGAGCACATCCAATGCTACCCAAAATCAACACCTACATAGCCTCGGGTGGGAAGGAACATCTCTAAATAACCCAACCCAAATGTTGATATATTGAAACTGATGAATATGAAGCAGGTTCCTACTAAAGTGGGGTGGCAGGGCACGTCTCCAAAGAGAATTATCTCTAAAAGTTGCTCCAGATATAAAAAATAATTTAAAATTGGCATGACTCGGTCAATATAACTCAGAATCTTTATTATAACCTTTTTTTGGAAATACAATTACCATTCTACATCTTCCCATGTGATTGAAATCCCTTATTTGGACACTCTAGAAACTAAGATTCGCGTTGCAACTGTCTCATCGTCACAAAAGTTATGAAAAAATAGTTGATTTTAAATCAACCATGTCTCCCTCATCCGAACTTTGATTTGAACAATTTTTTTTTTGAAATTGAGTGATTTTTCAAGAGGTCAAATCTGCAATCAGGTTTTGTTAATTCTACAAAAAACCTAGAAAAAAAAATGATAGGAAATTTGTCGTCCACGAATTTTGTCAGAAAAAGAATTTCAACACAGTATATTTTAAATCAGAGATATCTCCCTCATCTGGACTCCGATTCGGCCGTTTTTTTTTAAATTTGGGTATTTTTTCACAAGGAATCCATATATGTTATTTTGGTTTATAAATTTTACACAAAAAGTTTCAGATCTGATTTGTAAACTCGTCGCTCAAAAAAATCCTGCAAAAAAATGAAAAAAAAAAATATCTTCCCACTTTTCCCAAGAAAGTGATATGATACCACTAATCCGGATCTTGGGGGGAGGTCCCCAAGATCTCAAAAATTGAAATCCTAGAAGAAAAGAGGATAACACACAGAAAACAAAACTACAAAGAAATTTTTTATTCACAGGAAAATTCCATGGATGGGTAAATACCATGGGTAGATTCCACTTACAATACCATGGGTAAATACCATGGGTAGATAAATACCAAGGGTAGATGAATATTGTTATGAAACCAGCTCCAAAAACAGAAGAAAAGAGAGATCAATGCCTTAGAAATAAGCCACTTCGAGGGGGAAACCTCATTTACATTACATAAATGAACAATTCTTCCATGATACAAATGAAAAAACCTCCTTCTATATATAGGAGTCCATGGGCTCACAATATAATCCTAGCCGACCTAACAATAATAATGTAAGGGCACAATAATAAGAATATTGGGGTTACAGGGGTACAACTATAACAATAAGGGGGTTACACTAACAACAATAAGGTACTATACTAGTAATATAGGGACCTAACATGCCCCTTTCCTTCAAAAAAGTGTTGTCCTCAGTGCTTGAGTAGCTCCAGATGCTTTTGTATAAAATTCTCATCCTCCCATGTAGAATCTTCAGAGGGTAAGTTCTTCCACTTGATGAGTTACTCTGAAATTGATCGATTTTGTAGCTATTGAGTTCTTGTTTCCGTGACTGCTTCAGGTTCCAATATGATTTTTCCTTCCTCATAAAGTTATGGCATTATTGTTTGAACTGGAAGTTTGTCACCTATAACCTTCTTTAAGCATGAAACATGGAAAACTGGTTGCACTCGCGAAGAAGGAGGAAGCTCCAATTTGTATGCCATAATACCAATCTCTTGCAACACCTTGTAACGACCATAGTACTTTGGCGATAATTTATTATCCTTCTTAGCTTGCTTGAGGGACATTTGTTTGTATGGTTGTAACCGTAAAAATACCCAGTCTCCTACATCAAAACTTCTCTCGATGCATTGTTGATCTGCATGTTGTTTCATTCGATTTTGTGAAAAAGTTAGGTTAGTCTTTAAGAGTTGGAGAACTTATTGTTGATTCTCGATGTGATCTTCCACTGCTTGAACCTTATAATTTTCTCTTCAATATGATGTGATGGACGGTGGATGATATCCATAAAGTGCCATAAATGGGGTCATTTTTTTTGCTGTATGGAAGGAAGTGTTATACCACCATTTAGCGAGAGGTAACCACTTTAACCATTGTGTTTTCTTATCAAATACAAAACAAACAAGATAACCTTCCAAACATTTATTCACTATCTTAGTTTGACCATCGGATTGAGGATGATAATATTAGCTATGAGCTAGTTGGGTACCCAAACAAGAAAATAATTCCGTCCAAAAATTTCCAGCAAAAATGGGATATATGTCACTTACAATAATCTTTGGATTTCCATGTAGCTTTTGAATTGTTTCCATAAATGCAGTAGCAACTGTACTTGCTTTAAATGGATGAGATAATGCACAAAATTGTGCATACTTGGAAAGTCTATCAACTACCACCATGATGACACTTTATCCTTCGAAAGGTAAACTTGCGATAAAATCCATTGAAATCTCCTCCCAACGTTGACTTGGAATCGATAAAGGTTGTAGAAGACCCGGGGTATTAATTGTCTCAACTTTATTTTGCTAGAATACCAAACATTCCGCTACAAACTTTTGAATATCAAATTTAAGGCCATACCAAAAAATTCTTTCTTCACCCTGTGGTAAGTTTTTAAAAATCCTGAGTGTCCTCCTAAAGGAGAAGTATGCAATTCCAAAAGAATATTTTGTTTTAGTTGGGAATTTTTTGTTGGAAATATGATGCAATATGTTGTCCTTGATGGTAACCTACTTGATGAAGTTGTCCTTGATGGAAACATACTTGTTGATGAAATTGTCCCTGATGGAAACCTACTTGATGAGTTGCCTTTTGATAGCAACCTATTTGTTAAATATGTAAAAATGATGTATCTATAGATCAGTTCAAATGTGACAGAGAAAGGAATTCTAGTAAGTGCGAGAGAAATGAAACAAGAAATATCTCTAAATGTATACGCAGGTTAGAAGAAGGCAACCCGCGTATACATCCAGAATTAGCATATACATTGTTTTTATGAAGAGAAGTCACGTATACATGCGGGAGCGAAGAAGAAAATTCGTGTATGCCTTTTGCGCTCTAAAATTATGATACCAAGGGGCATTACCATGGTATTAGCCCATAGTATTGAGCAATGTATTGTGTATTTGATTCCATCCAAGAATACCATCGAAAGTTGTGTGGTTTTGGCACATGGTATTGTTAAACGCTAAAACTATATAAGGAGAAGAACATCATAGTGCATGGGTGTGCATTTGTCTGGGTATTGAATGAATACTTCACTTTGAAGTATATCTGCATTTAATGGGTTACATTTTATTGATAGATCTGAAAATAATAATGCACCTATGAATACAATAATGGATCAGGATCTCTAAACCTGAAATGACCATGTATTTTTTAGATATGTTTATGAAATGTTTAGATATGTAATCTGGCAGATGTTTGCTGAATTGAAGGGTAAGATATGAGCTGATTCTCTATTCTGAAGAGATGCACAGTTCTGTAATGTTTTCAAATCTATACGCAGGTTTGTCTCTGTGAAAGCCCATATATATGCACGTTCGTTTCACCAAAAGCACGTAGGGAACTATTCTGAAAACATGCATAGTTCTGTAATGTTTGCAGATCTATACGCAGGTTCATATCTGTAAAATCATGTATATATGCGGGTTCAGTTAAGCAAAAGTGCGTATGGGATCTAGGGTTTTTCTAAAGTGTGTGGAAGGAAATCTATAATCTGTTTTGTTGTATTACTGTTGTTTGTCAATGATGTCTTCATACAGATCTGGGTTGTTTGAATATTGATTATGCTACTAGTTGATTATGATTAAAGATCAGTAGTTGGTTGGTTGAATGATGATTCAATGAATGAATTGATGGGGTTATGTCTGAAAATCTGATGAAAAGAGACCTACAAGTTGTGTTTTGTGGAAGTTGTTGGATCCAGTGTGAAAATTGATGAAACGAGGTCTGCAGTGGTGCTGAGGGTTGGAGCCTTCAGTGAGGGGGTCATAGATCCCTTCCAGTGGTTCCTGGTAAACAAGATCAGGGGGTAGTAGCTCCCTTCTAGGAGTGGCTGGTAAACGAGATCAGGGGGTTTGATCTCCCTTCCAGTAGTAGCTGGAGAACGAGAGAAGGTTGCAGCCTTCTGCAGGTGGGTGCCTACGTGCAGGTATGAGTCTACGTTGGTACAAGATTGGAAGCAATTTTCTTTATAATAAATATTGAAGACAAAGACGACAGCAGCGGTGGTATTCTCCCGAATTGGGTTTCCACCTTAAATACTGGTGTTCATGTGTGTTGCTTATGTGTGATTATTTATTCTGTTCTTACTGCACATGCTTACTACTTACTAAACATCTAATGAATGAATGATGCACTGATCTAAGTAAAGAAATATATGCATAATAATATATATGGTCATATGCAAGTTTTCTTAAGGATATCCGCGTGTATACGCAAGTTGGATTCATTGAAGTCCCGTATGGAATTTAGTAAAGAAAAAGTAAAATCTTTCAGTAAGCTCTAAATACTGATTCACCCCCCCCCCCCCAAGTATTTTTCCCAACAATTGGTATCATAGCTAGGTTCTTCAGAAAAATCTTGATCGCTTGAAGGAGATCTGTCGCAATGGGAAGTCACGCAGGAGTATTTTCTATAAGGCCACCACTGTTCAATGGAAGTAATCTATTATTCTGGAAGACACAAACAAGAGCATATTTTCAAAGTCTTGGAGCAGATGTATGGGGAATCATGGAAGGAGGTTACCAGTATCCAGCAAGTATTCCTACAGATGCAGCAGAAAGGAAGAAATATGAAATCAATGCCAAAGTCGTCAATTCTTTATTAGGAAGCTTGTCAAAAAAAGAATTTGTCAAAGTAATGTAGCTAAATTCAGAAAAGGAAATATGGGACAATATCATTCAGATCTATGAAGGTGATGCAAAGGTAAAAAGTGCCAAACTTCAAACTCTTAGAATGCAATATGAAAAATTTCAGAATTCATGATGATGAAAGTATTGCAAGTTTATTCCTAAGATTAGATGAGATTGTGAATTCTATGAGGGATATGGGTGAAGATATAAAAGAATCAACTTTAGTAAAAAAGATATTGAGATCTCTAACTCCAAAGTTTGAGTCAAAAGTGTCAGCTATTGAAGAAAAGCAATATCTGCAAACTCTTACTGTTATTCAACTACATGGTATCCTGACTGCTTTTGAAATGAGAAGAGGAGGTCCCTCACAAGTCAGAGAAGATGATTTTAAGGCATGTGCAAAAGGAAAAGAAAAGGATGTTTTCAAGGAATCAAGTTATATATCAGAAGAAGAAGAAGCAAATTTTGTGAGAAGACTTCAACCAGGCACTGAAAGATTCAGAGGTAAGCTTCCCTTCAAGTGTTTTGCTTGTGGAAGAGTTGGTCATTATGTTGCTAAATGCCCCTATAAATAAAATAATGATAAAAGGAAACAGATTGAAAAAGGAAGGAGTTATTATACAAATGAAGATAATGATGGATTTTCAAATGAAGAAGAAGATTATGATCAAGATCTGAAAGTACTAATGGCATGTACTATGGATGATGATAATTCCTTAAAATAAAGGGATCCAATTGTTGAAGAATTGCATAGATCAAGAAATAAAGGATGCTTTCATGAATGTTATTTCTATTATAACTCATTTGGGCATAAGGCCATTGATTGCAGGTTAAGTATGATAAACAGATATGAAAAATTGGAGAAGTTCCAGCACACAATAAGAAAATTCAAGCAAAGCTGGAAAAAGAAGAAGCACCAGTCAAAAACGTAGGGAATATTGACCCTACTGCAGTTATTCATTTCTAAAGTTTACTTCTCATCATGACTGTAGGAGTGATGTGAGATACATTATAGGAATCAGTAATGTATCATCACAGGGGGAGAAATATATTTTGATTCCCATGGTTGGTTTGGTAATTCTGGTTGTGTTTATTTCTAACAGTGCATCTAATGTGACAACATAAGACAGGTACATAATGTAGAAATTCAGGGGGAGATGGAGCTGTGAAATTTTTAGTATTTCACTTTCTATACGCGGGTTTCATGAACTAAAGTTGTGTATACATGCGAGTTCCAATGGTGACAGTTTCGTATGTTTTTCTCTGATAAGAAAAATAGTGAGGTAGACTCAAGAACAGTTTCTGATATGCTGCTGACAGTAATAAATTTCTTGATCTAATGTTGATGATTATATCTACTGATATAATATTAATTTTTGATTATCTACTTGATGAAGATTCTTTGATGAATTGGTTGTTGAAGGTGTTCAAGATGGTCAGGCTTAGGGGAGCATTAGCCTCGCTGTGAATAATGCATTGTTGGCATTATGATGGTTCTGAAATTCTTCAGGTCTTTTGGTCTTGGTTATAAAAATTCATATCTGTAATTTGATGAAAAGGTCATGTTTAGACCTATGATGTAAAATTGTTATATTCATTCATGTAAGTGTTGGGTGAAACTATTGTCGTTTTAATTCCGTTTTAGTACTTTCCCAACCATTTAATTTGTCAATCCGAGGTTCGTAGGCTTACGAAGCACATGCACTATATATGCAGGACCGAAGTGGAACTAATCTAATCTAAATTACTGAAATCAAATTAATCTAGGAAAGCAGGAAATTGCATAAAGGAAAAGCAATACAACATGTGAAGATCTGAATGACAAACAACATATGTGAGCTCACAACAATAACGCCATTTCAAATTACATTACAAGAATCAAATGACAAATCATGAAAGCATACAATAAAAGAATATGAGTCACAGTTAAGAATCCCCCTCTCCTAATTACAAAACTATCTCTTAAAGCTAATCTAATGAACTTCTGAACTTATGAACTCCTGAGCTAATCAAAATGAAGAGAGAGAACTCTCTTATATACATGAAGAAGATAACCATCTCATTCAACCACTCTCAACTACTCTCCCATTATTACAAGACATGATCCCTTTGAATCCTCCACACATCTCTCACATATCTTGAATAATACATGCCAACCAAATCCTCCATGATCTTCTCCTTAGGAATAGGCTTGAATAATTATCTCCTTAATATGGTGGAGGAGATATTCCAGAAGTTTAGAATTAATCCTTCACATTTCTCCTACACATTACAAAGCTCACACATTCTTGAGATATATATTAAAACATGTATATTTTCTAATATTTAATCATAAAGTCACTTATAATACAAAAATGAATAAAGTGGAAAATAGGAAGGTGAAACCCAAATGTATTTATGAAAGTGATATAATGAAAGGTTAATGGGATGATGAAATGTAAGGAATAGTGAAGGGAAAGGTGGATGAAATACGACATTTCTGAAGCCCAACATCCCCCCCAACTGAACTTGTTGCATGTCCTCATGCAACCATGCATGGATCTCTTTGGCATCTGAACTTTGGCTTTACACGATGATGTCTTTTTAATAATGAATGTTTCTAGGATATGTGCAGGGCATGAGTAACAACTTTCATTTTATTATGGTTGGTTCTTGTGTGAAAACTATGAATACAAAGAATGTTGGTGCTTGTGTTAACAACATTCATTTCATTTTCTATTCTCTTTTCTTATGGTTGGTTCTTGTGTGACAACCATGAATACAAAGAATGTTGGTTCTTGTGTTAACAACATTCATTTCACTTCTTGTTCTCTTGTTGCAATAATAATGTAAATACTCACTGGAAATCATAAGCTATCAATGTGCATAAGAAAGCCCTTTTGTAATATTCATGAAGCATGCCAATATGTATATTAATGCGTATGAAGCAAAGTGCAACAAAGTATCGTTGGAAAAGAAATGTTGGTGAATGGTGAATGAGAAAAAAAAATGGAGTGATAGTGGTGAAGAAATGGAATCACGGTAGTGAATATGTAGCGAATATAGTCCCCCCCCCAACTGAATTGGTTGCATGTCCTCATGCAACTTGGCGTGGGTCATGAAAGGAAATGGAGCATGATGAGGGAATTTTCCAAAATATTCAAGTCAGCATAGAAGGAATTGCATGATTAAAGATTAGAAAACAACATACTTCCACTTACCCAAGAATGATGAACTATGCAATAGGAATGTAGCTGCTGCTGCTGCTGAATCATGAAAACGTGGTTGGTATCGTAGCTGTAACTGCTGTAACTGCTAGATCAGAGAATATGTGATTGTGGCTGCAACTGCTGTAACTGCAACTGATGTAACTGCTCGAACATAGAAAGTTTGACTGCAGCAGGATCATGAAAATGTAACTGTGAATGCTGATGTCGCTGTAACTGGAACCTGGGAAATGAAGGAATCTGAACTGCTGATGTTGAATCATGGAAAAGATAAGGGCTGAAAGTGGAACTGTGGTACTCTCATAGATCAGAATTCATGCTGCGGTAACTGCTGAGGGAGTCGTGAAAAAGTGTATAGTCTTCGTCTGCTACAAAACTGATGGTACAAATCTAATCATGCGAAAGAATGTGTTGATGTTGAGCATGAAGAGAAATCATTGGATTACCGGCCATTGATGTATGCCATTAACCAATGCGAGGCAAACTCACCATTGATGTCAATGAGTGCCAAGGTACCCGAGTACATCTTGCGAAATGCGAATAGAGGGGTTGACGTCGAGCCATTTGCAAGATCTGACGATCAAGGGACATTGATGTATTCCCATGATTGTCAGTGAGAGAACTTTCCATTAAGGCATGCAAGTCTCAAGGTACTCAAAAGGAACTCTAGTCTATTTCCCAGATAAGGTGCTGAGGTCGATGGGGCAAGCCTTGTTGAAAGGTGGGCCTTAAGGAATCCCACATCAGTCAACGCGAGTTTGTACAAAGAGATTTGGTAGGACTATAAATGGAAAGAACTCACGAACAAGCAGTGTGGATCAACACGGTGAGGAAAGCAAGGCAATGTAATTATGGAAAGGGGATAAGTTTTATTCAGAAGGCAAACTAGAAGGCAAATAAACTGAAAAGGATAAAGGAATGTATGCGATTCAGAAAAATAACTGTGCATGAAGTCGTGAAAGATAAGGTAATGGAAAATAGGCTTCAACACAAGGATGGTCAATCAGCTTTGAAGGAGAAGTATTACAGTGTTACTGCATGGATAATGGAAAAAGTGGAAATGTTGGTGTATCAACATGGTCACTGTGTAAAAGCAAACATCAAGAGGCGCAAACATCATGATGTTTATGGCGAGTTACAACTCCTTCAAGCTGTTTATGAAAGCATGCTTCTCACAAAGTTCTGTGATCTTTGAAAATCACTTCAGCAGCAAAATGGGATCATGTCCGAAACCTGAAAAAAACTTAGTACAAATCCTGTATGAAAACTTCGTGAGAGCATTGTAAAACATAAGATGCGATAATAAGCACAAATGCGAGCAAAAGAAAGAAACTGTGTGTTAACCTGTCGCCTGTGCTGATTTCATCATCGATCGCTGTCAAAGTGACTTCAAGAAAACAAATTAGTGTTTAAGCGTAAATACATGCATTCGTATTGTTTTCAGGAATTTATTAAAAGGTCCATTTGCAATTTTCATGAAATTAAAGGCAAAAATAAAAACAAAACAAGCAAAATTAAAGTCAGATCTCCATTTCTTGGCATGCTTTGCAAAGTGTAGCAATACTGTCTCGGCGCTAGCAAATCTTTAGTTTCTTGTTGATTCAGTTTCTTAGATGCACCGTTAAATTCATTCAAGCAATTAGAAGTTGGGCAGAGTATGTTTCGCATCGATTTGCTGCAATAATGTCACTTACTTCTCTGCAATATTGGACCTGTACATCATCAGATATAGTTGAATATTCAAACCATTCATCAAGCAGTGACAGATAATCCAATCAGCGTTCTTAAGTATCCTGGCATCATGAACATTAGTGTAATGAAGCAGTGTGTAAAATGGAGATAGTGAGTATGAAAAAAACAATCAGTTTTCGGCATAAGCATAAGAATCCAAAAATTCTTCTCCAGTCTTAAGCTCAGCAACATTCTCTTCCTGTTCTGACGTTGAATCCATTGTCGTGTTTTGTTGATAGATGCTGCGGTTGTCAAACAAATTTATTGAGTAAAAGAAATAGGCTCCATTGTGTTCTCAGCCTTTGCCCAAATCTAAGCTGCCTACAAAACGTTAAAATAGAAAATTGTTGAAAAGAAGAGCCCTTTGTCTGCCGGCTGAAAACCGTTCTGGCCAACCTGTGAAATCACACTCTCAACCATATCAGTGGGAAACATGTTTTACAAATTATGGCTCTATAGCACAATTATGCAAGCTACGAACAGCTTGGTACTTTCAAGCATTTCTATGCAATGAAATCAGCAATTATTATTATAATGTCCCTCTATTCATTTAATATGGAAAAAGAATAGAATCTATCAGCTCCTGAAGGGGTGCAAGCTCCTTTTTGTCACTCAAATTAAATTCTCATATGAAGAGAATAAAATGCTTGAAGCAAGTATTGAGATGATATTCTTCCTGTCGATGATTTTTAATGAACCATTTGGCTACAACTCACCAATATCCCCTGTGTGAAACCAGCCATCTATGAAAGCTTCTTTTCTAAGGTCATCTCTCTTGTAATACCCAGAAAACATTGTTTTGCCCCTGAAACAGAGCTCTCCCTGAGAGGTACCTGCCAATGCATCGTAACCCATTTCTGGGACTGACTCAAGGCGCACTTCAGCTGTTGGAGATATAGGACCAACTGTACCTAACATTGATAAATCATCTGGAAATGCAACAGAACTCCATCCACAAGTTTCTGTCAATCCATATCCTTGTAAAACATGGCAACAAGTAGTTACTCTTAAAAATTCCTCCACGGAACTACTTAGGGGAGCTGCTCCAGACAATATAAGTCGTACCCGACCTCCTAATCTTGCTTTAATCTTACTAAATAAAATTGCATCCACCAATGGTGATGCTTGACATTGCCTGAAGCCTAGTTTCATCCATGAAAGCTTATAGTTATATAGAGAGTTAAAAATTAATCTCTGGATCGTACCACTCTCTTTGAGTCTTTTCATGCCTCCTGCAAAAATACGATCAAAAACTCTAGGCACACCTGCAAATAAAGTTGGCTTCAACTCCATTAAATCTTCTCCAAGTAATTTAGTATCCCCTTGCCAATACCCCACTGAGGCACCCCGATGGAAAAAGAATTCTTCAATGACATGGTCAAAGATATGAGCCAGCGGAAGGAAAGACAAATAAACATCCTCAGTTGTCATATTTTCGTTAACTTTTTCAAAGACAAGTTCAGTTCCAGCTATAGTCTGGGTAAGTGCCTCATGAGTCAAGATAACACCCTTTGGTTCTCCACTGGTTCCACTTGTATACATGATTGTGGAAATGTCCATAGGCACAGGTGGTGAGAGTTCTGTAGGATTCTGTTTTCCCAGCTTTAGAAACATCTTCCAGGAGTATGCTGTTATTCCCAACCTGCGAGCTTCTTCCTCTTGCTCACCAGTAATACTTGAAAAAGAGACTAAAGCCTTTACATGTCCAGGACCCTTTTGTATAGACTTGAATAGATTTGGGATTTTGATGTCTTGAACAAATACAATGTTGATCTTAGCATGCCTTAAGATGAACTCAACAACATTTTCTCCAAGTGTATCATAGAGAGGGACACAGGTAATACTATGGCTACAGCATGCCTCCATTGCTATAATCCATTCAGGACAATTTATTCCATAAATTCCACAGCGTCCAAACGGTTCAATGCCACATGTACGCATAGCAGCTCCTACATTCAACACATGATCAAAGACCTCCCCATATGTTTGCCATACATATTTGCCTGCCTTTCCATTATGAATTTCCCTGCGCCCAACCATTCTCCTAAAGGAGTTTTTTTTTTACAAGCGGTGCTGAAAACTTCCCACAGCATCGACAAACCAGGCAATGGCGGAGGAAAACCGTCTTTAGACCATATTTTTCTGTAAACGGGACCAACCGATGGCGCACCATTCTTTCCTTCGCGTTCGGGCTCCATCGCCACCGCATACTGGCCCATTTTCTTAAAAGATGCGCCAAATCTTGCGTCTTCAGATTTCTCGTGGTCGGAGTCTTACAGGAGTCATGTTTCGCTGATTTTAAAAGTAAACTTTGTAGCTCAAAGGCATACAGTTCTGAATTGAAATGACATAATGTGTAGTAGGTGATAACAGTAATGGTAAACTGACGCGCAAGAAATTTATTTAACGTGATCTTGTCTTTTCAGCTGGCTCTGGAACATTTGATTCTCTATCAATGTCCAGCATTGCTTTTCTTAGGAGATCGTAAGCACAGCAGGCCTGTTTCAGAACAATTCTTAGTAGTGTCAACTTGCAGTGTCTGGGATTCATCTACACTGAATCTGAGTCGCTTTGAAGCATGCAAGGGTGGAGTATTAGGGAACCCTTCCACTGAAGTGTTCTCCAAGCTAAATGTTTTTACTAGCAATTCGCATACTAACATCCCTGCTACCATCAAATGAACATAAGCCTATTTGCACCAGAACGTAAGAAGAAATCCAGCTGTCCATCGTCCATGAAAAAAAAATGCTTCCTTCAAGATAAGCAATGGAGAAAAACTCGTAGCCAGTAAAGAAGGAATCCATTAATAAGCAACCGCATAATCATGTAATCTCGATAAAGTATGCCACAGATGGAAAATTCAAGAAAACAAATCCATAAAAATAGTTATCTGACCGTCATATTGATGGGATTTCGTTCCTATTATCTTGAAATGCCAAAGATAGTGTAACAACCCATGGATTTTGGCCGATATTTTTCAATCATCCCCCGCATAGTATCCCAAATTAGGTTGAGAAAATTCCAGCGTTCAAAATATGCAAACAATGAGAATTATCTTTTATTTTATTTCGGTTTCATTTGTTTGCTGCTCATCATTTTGGTTTGTTGTTGTTAGTTGCAGGTTTATGAACAGTGGGCGGAGAGATGGTATCGCTATAGCTTGCAAATCCAATGAAACTCACAGTTATTTTAGTGAAACGATGAACCTGGGAAATTTCTGATTCAATTGTTTTTGCAGGTTTGATCACCTAATTGCTTGCTGCAGATTTTAGTATGCCCAGAAAACACAGTTTCAGCAACTGTTCTGATAAAATGCTAGACCCAGTTTCAGCAACTGCTAGACACAGTTTCAGCGACTGCTAGACATAGTTTCAGCGACTATTCAGATAAAATCTCAGTTTATTTTTATTCAGCCTCAATTCATGGTTTATTAAAAAAAAAAAAAAAAAAAAAATTAGCAAATGGAGAAAAGAAAAAAAATGATTTGCAAATTAATGATAAAATCGATTAGGCATATTGCAAAACATGAATTAATTTTTTTTTTTTTTTTTTTTTTTTTTAAATTCCTGAAATTAATCTAAATCATCCTTATTTTCTGATCCTCGCGATCGCACTAAGCGTGGAGGAGAGCATACTTATTCTAGGCAAAAGAAAAATTAAGAATGAAAACAAAAACTGAAAATGAAAGCCTGTCTACTCTATACTAATTAGAATTTTAAAAATTAGTTATGTGTAATTAAATTTCCAATGAAGCCATTCACGTAGCAGTAACAGAAATATATTCAATATCAATTGTTCAAATGAAAAATATTCCAGCGTGAATGAGTTTGGTTGCTGAAACTGCAAATCAACTAAGAAACAAAAAGGCGACTCTAATCGAGTACTTACCTGGAACCATTGTTCGATAAAGCTTTGATAGGCACAATTTCTCTTACTTAGATCATGTTGTAGCTCCTCTTCTTCTTCCTCGATCTCCTGTTCGAATGATTGTTCACCGTCAGATGTGCAGGATTCTTCAGATGTTGAATCTTCGTTTGTTTCTTGGGGAGTAGTTGAACATTTAATTCTTGTCAAGATCTCTTCTTCCAAGGAAGAGGAGATCCCGACTTCTGCTAGGATCTGAGTGAGTAGTTCCAAGCTGAAACTCATTGTTAAACCATGTTGAAAAAAAGGGATTCTTACTGCACCCAAAACTTAAATCTAAAAAGCTTAAATGAAAATAAACTACTTTCATAAATAAAAGCACTCATGCTGAAACAGATAAAAAAAAACACTCTTCACAGTTGCGGAAATCAAACACACTTGCAGGAAAGAAGATCAATCAACCATAACAGAGAACAGGACCCTATTCCTCCAAGCAGGAATCTTTAGCACCTTTTTCCTGATATCAGTCATACTGCAGAAAAAGAATATTAATCAACGGAGAACAGGACCCTATTCCTCAAAGCAGGAATCTTCAGCACCTGTTTCCTGATATCCGTCACACCTACATGTCCTGACCCATATGAGGCTGAGCCCGTTACAGTATGTCGAACGATGCATAGGCTATTTCCCACGTCTTACAACCCTGTCACCTCGGATTTAGGAACATGTTAAAACACACTTGCATGAAAAATCAAACTAAACTTCAATCCATCGTGCTTCCCCGGCAACGGCGCCAAAATGTTGGGTGAAACTATTGTCGTTTTAATTCTGTTGTAGTACTTGCCCAACCATTTAATTTTTCAATCCGAGGTTCGTAGGCTTACGAAGCACATGCACTATATATGCAGGACCGAAGTGGAGCTAATCTAATCTAAATTACTGAAATCAAATTAATCTAGGAAAGCAGGAAATTGCATAAAGGAAAAGCAATACAACATGTGAAGAGCTGAATGACAAACAACATATGTGAGCTCACAACAATAACGCCATTTCAAATTACATTACAAGAATCAAATGACAAATCATGAAAGCATATAATAAAAGAATATGAGTCACAGTTAAGAATCCCCCTCTCCTAATTACAAAACTATCTCTTAAAGCTAATCTAATGAACTTCTGAACTTGTGAACTCCTGAGCTAATCAAAATGAAGAGAGAGCACTCTCTTATATACATGAAGAAGCTAACCATCTCATTCAACCACTCTCAACTACTTTCCCATTATTACAAGACATGATCCCTTTGAATCCTCCACACATCTCTCACATATCTTGAATAAGACATGCCAACCAAATTCTCCATGATCTTCTCCTTAGGAATAGGCTTGAATAATTATCTCCTTAATATGGTGGAGGAGATATTCCAGAAGTTTATAATTAATCCTTCACATTTCTCCTACACATTACAAAGCTCACACATTCTTGAGATATATATTAAAACATGTATATTTTCTAATATTTAATCATAAATTCACTTATAATACAAAAATGAATAAAGTGGAAAATAGAAAGGTGAAACCCAAATGTATTTATGAAAGTGATATAATGAAAGGTTAATGGGATTATGAAATGTAAGGAATAGTGAAGGGAAAGGTGGATGAAATACGACATTTCTGAAGCCCAACAGTAAGGACTTGTTCAAATTTGTAAACCCACTTGGTTGGGTATTTGAGTCAAATTTTGTTAACCCACTTGGTTAGGAAGTTGAGTCAAATATATAATTCCACTTGGTTGGATCATTGATGTAAGTATGAGTCCTTGGTGATAGTCATACTCGGTTGAGTTATAGAGTCATGTACTTCATTGAAAAATCTATCTCAAGATTCAGCATGAACTCAGGGGGAGCATGGCAATTTCATTGCACATCAGATCTTCAAATCTCGTCTTTCTACAATGAAAGAGAAACCTTGTTTTGGTCCACCCTTTGCCCTTGATGTCAAAGGGGGAGAGTATATTGGTGTTTGAATAATGGTTATGATTAATGTATTTATTTTTTGTGGTAATCAAACACCATCATGGTTTCCATCAAGTCCAAAGGGGTATATTAATGGCAATATGATGCAATATGTTGTCCTTGATGGCAACCTACTTGATGAAGTTGTCCTTGATGGAAACATACTTGTCGATGAAGTTGTCCTTGATGGAAACGTACTTGATGAGTTTCCTTTTGATAGCAACCTATTTGTTAAAGATGTAAAAATGATGTATCTATAGATCAGTTCAGATGTGACAGAGAAAGGAATTCTAGTAAGTGCTAGAGAAATGAAACAAGAAATATTTCTCAATGTATATGCAGGTTTGATGAAGGCAACCCGCGTATGGAGGAAATGTATACACTAATTTTATGAAAGCAACCTGCGTATACATGTAGAATTAGCATATACACAGTTTTTATGAAGAGAAGTTGTGTATGCACACGGGAACGAAGAAGAAAATTCGCATATGCCTTTTGCGCTCTAAAATTATGATACCAAGGGGCATTACTATGGTATTAGCCCACAGTATTGAGCATGTATTTTATATTTGATTCCGTCCAAGAATACCATCGGAAGTTGTGTGGTTTTGGCACATGGTATTGTTAAAGGCCAAAACTATATAAGGAGAAGAAGATCATAGTGCATGGGTGTGCATGTGTCTGGGTATTGAGTGAATACTTCACTCTGAAGTATATCTGCATGGAATGGGTTATAGTTTATTGAGAGATCTGAAAATAATAATGCACCTATGAATACAATGATGGATCAGGATCTCTAAACCTGAAATGACCATGTATTTTCTAGATATGTTTATGAAATGTTTAGATCTGTGATCTAGCGGATGTTTGTTGAAGTGAAGGGTAAGATCTGAGCTAATTATCTATTCTGAAAATGTGCACAACTCTATAATGTTTGCAAATCTATACGCGGGTTTGTCTCTGTGAAAGCGCGTATATATGCAGGTTCGTTTCACCAAAAGCGTGTATGGAACTATTCTGAAGAGATGCACAGTTCTGTAATTTTTGCAGATCTATACACAGGTTCATATCTGTAAAAGTGCGTATATACGCGGGTTCATTTAAGAAAAAGCACGTATGGGATCTAGGGTTTTACTAAAGTGTGTGGAAGGAAATCTCTTATATGTTTTGTTGTATAACTGTTTTCTGTCAATGATGTCTTCATACAGATCTGGGTTGTTTGAATACTGATTATGCTACTAATTGATTATGATTGAAGATCAGTAGTTGGTTGGTTGATTGATGATTCAATGAATGAATTGATGGGGTTATAAGTTTCATTTTGATGTATTTTCTTTGAGCTTAAATGTGTGGAGTGGGTCCAGTCTGAAAATCTGATGAAAAGAGACCTACAAGTTATTTTTTGTGGAAGTTGTTGGATCCAGTTTGAAAATTGATGAAATGAGGCCTGCAGTGGTGCCGAGGGTTGGAGCCTTCAGTGAGGGGGTCGTAGCTCCCTTCCAGTGGTTGTTGGTAAACGAGATTAGGGGGTAGTAGCTCCCTTCCAAGAGTGGTTGGTAAACGAGATTAGGGGGTTGGAGCTCCCTTCCAGTAGTAGCTGGAGAACGAGAGAAGGTTGCAGCCTTCTGCAGGTGGGTGCCTGCGTGCTGGTATGAGTCTGCGCCGATACAAGATTGTAAGCATTTTTCTTTATAATAAATATTGAAGACAAATATGACAACAGCGGTGGTTTTCTCCCGAATTGGGTTTCCACCTTAAATCTTAGTGTTCATGTGTGTTGCTTATGTGTGATGATTTATTCTGTTCTTACTGCACATGCTTTCTTCTTACTAAACATCTGATGAATGAATAATGCACTGATATAAGTAAAGAATTATATGCATAATAAGATCTCTGGTCATACGCAAGTTTTCTTAAGGATATCCGCGTGTATACGCGAGTTGGGTTCATTGAAGTCGCATTTGGAATTTAGTAAAGAAAAAGTAAAAAATTTCAGTAAGCTCTAAATACTGATTCACCCCCCCCCCCCCCCCCTCCTCTCAGTATTTTTCCCAACAATCTTACAAATATATAAGAGATATTTGTACCATAAAGAATAATTTTTGCAACTAAATGTATCTGATGTACTAGGATCTTACTGCAAATTTTGAATGAGTGTCCACACCTCTTCTTCCTTATTCCATTCATCCCTTTCTTCGGTTATCCAATCTAGTTGGATAATATAAATGGAACAAAACAATGCTTCCACCTCTTCATCCTTTCTTGACAGTGCATTTGCAACAACATTTAGCTTCCCTTTTTTGTATATGATTTCAAAGTCATAACCCAAAATCTTTGTGACCCATTTTTGCTGCTTTTCTGAAGATATTCTTTGTCCCAAAAAGTGTTTAAGACTATCATGATCATTTTTTACCTTGAAGCATCTTCTCATTAGGTAAGGTCACCATTTCTTTAGTGCATGTAGTATTGCCAACATTTCCTTCTCATAAATAGCTTTCTGTAAATACTTTCCTTTGATTGAACGACTTTCAAAAGCAATGGGTCTTCCTTCTTGCATTAAAAAATCACCAATTCCATTTCCTGAGGCATCACATTCCACAATAAAGGTTTTTATGAAGTCTGGTGTAGCTAAGACCGGTGTTAGACACATTGCCTCTTTAAGATGTTCAAAGGCCTTAGTTTCTTTAGGAGTCCATGAAAATGCATCTGTCTTCAATAATGTTGTTAGAGGTGCTGCTATTCTCCCATAATTCTTAACAAACTTGCGATAATACCCTGTTAACTCAAGAAATACTCGCAACTTGTTTATGGTTGTGGGGACTTCCCATTCCTTAATGGCTTTAATTTTGTTAGGGTCTACCTTAACACCCTCATGAGATACAATATGACCCAAATATTCCACCTCTTATACTCCAAAGAACATTTGGATGTTTTTGCATATAATTGTTTCTCCTCCAATAGTTTGACCACCCTGTCAACATGTTGAACATGATCCTTCCAAGACCTACATTAGATTAGTATATCATCAAAAAATACTAGCACAAATTTTCTAAGGAATGGTTTGAAAATGGAATTCATTAACCCTTGAAATGTAGAAGGTGCATTGGTAAGGCCAAAAGGCATGACCAAAAATTCATAATGACCCTCATGAGTTCGAAATGTTGTTTCAGAATATATTCAGTCTTCATTCTAATTTTATGATATCCTGAACGAATATCCAACTTGGTAAAATAAATTGCTCCATGTAATTCATCAATCACAGGAATGGGAAATTTATCTTTAATAGTGAGCTTATTGAGCTCCCTATAATCCAGACACGTGCGCCATGATCCATCCTTCTTGTGCACTAATACTACTGGAGTAGAGAAAGAAATTTTGACTAGGTTGAATTATACCAGCCTCTAACATTTCTGCAATCATACATTAAATTTCGCTCTTTTGGACATAAGGATATTTGTAAGGCCCGATTTTTGGAGGAACACTTCCTAGAATCAAATTAATAACATGATCATGATCACGAATAGGTGGGAGTCCTTTGGAAGTTTCAAACACCTTGGAATGATTGTCCAAGAATTTTTGGAGATCTGGAGAAATAGATGATTTTGATGTTGGAACTTCTAGTGAGAATAATTGTGCAATTACGCTTATTTTTTCTTTCTTCAGAAGCTTTGTCATGACATTAGAGCTTAGTATCTTTCCCGGCTTGCCTGCGATACCCCGTAATTCGATTTCCTTTCCTTCCGAAAAAAAATTCAAGAAAATTTCTTGAAAATTAAAAGCTATTGTCCCCAAAGATTGTAAACATTGTAATCCTAGTACAACATCAGCACCTCCCATTGGAATGGAAAGCATTGGACTATTCAATACATATCCCCCATGGTTAGCTTGATATTATGGAATTTTTCAGAGAAATTTATAGTTCCTCCATTTGCAACCATCGCTTGACATTATGGTGTTGGGTATAGGAAACAATTCAATTCCTTGGCTACCTTACAATGAATAAAATTATGGGTACTACCCAAATCAATCAATCAATCAACACTATTACCTTATTTTTCTTGATATTTCCTTCTATCTTGAGCGTTTGAGGAGTGGTAATTCTTGCCAATGCATTACATGATATGGTCAAACTCATTTCTTATTCTTCTAGGGTTGGTTCCTGGTGTATATCCTCTTCTTTTGAAGTTTCTTGTTCATTTTCTTCCTTCTCTTCACAATCTATGTAAAATAATTTTTTCTCAACACACTTATGACCTTTAGTGTATTTTCTATCACAACTGTAGCAAATCCCTTTTGCTCTTTTTTCTTCCAATTGTTGTGGTGTCAACCTTGTAGGTTGTGGAAGTCTAGGAGTAGCCACACTTCCATATTTATAGATGTGAGTGGTAGGCTTCCTTTTCGCCATAATTTTACATTCAATTTTTCTTGCCAGCTTGAATGCCTTCTCCAACGAATCAGGTTCCCAAACGCTAACTTCATGTTGGATGTTATCCTTTAAATTTCCTATGAAGACATCAATCTTGTGTTCCTCTGGAATATCAGTAACCCTTATATTCAATTTTTGTAAGTCCTCAATGTGCTCCACCACTGAACCTTTTGTTTGAGATTTATCAATTGGCTAAAGAAGGTGTCGCTCTTTGTATCCTCATAATGTGCTATCATTTCCTCCGTAAAAATTGACCAAGTGACAATTTTTTTATGGGAGAAAAGCCATCGATACCATAAAAATGTATTTTTTTCTAAATTTAAAGTTGCAATGCATACCTTTTGTGTGTTTTGCACATTATTGAGATCAAAATATTTCTCCTTCTGTAGTATATCTGTTACGGGATCCTTGCCATCAAACTTCCTCATATCCATATTTGGAATATGGTGGTTCTTCCCTCCAACATTATAGTTTATGAAATCACAATTAATATTTATTTTTTTCTCATCATAAGTTTTCTGTACTATCTTTTCGCCATTAGGAAACATTTCTTGTATCAACTTTGTCAAACCTTCCATGTCTGCTTTTAGATCATTCTTCATGTTTTCCATGTTTTCTTTCATGTCAACCATCTTAGCTTCCATGCCATCCATCTTAGCTGCCATGCCTTTATTAAAACCATTCATATTAGCTTCCACGCCTTTCTTCAAAACTTCCATTTCATTTTTTTTTGCTCTTTGCGACAGCGAAATTTGGTGCAGTTGCTCTTGTAATTTGGATATGTCATGTTGCACTTCTTCGTCTTCATGAGTCATAGTAGATCCTTCTGAAGGCTTAATGGGTGTTGAATTATTTTTAGGGGGAATTTTATAACCCAATACTGATATATATTCTACAATATGCCCTTGGAATCAATTCAAACTGATTTTTCACACAAGACTTATGAAATTCGAAAAAAAAAATACACACATTTTTCTTGCTTTTGAGGAGCTTGATATTGAAACTAAATTATCTCTGTGATTTCGGATCTTCAATATCTAAAATTGGGCCCTGTAGTATCCCTATAAATCCTCTTTCAAATGCCACAGGTCTGACCTGATTTGGATTCTTCAAGGAAAAGTTATACCCAATCTCCCACAATGACCTAATTATGGACTGGTTCAGTAGAGCGAGATTGTATGGCATGCCACATGTTATTGTTTCCTCTTTCGGCTCTCAAATTGATACATAGGAAGCTACAGTCAATGTACTTGCAGCCACTTTTTACATAATTCCAATCTGATGCTCAGATAGAGAGTTATGACGATTTTCCCATGGTCACCTTTTTGAGATGAAATTTGAGAGCCTGAAAAAACCCTAACTTCCACAGATCATATCTCCAAAAATATTGTGAACCAATATCTAAAATTTTTACATGAAGTTCCTCAGGATTTCACTTTCGTGTGATAAAAATTTTAGCTTATGAACCTTCATAGAAAAAACGTTATAGTGAAAATTCCACGATGACCTGTTTGGAGTAGTGAAACTCTAGAATCCAAAGCTCTGATACCAAATGTTATGAAACCAGGTCCAAAATTAGAAGAAAAGAGAGATCAATGCCTTAGAAATAAGCCAATTTGAGGGGTAATCCTCCTTTACATTACATAAATGAACAATTCTTCCATGATACAAATGACAAAACCTCCTTCTATATATAGGAGTCCATGGGGTCACAATATAATCCTAGTCGACCTAAAAATAATAATGTAAGGGCACAATAATAACAATATTGGGGTTACAGGGTACAACAATAGCAATAAGGGGGTTACAATAACAAAAATAAGGGACTATACTAGTAATATAGGGACCTAACAAATACCATGGGTAAATTCCATGGGTAGATGAATACCATGGGTGGATTAATACCATGAGTGAATGAATACCATGGGTAGATGCCACTTACAACACCATGGGTAAATACCATGGGTGGATGCCACATTCCATTCAGATCATGCAACTATATATGATTTTCATTAATCAAAAATTTTCTTATACATAACAAAAGTTGCATAATTGTACTAAACTTCTCATAATACTCTAAATCGTTATCCTCTTGTTCCTAATTTGTTCTACTAGGCTACTAAAGCCCTATATTTATATAAAATGGGTAGGCAGAAACATCCTTGAGGATAGGAATTTTTCTCCTCCAAAATCCATAAAAATTGGATCAAGTCTCCTTGGTCACTACAAAGCATCAAGAAGGAGAATTTATTAGCTTTATCTAGCCGATTTGGATGTCTTTTGTAGCAGGGAGCAAGTCCTATGAATATCTCTAGCTAGATATCCTTGAAATCTATGAAAAATGATCTTAATATCCTACACGATAATCATATTAGGCACATAAAACATGAAAATTCTCCTTAACCCTCCTAAGAATACATTGATCTAGGAAAGTGTTATAAAGTGCAAAATGGAAGGTTTAATGTAGCCTTTATGTACCTATTATTGTTTATATGGGCCTTATGTTTTACCTATTTGGGAGGCCCATCATACCCTGCTACTGAAATTTTTTCTCACCCTTTTAGCAACATATTTTTCCTCCTTCCTCTAGTTTCCTCATTCATTTATTTGATAGCATTTTTGAAGTTACATGCTGAGTTGGAGGTGGTTGTGTCTACTAAATGGAAACCTACATTATGTTATATGTGCTACCACTCTCTTGACTCCTCTTCTTGACTTTTATGCTCCTAAGTTCTTGACAGCAGGGTTGGATTGAATCTAAGTCCAATCCATTGGAACCCAAGCCTCTAAATGGTCCTATTATACAAATAAGTCCTTGCAAGTGAAGCTTTTAATTTGTAAGGGGAATGATATTATCTAATTCTCATGTTATGATACATTTCTTTCCATCTCCTTTAACAATATTGTATCTTTCTTCTCCCAACAACCTAAAAGTATCTTCAAAGTGGAGGATGTCCTCCACTTTCTTTTGTTTGTAAATGTCCACCTTAGGATCCTCTACTAGGAGTACATGAGTGGAGGTGAGAATGGATGGATTTTGGTGTTCAAGTCTAATCCAAAGTGGCTCCTTCATCTCTCCATCCATGGTCCTCTTTACTTCTTCAGCTCTAACCTCCTCATACCTTAGCCAAGATGTTAGGGTCAATAATTGTGCATCTGCCAAATATGGATCTAGGTCCCATATGGCTAGATTTGGAAGCACAAGGTTGTGAAGGTAAAATTTAGAAACATTGGCCTTGTCTTCTATTCTTTATTATAGGACAAATTCAATGAAATCATAACTTTTTTGCAAGCATGTTTCTCTAAAATTGACACCATTTCTCTTTCATGAATGTGGATTAGGTCTTTGAGGTATTCCTACAATTGAATGCCTCTAAAGAGAGGTGTGCCATGGTGCCCAAAGATGTTTCCAAGGTTGTAACTTGACTTTATGTCTCATGTAACAATATTTGTATCTATTATAATTGGTTTTTTAGTTTCTTGTTTTCTTTCTCCAGGTTCTCCCTTCTATTATATTCATCAAACCTTAGGAGTGTCATTCCTTCTCTCATTCTCTTCACATCATCTTCCATCTTGGTGATATTTTTTACACCTTTATATTGGGAAATCCTCTTCCATCGGTGAGTCTCAATTTTCTCATACTCTACTACAAGGAATACTTATGGTGCTAGGTGCATAAGAAGTTTTTTTCTTTCCTCAATCCAAGAATAAAAGGACTCAGTAGATATCCTTGGATATGGTTTCTTTTATTCCCTTTCAATCTCTTATAGGTTTGTAATTTGTTCCTTTAGTAGGGACGCTTATTCCTATAGTTGAGCAGCTTTCCCTCTGATTATATTTTCTACCTCATTTCCTCAAAAGGTGTTTGTATTTCTATTGTTTGTACCTTTCATGCCTTTAATTTGTACTCCTTTACATCCTAAAGCTCTTCAACGGTGATAGGAGTAAGAGAAGAAAGTCTTGAATTGCCACTATACCATACTATGGTGCTTTTTCTCCTTCTGATGTAAGGATTATATTGGGAAAGTATACTTGTATTTAGCTTTGTGGGATTGCTAATTGTTTCCAATGTAGCTACAATTTCATTTTCTTCTTCTTCCAAGAGTTCTTCTCCTTATATGTGTGCTACAAGGCTTGCCAAAACCTCTTATTTCCTCTTTCTAGTTTTCCTCTTTTGTGTTTTATCAACCTCTACCCAAGGTTATGTGTATTCTTCCTAAGTTTCTACCAAATCTGTCTAAAAATCTATTTGAGGTTCTACCAACTCTATCTTGGGTTCTATTAATTCAGTATGGGCCTCTAGGAAGGTCTTCTTTTCCATATAAAAAAATTCTACCAAGGTAATGGGGCTTAAATATGTTCTACTTCATCCATGACTATTAATCTAATTATGTCATGATGGTCCAGGTAACTTTTTTTACCCTCCTTGACCTTAGTGCTCATCTCCTTTAGGCATTGGAGGATGAAATATAGGACACTTAATTACTCATGACTTTGTAGATCAACATGAAATATTAGTTGGTATAGGATTATAAACTAATAAGCATATGTTATGCGTAACCTTCCCTCACAATAAATGTACTTAAGAACATGGTAGTTTATTTCATCCTAGGGGTAAGGTAAGCTTTCCCTTCTCATCCCATTCTTGTACTCATATGGTTTCTCATTAGGGAGGAAAAATCCTCTCTTTGCATTGATAGGTTCATTCCTTTCTTATTTACTCCAATGTGTCCCCTTTGGAAGGGTAGTGACCCTATTTATTGAGTATTCATCAATATATATTACCAAGCCCTATACTACAGTGACTACTTCCTAGCCCTTAGGGTGTTGTAAGTTCAAGGCAAACTCTAAGGAACTTCATTATCATATCCTGTGAGTCTTTCAAAGAAGCTCATCCACTGGAAGTTTTCTAAGATGGCCATAACTTCAGAATTCTCATGAATATGGGTGGTACAAATTAGTTCTCTTTGGTTAAATCCCCCTCCCATGGTGTATCCAAATTTTTCCAAGGGCCTATTATTTTTTTTCACAAGTTTAGGTAGGGGAAAATAATTTGCTATATGAATTAGTGTTTCATGTGGCAGTAGGGGATTATTCCTTGAAAATAAATGCATAGACCTCCAATTAGATTCAAAATTAGAAATTTATTTCTCCAATTAATACTAACCAAATATGTTTAGAGGAAATAAAAATGGAGAGTTAAAAACAATGGTGGTTTCTTTATTTAATTCACTCTTTGAAACAAAATATTTAATGGCTCATAATTTAAATAATTCAAGTACGAGGTTCGATGCCAAATGTGAATGAAGATGAGGGAAAGATCTTAGACTTATGTTTGTTGGACTAAATTTATACCATATAGTCTTATCAAAGATCCTCATGATTTTTTTCAAATATTCCCTCTTTTTCCTATAGTTTCGTATAGTTTTCTCATCTAGCTCTAAAATTATGCGCCTGATATTCTGTAGTGTTCTCCTGTAGTGAGGGAAACCTCATCGTGCCATTTTATCTCTTATTTGGATGCAACGCGTTGGAGCGAGAATAGGTGGTGAACTATAATTTGATATATTACTTAAGTGGAAGTGATCCCAAGCAATAGATTGAAAGGAGCCCAGTGCACATTACATGAATTGATCCCACCTACCCCTTATCGACCTTTGTGGATCGTACTTCCCTTTTCTTTGCCATCAAGATATGACAATGTTCACATTTTCAAATCATCATTGGAAGAGCTAATGGTATTGATAGAGAAGGTTTTTGTAACACCCTCCTCCCACATCTACCCAAGTAACAGATCAAATAGGGTAAACATGTGATGATGAATTACCATTATATGATTCAAATCCCTACATTTTAGTTAAAGAAGTGGAATCGACATAACACAACAACACAAACCTTCTACACCTGCAATAAAACCCCCAGGAGCTATCCAAACCTTCCAGGTGACTAGCCCCTGAGACAAAATAACTTTTATTGCATTAATCCCCCAGTCGCTCCCTTGCCAAGCCCTCAAAAAGAAAAAGAACCCCAGTTTCTGCCATGAGTCTGCATGAGTGCGACTACAGCCTTTTTCTGCCAGCGAATGCAATATTTAAGGCTAAAATTCAGGGCTAGGACCCAAGTAATTGCACAGAATTCCTTGATACTTATGGGAATGAAATATAACAGTGGAATAATGATACAAATGAAATTACCTAAACAAGGACTTGACTGGACCCCTGATAGTGTGTTGGCAATATGATGCAGAGTGTTGTCCTTGATGGCAACCTACTTGATAAAGTTGATGGCAACCTACTTGATGAAGTTTTCCTTGATGGAAACTAACTTGTCCTATTTATTAATGATTTAAATCTGATGTATCTAAAGAACAGTTCAGATGTGACAGAGAAAGGAATTCCTGTAAGGGCCAGAGCAATGATGAAAATGATATGTCACAAATCATAAGCGGGTTTGTAAAGGAAAAGTAGCGTATGTACGCAGAAAAGTACGTACCAAGTAGCGTATGCCTATTTGCACTCTAAATTTATAAAACCAGGGGACATTACCATGGTATTGGCCCATAGTATTGAGCGCTGGATTATCTATTTGATCCCGTCCAGGAATACCATCAGAACGTGTGTGTTTTTGACTCATGGTATTGATAAAGGTTAAATATATATAAGGAGAAGAAGATCATAGTGCAAGTGGGGGCATAAGTCTGGGTTTTAATGAATACTTCACTTTGAAGTATAGCTGCATGGAAGGGTAACAGTTTATTGATTGATCTAAATTAATAATGCACCTATGAAGAAAATGATGAAGAGGGATCTCTAGATCTGAAATGACTATGTATTTTCTAGATCTATTTATGGAATGTTTAGATCTGAGATGAGGCGAATATTTTCTGAAGTGAAGGGTAAGATCTGAGCTATTTATCTATTTTGAAGAGTTGCGCAGCCCTACAAAGTTTGAAGATCTATACACAGGTTCGTGGCATAAAAAGCGCGTATATACGCGGGTTGGCTTCAACAAAAGCGCATATGGAATGTGAGATCAATTCTGAAATATGTGCAAAAATATACACAGGTTTGTCTCTGTGAAAGCACATATATATGCAGGTTCAGTGAAGTAAAAGCGCGTATGGAATCTAGGTTTTTGCTGGAGCATGTGGAATGAAATGTCTGATCTGTTATTTTGTTTTACTGCTATCTTTCAATGATGTATTTACACAGATCTGGGTTGTTTGAATGTTGATTATGCTGCTGATTATGTTGATCAAAGATCAAGTTTTTGGTTGATTGGTTGATGATTCAATGAATGAATTGATGGGGTTATAAGTTTCAGTCTGATGTATGTGTTGGATCCAGTATGAAAATTGATGAAACGTGGTCCGCAATGGTGCTGAGGGTCGAAGCCTTCAGTAAGGGGGTTGTAGCTCCCTTCCAGTGGTAGCTGGTAAACAAGAGTAGGGGGTTGTAGCTCCCTTCCAGGAGAGGCTAGTAAACGAGAGCAGGGGGTTGTAGCTCCCTTCCAGGAGAGGCTGGTAAACGAGAGCAGGGGGTTGTAGCTCCCTTCCAGGAGAGGCTGGTAAATGAGAGCAGGCGGTTGTAGCTCCCTTCCAGGAGAGGCTGGTAAACGAGAGAAGGTTGTAGCCTTCTGCAGGTGGGTGCCTGCGTGCTGGTATGAGTCTGCGCCAGTACATGGTTGTAAGAAGTTTTCTTTATAATAAATATTGAATACATAGACAACGGCAGCGGTGGTTTTCTCCCGAATTGGGTTTCCACCCTAAATCCTGGTGTTCATGTGTGTTGCTTATGTGTGATGACTTATTCTATTCTTACTGCACATGTTTACTGCTTACTAAACATCTGATGAATGAATGATGCAATGATCTAAGTAAAGAATTATCTGCATAATAAGATTTCTTTTAATACGCAAGTTTTATTAAGGATATCTGCGTGTATGCGCGACTTGGGTTCAGTAAAGTAGCGTATGGGTTTTAGAGAAAGAAAAAGTAAAAAATTTTCAGTCTCCACTAAATACTGATTCACCCCCCCCCCCCCCTCTCAGTATTTTTCCCAACATAGTGATGACATGAATTTATTCAAACATTTCACAAACATGTAATCTATAGGTTTAAATAACAGATCTGAGCATAGGGGTCTCACACATATCTAAGCATAATTAAGAAGAATTGATGCCTCATCATAATAACTACATTTCCATCTATTAAGCTATGCATTCATTGTACATTCAGTGTTTAACCAAAACATGATGAGAGCCATACATTATCATTGTCATAAATCTCAGTTATAACCAGCATATAACCAACAAGAATATCAAGGATATAATAGACATATAAAGCACATATAAACAAGTATATTTACCTATAAAATACCAAGGATAAAGAGAAATTATTTTTTATTGCATAGGTTGACCAGGTATGGGACTTCCATGAACTACCTAACCATAAACTAGGCTGAACCAAATATTTCTTTCAGTTAGTCACCCCCGTGCCATATTCCAAGCATGAATGTGGGATCTCATAAAATACATCAATAAAAACCAAACCAAGGCTTCCAGAGGCCAACCACCTAAACCCTCAACCATTGATTCAACCTCATGGTCGGACATCACTAACCATCACCAAATTAGTCTCTAATGAATTTTTCTAAGGCTTCAGAGCGTTTGTTCCAACCAGGGCTTCCAAGACTAGTAACTCAACCCAAATTGTCGTGAGGCTTTTAGAGCGGTTTTCCAACTAATGCTTACAGGACTAGTAACTCAACCCACCAAGGGTTTCTAGAGAATTTTCCCAACCAAGGCTTCCAGGACTAGTAACTCAACCCAAGTTGTTACAGGGGTTCCAGAGCGTTTGTCCAACCAAGCCTTCCAGGAACTAATAACTCAACCCATAGCCAATGGCACATGAAAACAAACCAGAAAACAAAACTAAAACCCACATCACCATGGCTATCCAGGAAATGGAAAGGCTAGGCAAAACCACTATCAATCCAGGAAATCCTCCATGCCAATAACATATCATAAAAAATAACCACATGCATATGCCATGCATGTAAAAACTAGTGAGTAAATCATGCATGCAACTCAGTACTTGCAAGAAAAACCTGTTGTAGCTATTGATCATGATGTCATCTTAAACTTCCCTACTTTTCCTTTTCCTTCTTACACCAAATCCCAACCATAACACAATCCTCCAAGAGTGCTCTAAGAAAACTCTAAGTGTCCAAGAGTATGAGAGAGATAATAGAAGAGAGAGCTTCATGCTAAAACTGGAAAAAAAAATGTTAAATCTGTGGAAGCCTTCTTATCAATGAGGCCTATATCTTCTTCATTTTCTATTATTTTGCTTCGTTTTCCTCCTCACATGCAACCAGTGACCTTTCACCTCCCTTTTCTCATATTTTCCTTTATTTTCATAAATAAAATGCCAATTAATGCCTTGTTCCTTTCCAAAGAATTTTCCATTGCCTTTTGCAATTTCCTTTAGCCATAATAACCAAAATGAACACCCACTAGGATTTTTTTCCCACCATTCAGCTTGGAATACATGTCCCATGACCTTGGTATTATATTTTTTTACTTGTATTTCTTTACCAAGGTTGTGTTGAGATTCAACAAGAAGATCCTAGTGAAAATTATGCACCTACACTACGATGGTACCTCAGGCTATTTTTAGGTGGATGTCTATTTATAGATGCATGAGAAAATTCTATTTATAGATGAGGTCTATTTATAGATGTATGTGAAAGTTATATTTATAGATTGCATGTCTATTTATAGATGCATGTCGGCTATTATTATCCCTTAATATTAGTTGGACAATAAATAATAATCTATTCTCAATGAGCACTTGGAAATAGTTAACTGAAGTGGAAAATGAGTTAGCTATAGGAATTTCGAGTTGACTGGTTGGATGGTGGGACATGCAAGTGGACTTAGTTGTAACCGAGTGATTCGAAGTTGTAACAGAGTTGGAAGTGTAGTTAAGAAAGTTGTAAAGTATTTTAACTCAGTTAAGTTTTTTAAACTCAGTTGTGCTAGTTGTAACTAAAGATACACTAGTGAGAGATCAAGTGAATTGATTATTAATTAATTCATAATCATTGGCCTCACATGAAACTAAAGATTTAATACTATTAGCTACATGCATGTCAGATCCAGTGGAGACCCAATTGAGATGTAGGTGAAAGGGACAGTTGACTATCAGTTGTGACAATATCGGTTGCACACATGCAACCACACACACATTGGATGTTCCCATGAGGATTGCACATTCAAGGCAAGAAGGATTCCATTCATTCAGGGATTGGTATCAGCTGGGATTGTGTAGTGGAGGCAAGTTTTCTGGAGACAATAAATTGGCTAAGGAACTTGCCAATTTTTGTATGACAGTGTGAGACAATTAGCTATTGTACTGAGAGATCTTGGATTGGAGCTTTATATGTAATTGTTTCAAGATTCATGATATAATATATAATAGAATATAGTGGGGTTTTTAGCTATATTCTTTCCCTGGGTAAAATATCTGTGTTCTGTATGATTGATCTTTCTTCATGATATTGTGATTGGCGAGTGTGTTTCAAATTCCACAAAGATTTTGTAGAAGCGATTATGTATTTAACAGTAGCATATTATTGTTAGATCAGGAGAATCCAGGAAATATATATTTTGTATTAAATTTCTACATGGTATCAGAGCACAGGAAATTGCAGTAGTGAAGAAGGAGCTGATTTTGTTGGTCGAAAGAATTCAAATTTGCAGAAAGAGTTTCTTGGTGCCACAGCTAATTTAACATCGAAATGTCTTTCAATGGATTGAGGTTAGAGTATGCACTCGAGGGTAGCTCAAACTACATTTCTTGAAAGGACAGTATGGAGGCAGTACTCAAAGACAATGGCTTGAAGGAATTCATTAACAATGATTTTTTTGAGCCTACTTTGACATATGTTGCATTTCTTGATGCATGGAAAAAGAAAGTGGCGAAGGCAAGGAGGATTCGGTTGGAGGGAGTACGAGACCAAATTGTCTCAAGCCTCCATGGGAAAGCCACACCATATTCTATGTGGAAGGCTTTGAAGGATCTTTTCCAAAGCAGCAGCGACTATAGGAAATTGGTGTTCAAAGATAAACTCAGGAAGATCAAGATGGAAAAGGGCGACAACATTCCAAAGTATCTCACAAAGTTTGTCCAATGTCAGGATGAACTAGGGAGTGTGGGAATAACTATTTCTGATGATGATTTGGTGAGATTGGCTCTCTTGGGAATTCCTAAGAGTTGGCATATTTATGAAAACTTTGTCAACAAACAGGAAAAATTTCCGGATTGGGAATGACTGTGGTCGGATCTAGTGCAGGAGGAGTTCAAGCGGAACAGCAGAGATGGCTCTTCATCAAAGCATGATGATGTTGAGGATTTTGCTTTGGCTTCCAAGGAAAAGAAGGGGAAGGGGAATAAATTCCATTCTAAATCTGAATCTAAAGGCAAGAAGTTGGATATGCCCAAGGTGAATTTTTTTCACTGTCACGAACATGGGCATCTTGCTACTAACTGTCTACAAAAGAAGAAGAACAAGAAGGTTGTTGGAGCTACAGCTGGTGAGGCCCTTGCCTCAAAATTTGAGCTTGAATTCTCTTTAATTGCATGCATGGTGTCAAGTGCATTGGGATCGGTGTGGTATTTGGATAGTGGCGCTTCCTTTCAGATGACGGGAGATAAGGAACTTTTCAATGACTTGGAGGAGAAATATCTCCAAATGCATATAGAGATGGGCGATGATGGACGATCCAGTGTGACTAGAATTGGTATGATTACCTTTCAGAGGGATTCAGGTAAAAAATTTCAATTGAAAGATGTTATGCATGTTCCAGGTCTGAAGAAAAATTTGGTCTCAGTCACAATGTTGGAGGACAGAGGCTATGACATTGTTTCTAGCGATGGAAAAGCTTTCCTACGACATAAAACAATGGCTCAAGCCAAGATTATAGGGATTTGAATTAAGAATATCTATAATTTTGAGGTAGATGGTTGCACTGCCATGAAGGGAAAGGCAGAAAAAGTGGTGAGTCGGGATGAGAGAGAATTATGGCATAGGCGATTGGGCCATCTTCATCATGGAGCCTTGAAATTCATGCAACAAATATCTATTGGACTTCCAATGGGAACACTTGCTCAGTTAGATCAGTGCAAGGGTTGCACCATGGGGAAGTATGTAAATTCCACCTTTCATGATAAGGAGAACCGTGCTTCGGGGATCCTTGAGAGAGTTCACACAGACGTGTGTGGACCATTCTCGATTGCTTCAACAACAAAACATAAGTAGTATGTTATTTTTGCTAATGAATTTTCTCGTAAATGTTGGATCTTCTTCATGCCGAAGAAAGATCAAACATTCTCAAATTTCTATGAGTTTAAGGCATTGGTGGAGAAAGAGTCGAGGAAGAAAGTGAAGGCTCTGAGGAGCGATAATGGTGGAGAATACATCTCTAACGAATTCAATAAATTCTTCAGAAAAGAAGGAATTAGAAGAGAACTCACAATGCCTCATAACCCACAACAAAATGGGGTCACAGAGAGGAAGAACAAAACGATCATGGGTGCAGCACGAGCGATGTTGCATGATCAGAGCCTACCAATGCATTTGTGGGTGGAAGCATGCAACACTTCATTTTATGTGAAAAACTGTTGTCCTCATAGAGTACTTCGCATGAGTACACTTGAAGAATCTTTCACTAGTAAGAAACTGAATTTTTCACACTTTAATATTTTTGGCTCATCTGTTTATGTGCATGTGACCAAGGACGCCAGGAAGAAGATGGAGCCGACTGCTGAAATTGGGATTTTTGTGGGGTACACTGAAACACCCCATAATTATCGTATGTATTTGCCAAACATTTGAATTACTGTGATGTGATGGGATATAAAATTAGATGAGGGGAAATCCATGCGGTTGTCACTTGAGAGGGAGTTGGACTTGCATGTAGAGGAGGAACTGTTGGTTCCAAAATATGAGTCTCTAGATGTGGATTTGCCACAAGAGGAGGTTCATGGAGTGGAGGATTCCACTCACGTAGAGCCAACCATCATAACTGGAAAAAGGAGTACCACAGAAGCTGATAGGTTGAGACTTCATGCTGCACAGAATGTAGGAGTCCCTACTTCACAGCACAGACAAAGACATTCTCCTAACTGATTTACTAGATACATGGCTCTCATGAGCAATTGTAATGTGAATGCACCATCTTCCTTTTAGGAAGCAGTGCAGGATCCCACATGGGTAGATGAAATTGTGGAGGAGTATGAATCCATTGTCAAAAAAAGTGCTTGGGAAATTGTTCCAAGGCCGGTTGATAAATCAGTGGTAGGTTTGAGATGAATCTACAAGGTAAAGAAAGCTGCTGATGGGAGTGTCGAGAAATACAAGGTCATATTTGTGGCCCAGGGCTTCTCACAGATCAAGGGGATAGATTATGAAGAGACCTTTGCAGCTGTCGCAAGGTATTCTTCCATAATATCCATCCTTGCTCTCTCAGCACAGATGGGTTGGTGCATTCATTAGATGGATGGGAAGACTGTGTTTCTCAATGGGATCATTCAGGAAGAGGTGTACATAGAGAAACCTGAAGGATTTGAGATATTCAATAGCAAGTCACATGTGTGCCGACTCAAAAGAGCGTTGTGTGGGTTGAAGCAAGCACCCCGTGCTTGGTACACTCAAATAGACATCTATTTCACTGTACTGGGCTTCACCAAAAGTGAAGTAGATACAAACCTATACCAAATTATGGTGGAGGTTAAGCCTTTAATCATTGCTCTATATGTAGATGATTTAATATTGACTGGTGATGAGCAGCTGATACACTCATGCAAGGAGGATCTTGCAAAGGAGTTCGAGATGAAGGATATGGGCCTCCTTCATTATTTCCTTGCATTGGAAATATGGCAGAGAGATGGTGAAATTTTTTTGTCTCAAGGCAAGTATGCAAGGGAGATACTGGGTAAGTTTCACATGGAGGGCTGAAAACCCATGGATACTCCTCCTCCAGGAAACTAGAGGAAATAGGATGCTACTTCTAGAGAGGTAATGGATGCTACTATCTATCGAAAGTTAGTGGGTTTGCTAATGTATCTAATGAACACGAGACCGGACATTTGCTATGCAGTTAACTAGTTGAGTCAAGTTGTGGTTAAGCCTACCAAGCTCTTTTGGAACGCGGGCAAGCATTTTGTGAGATACCTGAGGGGCACATCAGAGTATGGTTTATGGTACAGACAGATGGATGAGGTGAAGTTGCATGGCTTCACGGATGCATATTGGGCGAGAAGCCCATCAGACAGAAAGAACACATCTGGGGGGGATCTTTAGCATTGAATCTACGGCTATTTCTTGGTACAGCAAAAAGCAAAGATATGTGGCACTCAGTTTAGAAGAAGAGGAATATATAGCAGCTATTCAAGCTGCATGTGAGGCTATCTAGATGAGAAATATCTTGGTTGGTTTGTTAGGTTCTCATTTAGATTCGACATTGATTCATTTTGATAATCAGAGTTGCATTAAACTCTCGATTAATTATGTGTTTCATGATCGATTTAAGCATATAGATATCCGGTACCATCATCTCAGAGATTGTGTGTAGAGGAAGATTATGTTGCTTCAGTACATTCCTATGAAATATCGTGATGCAGATATATTCTAACGAAGGCGCTCACCAGGAGAAAATTCGAATACCATAGAGACAAGATCAGGGTGAAGGATAATCCCTTTCTTGTTGAGAGGGAGTGTTGAGATTAAACAAGAAGATCCTAGTGAAAATTATGCACCTACACTACGATGGAGCCTCAGGCTATTTTTAGGTGGATGTATATTTATATATGCATGAGAAAATTCTATTTATAGATAGGTCTATTTATAGATGCATGTGCAAGTTCTATTTATAGATTGCATGTCTATTTATAGATGCATGTCGGCTATTATTATCCCTTAATATTAGTTGGACAATAAAAAATAATCCATTCTCAATGGGCACTTGGAAATAGTTAACTGAAATGGAAAATCAGTTAGCTATAGGAATTTTTAGTTGAGTGGTTGGTTGGTGGGACATGCAAGTGGACTTAGTTGTATCTAAGTGATTCAAAGTTGCAACAGAGTTGGAAGTGCAGTTGTGAAATTTGTAAAGTTTTTTAACTCAGTTGTGCTAGTTGTAACTAAACATACACTAGTGAGAGATCAAGTGAATTAATCATTAATTAATTCACAATCAGTGGCCTCACATGCAATTGAATATTTACTACTATTAACTGCATGCATGTCAGATCCAGTGGAGACCCAGTTGAGATGTAGGTGAAAGGGGCAGTTGACTATCATTTGTGACATTATCAATTGCACACATGCAACCAAACACACATTGGATGTGCCCATGAGGATTGCGTAGTCAATGCAAGCAATATTCCATTCATTCAGGGATTGCGCAGTGGAGGCAGGTTGTCCGGAGATAGTAAATTGGCTAAGGAACTTGCCAATTTTTGTATGACAGTGTGATACAGTTAGATATTGTACTGAGAGCTCTTGGATTGGAGCTTTGTATGTAATTGTTTCATGATCCAATTAATATATAATAGAATATAGTGGGGTTTTTAGCTATATACTTTGCCTGGGTAAAATATTTGTGTTATGTGTGATTGATATTTCTTCATGATATTGTGATTGACGATTGTGTTTCAAATTCCACAAAGATTTTGTAGAAGTGATTATGTATTTAACAGTAGCATATTATTGTTAGATCAGGATAATCCATGCAATACATATTTTGTATTAAATTTCTACAAGTTGTTACATAACCCTCCCCCTTGGAGGAACATCGTCATCAATGTTCAATGAAACCTACAACCAAGAAGATTTCTGAAAGAAAAACATATTACCCATGGAGCTTTATAACATGTCTCGTTGTAGTATTTACAATCACCATTGTTGAAAACATGACAACATACCATTTACTAGAGCCTTACAACACAACTCATTATAGTATTTACAATAAAAACCACATATACTTATGCACATTTTCTTCAACCAGCAAATAAACATATTGTTTATGGAGCTTTATAAATCCATATCGATACAGTATTTATAATAATATACACATATGCACATTTTCTCAAACAACAAATAAAAGGCTATGATGCCTATATTTGCAACAAGGGAAACCAGAGGCTCACACCTCCACCCTCAAAAGTAGAACCAGGATTCACCTCCTTCCAAGGAATTCAAGAATCCACTGTCAAAATCAAATCTACATATAACGTCCAACACTAAAATCCTGTGCCATTTATCCTCTCAGTGAAAAATTACCAGCTCATTATTCCAAGGCACACTCCCAATGTGCATATGATTCCATTTGGAAATGTTAATGACCAAAACAAATCCATCCCTGACCTTCCCTTCACTTCTAAAATTCCCCTCAGGAAATCCATTCATCCCCTTCCATGCATTCATACACCTTCCAAGTTTCGTGGCCATCCCCTTCTCTACTATATAGTCCCTCGGGCGACCCCTCCCTTGGAAAGGCTTCCTTGCATCAGAAGCTCAAATAATCAAGAAATTTACATGCCTCAAAACCATCATATCGGTCATAGCATGATCATCGCAATAAATGGACACTATTGGGTACCAGTGTCCCACAATGGCCCTGCTCCTGAAGTGCGTTATCAACATATTGTTTCTTGTTCCAATTCCTTTCACTAATGACACTTCTAATTCTTGTAGTCAGTTTCAACCATCCCAAATGGGCATTGCACTCTTTCCTGTACCAAGCAAATAATTTCCATTAGATTCAAAATAAATTGAAATAAAATTAAATCATATCTCATCAGTGGCCCATTAATGAAATACACCTGCAATTATGTTCATTTCCTGTCACAACAAGTCAAATCAGTCATTTGATTAAATCATCATGTATAAACATATCACATTTGGTTAGCTCAAAACACATCCATCATAATCAAAATCATAGATCACACAACCATCATAAACTAGAATCATAAATGACATCTATAATTTAAACTAAAATAAAATATTGATAATTATCCTTTAATCGATCTTTCAATTCTACCTTTATTCTTTTTTTACATACACAGGATTGGTTTCCACACCCGACAAGCACCTAGTGTCTTCATGTAATATTCCAAAATGGAAATAGCAGCAATACAAGACATAAAACAGGAAATATCAGTGAATAATATTACACCAAAATGTGTGAAAACCATGGAGCCATTTTATTATGTAAATCAGAAACAAATAAGTACAATAGAAGTGGCCACAACTCAAATAATCAAGGCAGACAAGCCTCTCATGAATACATATGCCAAAATGAAATGCTGCTACATAGCAGAATACCCAAGAAAAAATATAGCGCAGTCGTAGATGGTGCACTTCTACTAGAAATTTAAAATATGATAGATCTATAAATGTATGGCTCAAGAAATGGTGGGATTAAATATCTAAACCCCCAAACACAATTTCAATACAATTCGGAAAGGATTTACTGAAATATGCAAGAATGCAAAAAATGTCGGAGTGCAGCCCTAGGGCTGAATAGCAGCTACAACTTGATATCTAGATGGAGATGGCTGATAATGATACATGTGATGAAATATACCTCCTCCAATTTATCCTTCCAGTGAAAGGTTGATCCAATAACTGAAGATCTCACCCTCCAATCAAACACTGCAACCCCACGCTGCAATTGCTCACTAAAATAACGCAGTCAAAGAGGGATACTACGTTGTAGGTGATGGAAAATATATTAGCCAAGTTCCAAGATGTGAAATATGCTCCAAATTTTTCCTCACTGATCTCCCAGAGATAAGAATGCTTCCTCCTCTGAAAAAACTAGCTCTGGAAGTGGGTTTCTCAACCCTCCACTGCAACACCCTGCAACACAACCCAGCTCTAAATAGAAACTGTGTTGTAGCTAAAGGAGGTAGTTTGGCCTCAAGCCTGAGTGTGGAGAAATGAAGTCCAAAGCTCTCCCAAGAGGCCTCTCAAGAAAGGAGATGGGATTCCCGCTCGGGAACACCCGGTGCTAAGCAGCACAACAATCTCAACTAAATAGCTGAAGAATGCACAATAGTCATGCAGACCACAAAATCAATAATCAATAACATGCCTCACTATGGATGCCTTGCCCTCCTTATAAATAAGTATGAGCCTTCTTACCTTGGGTCCCACTCATTAATATTTCCTCCACTAAGGAATCTTCCTCCCACTATCATTGCGTTGTCTCCATTGATGATCTCCACCATTCATTCCAGCGTTGTTGACTTGGTTAAACTTGACCTTGTCCACGTGTATTTGCCCATGCTCACACATGAGGGTGCAAGATCCAGCTATTATTATGATCCATTTTCACATCATGATGGATTTTATTCCTGTTTTAGATATGTATGGGCCTCCTTACCCACTTATTCCTCTAACTAGGTGTGAGAAACAAAAATTAATATTCCCATTAGCTTCATGCTAATTTAGGAATATTACAGTCCTCCCCTCCCAAATGTTGCTTGTCCTCAAGCAACTGCAAGGATATAACTAAAGAGCCTCCTCTCCTCCTCCTGTAGCATCCCCATAAGATAAACTCCTCCAAGGAATAAGATGGTGTCTCATCAATAAATCTCCATATTGCCCCTCCCAAGTATACAAGTTAGCTTTTGGTGACCATCCCAAATAGCTATCATCATGAAGAAGTAAAATAACCAAGGAGGAAAAAATTTGTTGTCTAGAGGTCTCTTTGGGGCATGGAATCTGAAATATAGTGGGAACCATCATTCCCATATGAAGCTCCCATCCCAAGCTATCATCCATACAAAATGAGCTACCCTCCAAAATGGTAACTCATGAAAATTCTCCTCCACCTTTGGCTCCTGCAAAGTAGGTGGGCTAAATAACTGAACATGGAAGACCAAATAGCCTATCCCACACTGTCTCTCTCTCCACTTATGATAAGTGTAGAGTATTTATTGGTCTTGGGTTGCAATAATGTTGCCCTCAAGTGGCAAGAAGAAGATTGGACCCCCAAATATCTTCTCTTCAATGTCATGAATCATGCTAGACCAAACCATCCCATATATGATGAATAGGAAATCATCACCATATGGCATCCAAATGAGAGGAATACTGAAGGTTTCATGTAGTGTTGGAAGGTACCAATAGTTTCCCAAGTGGTCATAGCGCATTTTTTCTAACTGTTGTTGCAAAACATAACATGGCAAGCCATCTCCCATACTCCTGTTGAATCATGGAGCATAAAAGATGTGGGAATTTTCATTCCCCATGGACAAATCCAACCAATTTGTCTCTCCTCCCAACATGCTTCCCACACAGATAAGAACAACATCAACATAGGGAACCACAATGAGAATCATACTAGCTGCCATATGTAACAAGGGATAAGGACAATGATCCCTCAAATGCAACCAGCGCAACTTTTCTCTTAAATGTATCATAAAATGGCATGATGTGTGGTTCCCAAACCACTTGCTTGCTGCCCCAAACTCCTCACAAGTTTGGAGAAAGTGTATGGTGTATGGTGCAAGGTGAGCATGCTCTGCATAAGATATCATCTCCCCAAGACCTCATAGGGAGTGGCCATCATTAATTCTGATTATGGCCTCAAGTAGACCATGAAGTCTAGAAGAAAGAATGCTCCTTCTTTGAGAAATGTCCCGCACTTATATATTTAAGGAATGCATATAATCATTATATAAATCATTACGCAACCAAGCAGTATCCTTACCATATGCTTTGCCCATGCAAATGCAGTGGCTCATAGATAAATCCACTCTCATCCTTAAAGAGAAAAGAGGTGGTTGTGTTAACTCCCCCAAGGATTTATGTATCTCCTCCATCTCCACATGATCCATGCATCCCCTTAAATGCTGATATTTCTCCTCTTCAAAGCCTTCTCAAGTGTACCCCTTCATGATGGTGTGGTATGCTTTCATAGAATAAGGGTGGCTAAAGAGAAAATATTCTTGAGCTGCTTGTAGTAACTTCTCCTTGAGCTTGGAAGCTCTATATAAGAAGATCCTACCATGATAGTAGATGACCTCATCTCTGACTGAATATCCCTCCTCATGCAACTGGTCATCCAATAACATACAAGTAGAAAGATCCTTGGCATAATCCACCAACAATTGGGATTTCCAATATGGATCTATCCTCCATAGTGACAGCGTTGATGATCTATCACAAAAACATCTTTCAAATGGTTTTCCTCCTCTTTGAAATCTCCCATGCCAAAGATGCAAGTTGGAAGGTTGCTATCCTCCCCCTGCTACTCCTTCCATAGTGCAAAATCTGGAAAGAGAGTGGGTGATGATGATTTAGGGAGAATGCCTCCCCTCTTCCTCAGTCTCCCCAAGACTCTCAGCGTTGTACCAAGTTCTCCTAAGGTCCTCACCCCTCTGGAATCAATGAGTGATGCATCCAAATGTGAAGCATCCCTCATCATCTGCTGATCTAGTGGTCTCCCTGGTGAAATTCCTCCATGCAATGAGACATCAAGATCAAGATTAAACTGCATATGTGAATGGAAAGCCTTGTCCCTACCCTCACTGCAAAAATCAGTCTACCTCTTCTATGTATCAACCCTCTAAAATAGATAGGGGTGTGTGCTCCTCATCATATGATGTTGTTCATCCTCCCTACCTCCTCCTTTTATCTGCATGGTTTCACAATCTGTCAATAATGGCACATGCTACTCATGGTTTGTGCCTTGATCTCCACATGTGAGATCCTGGGGAATTCCTTGCAATGATACCAGAATCCCTTTTTCTGGAGCAAGTGCTCCATCTACCTCTGCATGAGGTGCTAGATATGCTCTAGATATGACAGCATTGTTGCCCCCAACCTTCTCTTCCTCTTTAATATGAATGGGCAACTTTTCAATAAGTGGACCCTCTCTTGAAAGAATCCCTCTTGTCTAAGAATATGAGATAGAGATCTTGCCTCTAGCAAGGTATTATGCAAGATGTTAGCCTCTTCAACAGTTTTCTGAAGTGGAGTTGATTTTATAGGTCCTTCCAACCCATGCAAAGGTTTGGTTTGTTTTGGTTTGTTTAACTCCATCAAAGGTGTTTCAGAATGTTCTCCATCAAGCATTTCCACTAGTCTCCTAATGAACTTTGCATAAGTAGATGTATGTGCATTTTTTAAAGAAAAGGACTCAAATATCCACCAAGCATAAGCCTTACCTCCAAAATGCAGCGCTGCAACTTTGATGGCTTCATTCTCTAAAACTCGGTGCTACTGCAAATAGGTGTCTAGCTCCTCCACCTAAGCTCTCGCTGAACATTTAGGTGAACCATCAAAAGTAGATAGAAAAAATCTACCCATATCATGTTTCTTTCTCCTCTCCACCTTGATCTTGCAAAATTCTTGGAAGTTAATGTGATCTTTGAACCTCTTAGTTTGAGATTCATATTCTTGTAGATAATCCCTAAGAGTCTCCTTCTTAGGCATTTCTTCTTTTTCCATCTCCCTCATAGCAGATATGGGCATATTTTTGCGCTGTGAATCATAATGTGTGGCTGCATGCTCACACTCATCATGTGAAAATCTAGAGTTTGCTTCAAATTCAAACTCTCTTGGATATTCTCTACACATCTCCCTTCTCATCTTCTTGAGATCTCCCTTAATGCTCTGCATAGTTTGAGAAAGAATCTTTGAGAGCCTCCCTTCCTTCCTTCCTCCAAATAATGGAGTCTTCTTTTTGTCTTTTCTGTACATCTCTTCTTCTTCTTGTTCTCCTAATAGCATAATGGCTGATATCCACAGGCTGATCCAAGATTATGCTCTGATACCACTATAATATTCCAAAATGAAAATAGCAGCAATACAAGACATAAAACTGGAAAGAGCAGTGAATAATATTACAGAAAAATATGTGAAAACCATGGAGCCATTTTATTATGTAAATCAGCAACAAATAAGTACAATAGAAGCGGCCATAACTTAAATAATCAAGTCAGACAAGCCTCTCATGAATACATATGCTAAAATGAAATACTGCTACATAGCAGAATACCCAAGAAAAAATACAACGCAGTCTTAGATGGTGCACTACTACTGGAAATGTACAATATGATAGATCTGCAAATGTATGGCTCAAGAAATTCCAGGAGTAAAGATCTAAACCCCAAACACAATTTCAAGACAATCCGGAAAGGATTTCCTGAAATATGCAAGAATGAAAAAATGTCAGAGTGCAGCCCTAGGGCTGAATAGCAGCTGCAACCCGATATCTGGAAGGAGATGGCTAAAGATGATACATGTGATGAAATATACCTCCTCCAATTGATCCTTCCAGTGAAAGGTTGATTCAATCACTGAAGATCTCACCCTCCAATCAAACACTGCAACCCCTCGCTGCAATTGCTCACTGAAATAACACAGTCAAAGAGGGATACTACGTTGTAGGTGATGGAAAATATATTTTCCAAGTGCCATGATGTGAAATATGCTCCAGATTCTTCTTCACTGATCTCCTAGAGAGAGTAATGCTTCCTCCTCTGAAAAACTAGCTCCGGAAGTGGGTTTCTCAACCCTCCACTGCAGCACCCTGCAACACAACCCAGCTCTAAACAGAAACTGTGTTGTAGCTGAAGGAGGTAGCTTGGAATCAAGCCTGAGTGTGGAGAAATGAAGTACAAAGCTCCCCCAAGAGGCCTCTCAAGAAAGGAGATGGAATTCCCGCTCGGGAACACCCGGTGCTAAGAAGCACAGCAATCTCAACAGCTGAAGAATGCACAATAGTCATGCAAACCACAAAATCAATAATCAATAACATGCCTCACTATGGCTGCCTTTCCCTCCTTATAAACAAGTGTGAGCCTTCTTACCTTGGTTCCCACTCATTAGGGTTTCCTCCACCAAGGAATCTTCCTCCCATTATCACTGCACTATCTCCATTGATGATCTCCACCATTCATTCCAGCATTGTTGACTTGGTCAAACTTGACCTTGTCCACATGTATTTTCCCATGTTCACACATGAGGGTGCAATATATAGCTATTATTATGATCCCTTTTCACATCATGAGGGATTTTATTCCTGTTTTAGATATGTATGGGCCTCCTTACCCACTTATTCCTCTAACTAGGTGTGAGAAACAAAAATTAATATTCCCATTAACTTCATGCTAATTTAGGAATATTACACTTCGCTTCTCTTTAGTCACGTACACATACACATAATCTGTATCACACACATGCAACCACACATGACATACATCACCATATAATACATGCACCTACACCTGACATACAAAACATATACCTACACCCAGTATTTTACGCAAAAATATACATACACCTACATCCAGTGTATAATAAAACACATACACCTACACCCAGTGTACAACACAATACAATATGTATACACACACAGTGCAACACAACGAATACACATATCACAACACCATGAATACATAATTCACATATCTAGTACCACATGTACACAACACAACATGTACAACATGCACACACTACCACATGTGCACAACACAGCATGTACAACATGCACACAATACCACATGTACAACAATACCGCATGTACACAACACCACCTACACAACATGTACAAAGTACCACATGTACACGACGCCCCATGCACGATGTGTACACAACACCACATGTACACTGGACCACTTACACAACGTGTACATAGCACCAAAGGCATGACATGTACACAACACCACATGCATGACATGTACACAACACCACATGCACGACATGTACACAAGACCACATGCACATAGCACCACATGCACACAAAACCATATCTACATAGCACCACATGTACAACATGCACACAACACCATATGTACATAGCATTGCATATATAGCATGTACATATCACTATATGTGCATAGAATCACATATCCAACATGTGCACAACACCATATGCACAGAAAACCGCATATCCAACATGTGCACAATATGATATGTACACAACACCGCATATCCAACATGTATATAGAACCATTTATACCCAGCACTGTATATGCAATATACAAACAACAACATATATACACAACATCACAGTTGCAACATGTACAACATTAGTATTACACATCCAAAGACCACACACTAACTCTACCAAGCAACATTGCTTCTAGTGTCTCTCCACTATTCATGCATGCTTCACCATACCATAGATCAAACTGCTTTCATTCCGTTGATGTACCCCTCAGCATTATCTACCATAACATATACATATACATAGTATAATCTCTTAATATCAATTCATACCCACATGATATTGACCTTGTAGATATGTCAGGGTTATTCTTCCCACTTGATTCCTCATAAGCCAAGAACCTCTTCATGACATTCACCTGCATAAGCAATAATTCCTCCACAAGAATGATCACTGACGGCCCTGTCAGATAACGACTTACATACATACATATAGACATATAAACATCATCATAAAACAATCATGATCCCTGACGACCTTGTCAGAAAATTGCATACATACATGCATACATACATTCATACATACATATACATACATATATATATACATGTGAACACTGGCACAAAATAATCCTAACAACCTTGTCATTCAACGATATACATACATACATGCATGCATATATGCATATATAAACACAAACATAATCATAGTCATAACACAGTTACCAAATATTGTAAGGTCAAGGTTAAGATAACTTCCTTTATATGTGAACAACATGTACAATGTTGAGAACCACAGTTCCCAAGTTAGGCAAGGCATATAATGCCACAAATCCCTTTACTTTACCTTACCTTATGACCTTTCTCATTAGCTCTCTGCCATCTTCCATTTATCACAATGAACCTTACCAGTTCAAATGATTGTCATACTCTTGCCTTCAACTTCCCTTACTCATGCACCGAGCTTCATTCGAGCCTTACATTACCTATTGGGTACCACACATCTCTCCCTGAGCTCCATCAACTTTCCTCTTTCCCAACCAATTCCCAAGAACCCAAGACATAAAAGGCAAGAGAAATAAAAAAACAAGAAGAAAACCATGAAAACCAATAACAATACTACACCACAAACAAAGTGGCAAAACCTTGCACCAGACATAGACAAATAATGAAAATCAAGCGCAAAAAAATCATACAAGACCGAAAGCACAAAACTAACAACAAACACCATGACTCAATCCCAATGTGATCATAGGCTCAGTGTTTTAGCTCAAAAATTAAATTGCTCAGAATTGAATGAAACCAAAATGACAACAACCGAATCGTCACAAGGAATCCAACGCAACTTATTTTATTGAAAACCAAGTTCGGATGAAGGAGTTATGGTCTATTGATCACCGTTCAGAACAAGCAAATTTTTATTAAAAAATTGCAGAACAGGTACAAGCTAATGACATGGCAGCCCAATCAGCATTCATGGAATCTTCTTCAGTTTTAGTCAATGAGACTGTGACAAGTGTCGCTCCAGGATTCGCCAGTTTGGTTTGTGAAGGTGAAATTTTTCCAATGACCTCTTAAGGTTGAATTTTGAGTTACAATATTATGTGCTGGAAATTTTTGTTTATTTTTAATTAATTAAGGTTATATTAATGTATATATATATATATATATTATATATATATATATATATTATTTTATATGATTTTTAATCATATATTATATATTTATATATATATATATATATTTTTTTATTTATATTAATTATTAAATTAATCCTTAATTAATTTTAATTAACATTTAATTTATGCATTTTATATATTGATTAAACCTATTTCAAATGTTATTTAAACCTTAGAATATGGTGGCATATTAAGTGAAGGTAGGTCTGAGATATCCAAGCGGCATATCAAAGGTTCAATCAAAAGCTAATGTATATGTTATGGCGATTAAAATATGCGTATAGTAAAGTTTGAGGATAGCACATTACAATGGTTCGATGAAAATGTATTATTACAAAGGGGTTCACATATACATTATGGTGGACATGCGTATGCATATTAATCTAAGGCGGTATTAATTAAAGTTTGGTTTGTAATGCGTTGCAAAGATCATGTACGAGGGGAGGGGTCGGGGTTCGACCCCATGACCTCCCCCTCTCCACCGGTGTGCTTAACCATTGGGCGAAAACCTGTGACTTGAAATATATTGCTCCAACCATATATTTAAATGTGGGTATGCTCCGATGGCAGGAACGGAGGGGCCAGCCCCTCACCATATGACCAAAGCGTCATGACCAGGGGGAGCGCCAACACTAAATGCACTTAATGAGTAGTTAAACCACACTAATCTGCACTTAACCTGAAACTAATCCGCAGATTAAGTTGGCGACATATTTGGTGAAGCACCATTTTCGACGAACAACTCCAGTTTTAGTGGAGTTAACTAGCCAGTTTCCAGATTTAGTGGAGAAATTGTAGGGAAAATTGGTTTTTCCATAACTGAGGTAATGTTCGACCAATTTTGGTTCAGGAAGAGTCATTCTTGGTAGATTTTGATGTTTTGGAGCCATTGGAAAAATTTGCAGAGGCAGAAGAGGTCATCTAAAGAGGGGTTTTCTGCCTTGAAGATTTTTGAAGCCTAGGGTCACCAGGAGGGAAGACCATGCCCAGAGCATATGGTAACTAAATTGAGTAAAGAAATAGTCATTTCTGATAGATTTTGACATTTTAAACTTTTTGGAATAGGTTCCAAGAGCATTTGATGCATGTAAACAACACTTTGAACACAATTGAGCCAATACAAAGACCCAAGCTATGAAGCTGGACCAAGGAGATGTAGACCAGGAGGGGTGACCTCCTTCATCAAATCTCGGTTTTAATGGTTCAGCTTGTGATCGTTTGTTTTTATTTATGTTGTTGTTGTTCATCCATTTAAATTCTTGCTTTATTCTTTAAAAAACACTCATAAAATTCAATTTTAATTACCTCTTTGACACACATAAGCAACAAGGGAACCTACACATCAAGCATAAGATCAGTAAATAAGTTTTTTATCTGAAAATGAAATTAGCACAGCAATAACTAACATTAAAATTAAGATCAAGTTGGTATCAGAGCACAATCTTGCTAAAGGTTATTTTCTTTCTTTTCTTGAGATTGTGCAAGAAGGGTTTTAATGGTTGCAAATTTGTGATGTTGCCAAGGTTAAAGTTGCAGAAAGGTGAAGGGAAGTTGTTGGTTGAAAGTCTTGAGATTGGGACCGGAAGAAGGAGAGTTGAAAGAGCATCATCCTCACCCAAAATTCCACTCATAGTTGCACTTGAATAACCTCAAGTTTTGTCTCAAAAAGCTAGGATTGAAGAGGTGACATTTGTACAGGAAGCTGAGTTGATTGAAGAGGTACAAGCATCAGAAGTTGAGCTTGAATCCTTAGCCATTGTGTCAGGTGTTGGAGAGACTCAAGGAAATTCAGAAGAGGAAAATGTCAAGAGAGACTTTAAGTACATTCAGAGAATGGTTAAAATCATGTTTGATGCATTCACTGCAGAAAGGGCAAGAGAAGGTTCTAAGGCTCCATATGGATAAGGAACTTGATATGGTAAGAAGGATGAAGAGAAGAGTTCAAAAGGAAGCAGAGGAAAGCCATCTCCATCTCCACCATCTTCATCATCCTCATCATCCCCATTTGCATCATCTTCCACTTACACCACAAAGACCACTCACACTCACTCAAAATCCATAAAAGAAAATACTTCGTTACTCAAATTGGACATTAAGTTTGAACTACCCATGTATAATGGCGAAGTAAATGCGGAGAAGATTGAAAATTGGATATGTTAATTTGAGGTGTATTCCGAAATTCAAAACCTTCATGAGGACGACATAAAGATCTAGTTGGCTTCATTAAGGCTAGAAGGAGTTGCACTAGTTTGATGGGAAGCAAAGACTCAAGAGGAAATGTGAATCCATGGTAAGATATCCATTTATTGGGTTGATTTTATTTCTTCCATTAAAAGACAGTTTTATCCATTGGCCTATATGCAAAAATCCATTATCATTTGGAAAAATTTTAAGCAACTCAAGGGTCAAAAATTTCAAGAGTATACACAGTAGTTCGGAAAGAGATCTTTGTTGTTAGGAATAAACTTGAATTCCCAAGATAAACTCTTGAAATACATTGGGGGTTTACATTCCTATTTGAAGCATAAAGTTTTTATGTTTAACCCAATAAATCTAGATGAATTTTGTGTACAAGCCACACACTTAGAGGCAAGGGGAAAACAAAACATAGATGAGAAAGTTGAAAGTGAGGGTAAAGGAAAAGGAAATTTTTATGGAAGAGGAAAAAGAAATAGCAATGTAAAAAGAGAAAAGGAAAAACTCACATGAAAAAATTGTTCAAATACTGGCCATGATGAAGACCACTGCTGGAAAATTCATCCAGAATTGAAACCAAATAGACTGAAAGCCAAAGAGAAGGGCAAAACTATTGCTATAGTTGAACATGACTTAGGGTTAGATTCAGGAGATGAGACAAATATTACAGCCATGGGTTTGAAAGTTAAACATGTTGCAAGCACTATTTCTTCAATTTTTTCAAATGATACTCATTGATGGGCCTCTAAATTAGACATAAAATCAAGCCCATCTAACTTTTCTTAAGCCCGTCTACCTTCCTTATGCACATGAATATATATACTAAATCTCTCCTTCTACACTTAATAATGTTTTCTTATGCTTCAATATTTTCTTCAGAAGGTTTAAAGGTAATTGCGTATTTGTGCCTAATATTGGTTATTTTTGTAGAATATTGTGAGAATATTTGGCAGATTATGCAGATTTGGAGAAGGAGATGATTTAGGGACTTGCTCCCTACCACTGAAAGATCAAGATTGGAGAATAAATTAGCATAATATCAGGAAATTAGGGAGAAATATTGGAGAGATTCAAGGGATTTTTCCACCCTCCTTGACTCTCAAAGGCAGCCAAAGGATCCTCATGAGATCCCCTCCAGCAATTTGAATTCTAGAGGTAGCCAAGCGACTCAAGACCAAGTGAACTCAAACCATACTTCACTTGGAGTCAAGTGGACTCATTACCTATTTTTTATGGTGCTTTTGGTAGCTGCCCTTAAGGATAAATAAAGCTAATCAAGAGCTAATTAGGGTCGATTATATTCCATTCCGGTCCGGCCATTCGATTTTGGTCCATTCCATTCATTTCATTCTATTCCATTTTCATTCCATTCCATTCCATGCCATCCATTTTCCATTCTATTAGGCTTTTTCTATTTAAGACCTTTAGGATGTAATAAGATTTCATTTTAATGCAATGAGTATTCAGGTGAATTTTCGTTGATCTAGTTCCAAAGAGTTGGGCTCGTGGATTAGGGCCCAATCCACATGCCTCAACTTCTCTACCCGTTACCATTCTTTCCTTTCTGTCATTTAGCTAGTTTGTTTATGTTCATTAATTATTTTTTTCAGTCATTTAGTTAATCTTGCTTCTGATAGTTTCAAGTTGTTGTTTCGAATTGTTGCTATAGGTTTTCATTTGCTTAATAGAATGGAGGATAAAACTCTAAAAGTTGTGGATCTAGACTTCCCTTCTCATCTCTGTCAATAGAGCTCGATGGGAGTAGGCTTTCCCACAGGCCAAAAAGATTGATTTATGTTCATTGTTTTTATCACGCATTCTTTTCTGTTTTCCCATGCATGAATCTGCAGGTTTGTTTGCATAAAGCAGTATTAATGTTCCGAAGAATTTCACCCTCACCTTCCAGCTTCATTTTCCATCTCTTCTATTACGCTTCTATCCCCTTCTATTTTCACTTATTTGCAGTTGTCGCACCCTTTTTATTCCCAAAAAAACTTCAAAATGACTAAGTTTTCTTTCTATTCCTTCGTTTTCATGTTTGGCGGCTATCGCAACCATTTTAACGCAAAAATGCTTGACAAACCATAAAATTTTGACCTCCGCCCTTTTCTTCATGGTTCTCCTGCTACCATACATCGCAATCGCACTTCGCAACATTTACCCTTTTCTTTTAAGACTCACTGCTTCGATTCGCCGATTGCAATATTGTAATCGTGCTCCGCCGTCGGTCCCACCGCCACGTCACCCATTGCATTTCACACTTCACACCATTTAATTGGTTTTCGTTAACACTTACCACTTCCAACAGTTGATTGAAATATTGCGTATTGCACTTCGCAACATTTACCACATCGCAAATCACAATGTTTACCTTGTCGCACTTCGCAGATTTTACCTTTTTGCAAATCGCACTTTGCTCCCACTCCCGAACTGTACTCCCGCTTCTCCACCATCGCAATTTTCAAAAAAAAATTGCTCCAAAGCCATTTCTACGCTATAATAAGGTTTTATAAGGTTTAACCCCGCTCTTTCCACTTCTAAGCCTTGTTTCATGTGTTAAGCCCTCCATTAGCCTCTTTATCCCTTTTTCCTCCAAACTGCAAGCACACTTCTTCAAATTAGAATTAGGTCATGAATAACTACATAGATAGAAGCATGATAGATAGAGTAGGGTGTGTTTAGCCGATTGGGCAAGTTAAGTATGGTATAAATTAGTTTCCTTTCTGCAATTTAAATTAGTTTCATTTCTTCCATTTCCTTTCTGCAAATTGAATTAGTTTCATTTCTGTCATTTCCTTTCTGCAATTTATTTTAGTTTTATTGAAGTGTGAAAGACTTCACTGAGAACCCCTAGAAGTAGCACCCTTTCATAAAGCGGAAGAGGATGACATGACGAGAATGCATCTGTTATGTATATAGCATTTTCACCTCCAAGTTTGTACGAACCCTAGGTTGATAAAGAAAATTAGGGTAGCCCCTGGGAGTCGCAGCACTCTTGGTGCAATACCAGGGCTCACCACTTTTTGGCGTCGTTACCAGAGAGGTGTTTAGCAGATGATTTGATTTTGTTTTTAGCATTCTATTCTGCTTTCCTTTCTTTTCATTCCATTTCAGAAATATTAAAGAAAATACAAAAAGATATGATTTGCATGCCTTATAGGAGTAGGGATACTCAGAAATTTAAAAAAAAAAAATTACTTCTCCAATACCAACTCCGCCCCCCCTCCCCCACTTGACCACATGGTGCAATAAGAACCACATCACCATGCACTTTTGAAGGTAGAAGAGATGGATGGAAATGATGAAAATGAAGAAGATCTTATTGGGTTTCCCATTCAAGGTATGTGTTAGGACTCCGTAGTTTGCAAGATTGGCAAGAACAAACGTTGCAGAGCCTACATCAAAACCATTTTGGAATCCTAGGATCTAGTCCTCCTCAATTTAGAGAGGGATCTCTCTATATAAGTTTTTTCAAAGATATTTCTTTAATGCTTATGATATGATATTAGGCAAGTTATGAAGAACAAGGGATTTGTTTGTTTTTGGTTGGGATGGATATCATCGAAATGAAGGAAGTCTTTTGAAGGGTAAAGGTGTGAGCAAGTTGAAAGAATGGTTTAGCTGATAGGATGGGTAAGAAATAATATCAATCCATTGGGCTATGGAGTCACAAAAGGATTTAATTGCACAACAAGTTTCAAGTGTGGTTTATGGGGCAAGTTATCTATATCAAAGGGTCTCTTTAGATTGATTGTGTGGTATGGAACATAAAAAATTGTAGTGAAAAGAAGAAAACATATGAGAAAACAAAGGGTAGCTTAAGATCAAGTAAAGACCTTTAACCTAGCCTGCTTTCATCATACTCAAAGGGAAACAAAGAATAGCTTAAGATCAAGTAAGGACTTTTTACCTAGCTTGCTTTCAGCATATTCTCAAAGGAAAACATTTACGATAAATCAAAGAATAGCCTAAGATCAGGTAAGGACCTTTAACCTAGCCTGCTTTTGGCATACTCTTAAAGAAACTTTCAAAGACAATATCTCAAGTTGTACTCAGTAAACATGGGCTCACCAACACTTCACAAGTTATACTTTATTGAATTATCCTCAAAACACAATTAGAAGAAAACATAAAGATAAATATTTATCAGTGAGAAATAGGGTACTTTACAGTAAATCCTAATCTATATTTGTTGTTCTTTATCACAGAATGTGGACAATATGGAAAACATGAGAAAAATAACAATTAAAGTATGAAAAACATCACCATTGACATAGACCAGGATCCCATAAATCAGCTTGTATATTTGATGTTCAAACCAGTTACAATCTTCAAGTCCAGTAGGTCTTTACAGCTTCTAACTTCTCTTCTCAGCCTATCTTTCTTCAATTACTAACAGAGCTTCAGCATGCCTTGGCAACTATTTACATTCAATAAGTATTCAACCAAAAATAATACTAGGCTCCTCATATGATATATATAGGTAAATTTAAGGAGGTGGAGTGAAAGGAAGGTCTAATTGTTCAATTAATACAAAGTAAATGCTTCTCGACCTTTGGGAGGCCTTATGGAGAAGATTTCAGATGTTTTAACTCTGTTAATTTATTTTTACATTAAGTTTCATCAAATTTAGTCACTTTTGTTAACTTTGGAGGCTTTTGGTAGGCTGGCAATTACTTATGAGATGTCTTTGGCAAATATCTCTGACTGTGCATTAAATTTGTATTATTTTGAAGAAAATAAAACTGTAGGTGGCATTTCTGATCTTTGGAGGAGTAATTGCTTCGGTGATTTGGCATTTGAAGCATTCTTTTGGGTGATCTGTCTACTTTGTGGCTTTAAACACTGATTATGCCTTTGATATGCGTTAGGCCTCCTTTAATCATCTTTCTTCTTTATTCACTGTGTCTTTATCCTTTAAACTGTGGGATCAAGTCTTTTAATCTCCAGGCTTTTTCTTTAATCCTTTAACTTTAATCTCTGATACTCTTCTGATCTTTACTGCTTGTGTACAGGTCTACTGCACTGGAGGGTTTGATTAAGTAACCAGTATTCATGAAATATTGATTAAACTTGATAATACGGCCTTTTATGTCACTTTTTGTATCAAATTTGGCCACAGAGGATCGTCATCCTCGGCCTTGTCCCTTTACTGGATTGTGGGACGGCTTTTACAGCTTATCCGCCATTAAAACCTGCAAACAAACAGAAACATATGATAAAAACCTGCATTTCTGGGGTTAAAATGCTTCAAAGGGCTTGGCGGAGGGCGAAAGAACAATGCGGAAGGAGGAGAATGCATCAGGGTGGATTCCATGGAGGAAACCATGAAAAACAGTGTTCAAATCTGCATATGGCGTGAAAAAATGGATAAGTGGTTTTGGAAAACCAGAGATGGTTTTCATGCGGGATCAGAGTAGTAAGTGGTTTGGGGCTAAATGAATGCGATACGGTTCTCTGGTTGACACGTATCCAGGCGAAAACTACCTATTTTGCGTTGAAACTATGCGATCAACTTCATTGGTGAAATGAGCGCAAAATTGGTTTGGGACCGTTAGATCTTCGGGCCGAAGATCTACGGTCGTGAATGAGCACGAAGATTGGAAAGTTGCGTGGTGGAACATATGGTGGGGCCAGCAGGTGATGTGGGCTATTTTTTTTGGTAGCGCAGAGGCTTGAAGTCAGGTAAACAATATGCACCATGGGTTTATAGTGTTAAAGTGCAATAATCTGGGTAGGGGTGAAATACATAAGAAAAGGGTGAAAGTGGGAGGGAGCGAAGGCGCTCAACGGTGGGACAGAGAGATGACGTCATAGCAAAGGGACTAGGTGTATGGAAGAAAAACTCAGGGGTGTGCCTCCACAGTGAATCTCAGGCGTGGATTTGAGATTCTCCATGGTAAAAAGGGGCAACTACGGGGGCACTGGGGAGTATGGACCACCTTGGTTGGGTGCCCCCGTAGTGATCCTGAGCGGTTGATTAGGAGGATCAACGGTGGAGATTGATTCGAAGGGGGAAGCAATATGAGGGAAAGGAGGGCCCACTTTAATTTCTTTTCGGAGTTTAAGTATTTATACAAATATTTTGGGGTTTTTTACATGGGAAAGGGGTTTATAAGAGCGACAGAAGGGATCAATGGGAACCGTTGGATCGGGGAAACGAACGATCTAGATTAAATCGCAGAAAGGAAAACATGAGTGAACGGGGTGGAGGAATGGCGGAAAGGTGATAAAGCGAGGGTCGTTGATCTAAAACAGGATCAACGGTTAGGATTTATTTTGGCGGAGATGGAAAGCAGAGGGGAAAGGGCGAAGTGGCGATGCGATGCGCTGATGCGATTGTGCGTGGATCGTCCGATCTAAGGGAGATCGACGGTCAGGATTTAATCGGCAGGGGAAATCCATCGAAGGGGGAATCATCGGCAGGGAACTTGCGATGTACCGAAAGCCATTAGATATTTTGTGAACGGACGACTCAGATCCAATTTGTGAATCAGCCATTGGCGGGTTAAAGGGTCTAGGACAAAGGAAAAGGAGATCGCCGATGGAGCGAGGGTCGTCGGATCGGAATGAGATCGACGGCTTAGATTTAAAGTGGGAAGACGCATCGGTATTTCGCAAATTATCGGAGAAAAAGGAAAAAGCATGAAGAATTGGAAAATTCCGAAGTGCGATTGTGATGGGGGCTTAAGACCTTAACGCATTTTTGTGGCTCTAGGTCATATGAGAGGAAAAGAGGCTGAGGGCTTAGGTGAAAGGGGCTTAAGGCCTTATATCAAAAATGAAGGATTTTGGACAGAAAATGAAGGTTTTTGAGGATTTTTGGAGTTTTCGATAAGGGGAAAAAAGGGTTTTAAACCAGAATAAAGGGATTTTATCAGGTTTAAAGGGGATTTTGAGGGAAAATAAAGGGTAAACTAAGGAAAATGGGGGGTTTTTGCAGAAGGATTTTCAAAGGAAAAATGATGAACAATGGGTCTGAAAAACAGTCTCTTTTATAACAGCAGGATCACTTAGTGGATTTTTGAATGAGGATATCAGTGGAATGGATTTCTTTGAGGATAAAGAACTCATAGAGGCTTCAAGAAGTCACAGATTTTGCATGAAATTTGTTTCTTGAAGACTAATAGACTTGTTTTAGCCATCATCAGTTATGACAAAATTTATTGATGGCTAACAGTATGGACATCAGTGTACATATGAAGAGCATCCCTCTGTCTTTCCTTCCCAACTTCCATGGTATGAGGATAGAGGATCTGGAAACTTTTCTCTTTGAATTTGAGATACTTGTAGGTCTTATGGCTACTTATCACACACTCAAAAACTGAGACTGTTTCTTGCAACATTGAGGGATAGAGCTCTTAAATGGTTCATGAGTCTAGGTACTAATTCAATAAGATCATGGAATGATATGCAAAAGATATTTCTATAAAAATATAAAGATCGTGATCTTCGAGATGAAATTTTTAGAATGAACCAAGAAGAATATGAGAGCCTTGAGGATCTAATAGAGAGGTTCATGTATAATGTTAAGAGGAAAAAATTTCATTATTTAGGATTTGACACACTAAAAACCCTCTTACTTAGAACAATTAGGGTTGAGTGGATTGATATCCTTAATCTCATGAGTAAAGGAGATGTATATCAATTTTCATTTGAATAAATTTGTGAAACATGCAAGCGCATATCAAGAGGAAGGGAAAGAGTAAGTAAGTCAGCATCAACATTGGTAAGGCAAGATGAACTTGGAAATTTGCTTGACAAATTTAAAATGGAAATTTTTAGCAATCTAAGTGAACAAGTAGAAATGTTAAGAATGAAAAATGAGAAAAAAGAAGATGTTGATATTTTTGTTATCCATGCAGAATCATATGCTACAAAAAGTTGTTTAGCATTCCCCATGTTTAAATAATTTTACCAGGAAGATAATGGAGCAAGGCAATCACCAAAGAAGCTATGTTATGTAGCTCCAAGGAGAGCCTGGCAACCTAGTCAACTTGATATGATGCAAGGACCCACTTCACAATTTCAAGCTTATTCACATCCATCTCAAACTAATTAGGACACACTCCCTCCTTGGAAACCTTGGCCATCTCAAAACCAAAACCAATCTTGGAAACATGGTTGGCAAGGTCCTTATTGGGAAAATCCTCATCGTTCTCAATATTTCCCTTAATATCCTCCATACCTGACACCATGCTATCCCATCCACCTCCACCACAACCACAGCCTCAACCACATCCATATCATTTATCAACCACCACTCAACTACCTGTATCACCATTTCCAAACCCATACAATGAAGTATCTCAGCTCACTTACAATGTTGAGGTACAACACTACCAAACATATTCTCTTGATCTAAATGGTCTGCATATTATTTCAAGAAAGATATTGAAAAGAAGAGATTTTATTAATGTCATTGAAGGAAAACGTAAAGAAGAATAAGATCCAAATGAGGAGATCAAAAGATCTATGGTTTCACTTGATGAAGAGAAGAAATCAAAATCAAATGTTGAGAAAATTCCCTTGTGTTTACCAGCATTTCCTCCATGTGTTCAAGAGAAAAATCAGCAAAAAGAGGAAGATTTCACTGCCATAATAGAAGAGGACATCCAAGGTGATCCAACTCAACAAGTGAACCAGGGGCATCACAACTATATTGACATATGGTTGCAAACAGTCATTAAGTTGTAGCAACACACTCTTCTCCAACAGTACTTGATACAATCCCAGTCAAAGAAATTCATCTCTCATATTCAAGTACATGTCAAAGCATGTATTCAAAGTGTGAAAATGATTTTATCTATCATCTTGATGTGTACATGGCTCCATTGGAAGTATTCCTATACTTGAAAAAGGTTTTGTTTTTTTCAAGTAGAGTAGGAAAGCAAAAAAAAAGAAAAAAAGGGAAAAAATAAAATCTCAGGTGAAAACCTCTTTTGAGGCGTCTAAGATTGGCTCATTGACTGAAAACCTCCATGAGGCGGTCATTGGGATGGGAAAAAAAAATATATAAATAAAATATTCTAGGTGAAAACCTCCTTTGAGGCCCCTAGGCAGACCTACTAGTGGAAAACCTCAAAGAGGCAACTAGTAGGCCTTATAAAAAAAAAAAATATTGCATTTCTCCATGTATCTTTCTCTAATAAATGTAGGTGCTCTCCAACCTTTGCAAGCCAGAAAACAGCAATTTGGCACAAAAATAAAATTCAGCACTCTGGTTAAAGGCAGACAAACTTGGACTTCCTCCTCCTGTGCTCAGAAGCTCCAAAAGGACCTCAAGAAGATTATCACATGCAGCTTCAAACCCACCAAAGACAGCTTCAACAACCATATCAACAGCTTCAATATCACCTGCAAAAACAAATCAATGGTAAGGCTTAGGTATGAAATCATCTAACCCTTTCTTCGAATCTATTTTAGCTTAATAAAATGTTAAAAAGTGTGAGAAGGAATTTTTTTTGTATAGCCAAAATCAGTAGTAGAGTAACCTCAGTCTTATCTAGAAACTAGCCTCACTTTTTCCACCAAGAAAAGGAACAAGACAAAAGTAAAAAGGACTTGAGAAAGTGGGAAGTAAGAAGTTCATTGTAATAGAAGAAAAGGAGTGCCAAGGGATAACCAAGGGTGAACTCACTTCACAGAAAAAAGAATTGTGAGTTTACTTTGCATGCAATTAAAAAGAAAAGAAAAAAAAGAGAACAAAAAAAGAAAAATATCAAATAAAAGGTGGATCCACCACCTCTTGGCATGCAAGACAGATTTTCTTAAGGCATCTGAGGACCTCCATGAAGCACCTAAAAGAATAAATGAAAGAATAATAGCAAGAATATTATTAGGAGGAGCAGCGCATAGGCCAATAAACAGAAAATGAAATAAGCCAGCATGCAGGAAAAACCATAAGGCAGGGAGGATGAATAGGTTTCTCAGAGGATGAGCAATAGTTTCAGTAGGGAGGTGATGATGGGCCTCTAAATTAGACATAAAAGAAGGCCCAGCTAACCTTTCTTAAGCCCATCTATCAGCCTTATGCACTTGAATATATATATTAAATCTCTCCTTCTACACTTAATAATGTTTTCTTATGCTTCAATATTTTCTTAGGAAGGTTTAAAAGTAATTGCATATTTGTGCCTAATATTGGTTATTTTTGAAGAATATTGTGAGAATATTTGGCAGATTATGTAGATTTAGAGAAGGAGATGATTTAGGGACTTGCTCCCTGCCACTAGAAGATCAAGATTGGAGAATAAATGAGCACAATATCAGGAAATTAGGGAGAAATCTTGGAGATATTCAAGGGGGTTGTCCACCCTTCTTAACTCTCAAAGGCAGCCAAAGGATCCTCATGAGATCCCTTCTAGCAATTCAAATTCCAAAGGCATCCAAGCGACTCAAGACCAAGTGCACTCAAGCCATACTTCACTTGGAGTCAAGTGGACTCATTGCCTATTTTTTAGGGAGTTGTTTCCAAGCTACCCTTGAGGATAAAGAAAGCTAATCAAGAGCTAAGTAGGGTCGATTCTATTCCATTTCGGTCTGGCCATTCAATTCTGGTCCATTCGATACAGTCCATTTCTTTCCATTTTCATTCCATTCCATCCCATGCCATCCATTTTCCATTCTATTAGGCTTTTTTTGTTTAATACCTTCAGGATGTAATAATATTTCATTTTAATGCAATGAGTATTCAAATGAATTTTTGTTGATCTAGTTCCAGAGAGTTGGGCTCGTGGATTAGGGCCCAATCCATGTGCCTCAGCTTCTCTGCCTGTTCCCATTCTTTCCTTTCTGTCATATAGCTGGTTTGTTTCTGTCCATTAGTTATTTTTTGTTTCTGTCATTTAGTTAATCTTGCTTTTGATAGTTTCAAGTTGTTGTTTCGAATTGTTGCTGTAGGTTTTCATTTTCTTTATATAATGGAGGATAAAACTCTAAAATCTCTAGATCTAGACTTCCCTTATCATCTCTGTCAATAGGGCTCGAGGGGGGTAGGCTTTCCCACAGGCCAAAAAAAATTATTTATGTTCACTGCTTTTATCACGCATTCTTTTCTATTTTCCCATGCATGAATCCACAGGTTTGTTTGCAGGAAGAAGTATTAAAGTTCCGAAGAATTTCACCCTCACCTTCCCGCTTCATTTTCCATATCTGTTGTTACGCTTATATCCCCTTCTATTTTCACTTATTTGCAGTTGTTGCACCCTTTTTATTCCCAAAAACACTTCAAAACGACTAAGTTTGCCTTCTATTCCTTCATTTTCATGTTTTACAGTTATCGCAACCATTTTAAAGCAAAACGCTTGACAAACCATCAAAGTTTGACCTTTGCCCTTTTCTTCTCGGTTCTCCCACTACCATACATCGCAATCGCACTTCGCAACATTTACCCTTTTCCTTTAAGACTTACTGCTCCAATCTGCAGATTGCAATCATGCTACGCTGCCGGTCCCACCGCCAAGTCACCCGTCGCATTTTGCATTTCACACCATTTAACTGGTTTTCATTAACACTTACCGCTTCCAACAACCGATTATGATATTGCAATATCACGTATCGCATTTCGCAACATTTACCACATCGCAAATCACAATGTTTACCCCATCACATTTCACACTTTGCAGATTTTACCTTTTCACAAATCGCACTTCGCTCCCTCTCCTGAACTGTACTCCCACTTCTCCACCATCGCACTTTTCAAAACTTTTCGCTCCAAAGCCATTTCTGCGCTATAATAAGGTTTTATAAGTTTTAACCCCGCTCTTTCCACTTCTAAGCCTTGTTTCATGCGTTAAGCCCTCCATTAGCCTCTTTAGTCCTTTTTCCTCCAAACTGCAAGCACACTTCTTCAAATTAGAATTAGGTCAGGAATAACTGCATATATAGGAGCATGATAGATAGAGTAGGGTGTTTTAGCCGATTGGCCAAGTTAAGTGTGGTCTAAATTATTTTCCTTTCTGCAATTTAAATTAGTTTCATTTATGCCATTTCCTTTCTAAAAATTGAATTAGTTTCATTTCTGTCATTTTCTTTCTGCGATTTGTTTTAGTTTCATTGAAGTGTGACAGACTTCACTGAGAACCCCTAGAAGTTGCACCCTTTCGCAGAGCGGAAGAGGATGACATGAAAAGAAGGCATCTGTTGTGTATATAGCACTGTCACCTCCAATTTTTTATGAACCCTGGGTTGATCAAGTAAAGTAGGGCATCCCCTAGGAGTTGCAACACTCTTGGTACAATACCAGGGCTCACTACTCATGATGAAGATACAAGAATATAACTTTTCCATATTAGAGTTGTCTTTAAACATACCAAGATTGATACACTTTTTGATAGTGGGTCACAAAATAACTTGATTTCTGAAGATTTGGTTAATAAACTAAGCCTTGAAACTATTAGACATCCAAGACCATATCCTTTGGGTTGGATATGAAAGAATTTTAACTTGCAGGTTACAAGGAAGTGCTTACTAATATTCTCCATCAACTCAAACTTTCTTGATGAAGTTGGGCTTGATGTGGTGCCACTTGAGCTATCAGGTATTGTATTGGGAAGTCCTTATCTGTATGATAGAAAAGCACTATTTCATCGCCATGAGAAAAAGTATCGCTTGTTTAAGGATGGTATTGAGTACATAATTAGAGCGCATAAGAAGAAAATAGGTTTGTCTCTATTACATGCAAGTGAAATGAAGAGGATAGTGAATGCAAGTCATAACTTGAAATTGTTGATGATCAAACAAAGAGATGTATTGAACCACACTTTTCAAAAAGATGATTATGCTTGTGATGAGTTGTTTCAGGATGTTAACAGGTTGCCTTTGAAAGAAGATGAACATGATGTAAAAAATGTGTAGCAGTCAACAGTAGTGTTGAGCAATGTTGGAAACAAGATGTCGATGCAAGAGAGTGCAAAGGTCAAAGAGAAAGCAACAAAGCAGCTTGGAAAAAAAGTCATGGGTTCCACAAATGCTGGTTTATGGTTTCCAAAAGATACATGGCAATGGAAAATATACTTAGTCAAGAATCGACGCAAGTACAAAGCGAGAACAGCTAAAAATCACCATAGTGACAGTGTGAAAGGTGAGAAATTTTTTAAGTTTCCTTTGATTGTTGACCAAGGTAGGAACAAGATGGTTTTTGCAAGAATAGATCATTGTTCTACAAATTCAGAAATATTGTAGCATGACGATGTCAATGACAGCAAGAGAAGGTCGCAAGAATAAAGGAAAAAGTTGACTTTTTGTGAAAAGCTCCAAATGATGAAATTGGGAAAATTTCAGTCGATAGAGACTGGAAGGGTGAGGGAACAGTACCCTCATCCACATGATCAGTAATGAGAGATATTTTGGGGTCCAAAAGGCTTCTAGTAGGGAGGAATGATCAGAGGCTCAGTATTTTAGCTCAAAAATGAAAGTACTCAGAATTGAATGAAACCAGAACGGTAGCGACCGACTCATCGCAAGGAATCCAACATAACTCATTTCGTTGAAAAAAGAGTTCAGATGGAGTAATGGTCTATTGATCGCCATTCAGAACAGGAATTTTTTTATTAAAAATTTGCAGAATAGTTATAGGCTGATGACATGGCAACCCAGTCATCATTCAGGGAATCTTCTTCAGTTTTAGTCCAATGGGACTGTGACAAGTGTCACACTCCGGGATTTTCCAGTTTGGTTTGTGAAGGTGAAATTTTTCCAATGACCTCCTAAGGTTGAATTTTGGGTTATAATATTATGTGCTGGAAATTTTATTTATTTTTAATTAATTAAGGTTTTCTATATATATATATATATATATATATATATATATATATATATATATATATATTAATTATTAAATTAATCGTTATTTAATTTTAATTAACATTTAATTTCCGCATTTTATATATTGATTAAACCTATTTCAAATGTTATTTAAACCTTGGCATTAATATTTGAGGCATTACATATCCATTGGCATATGTATTATGTGGGAATATTAATGATATTACAAACCTTCGAATAATGTGGCGTATTAAATGAAGGTGGTTCTGACATATCCATGTGGCATATCAAAGGTTCAATCAAAGGTCAGCATATATGTTATGGCGATTAAAATATGTGTATACTAAAGTTCGAGGACAACACATTATAATGGTTTGGTGGCAATGTATTATTACTAAGGGGTTCATGTATACATTATGGTGGACAGGTGTATTAATCCAAGGCTGTATTAATTAAAGTTTGGATTGTAACGCATTGCAAAAACCATGTACGAGAGGAAGGGTCGGGACTCAACCCCATGACCTCCCCTCTCCACTGGCGTGCTTAACCACTGGGCCATGAGCCCGTGACTTGAAATATATTCTCTAACCATATATTTAAATGCGTGTATGCTCCAGTGGTAGGAAAGGAGGGGCCAACCCGTGGGGCCAGCCCCTCACCATATGACCAAAGTGTCGTGACCAGGGGGAGCGTCGATGCTAAACGCGCTTAACGAGCAGTTAAACCCCACTAATATGCACTTAACCTTAAACTAATCTACAGATTAAGTTGGCGTTGGATTTGGTGGAGCGCCATTTTCAGTGGACAGCTCCAGTTTTAGTGGACTTAGCTGGCCAATTTCTAGATTTAGTGGAGAAATTGTAGGGAAAATTGGTTTTTTCATAACTGAGGCAATTTTCGACCAGTTTTGGCTCAAGAAGAGTCATTCTTGGTATATTTTCATGTTTTAGAGCCATTGTAACAGGTTTCAAAGGCAGAAGAGGTCATCTACATAGGTTTGTGTTGCCTTGAATATTTTTGAAGCCTAGGGTCACCAGGAGGGAAGACCATGCCCAAAGCATATGGTAACCAAATTGAGTAAATAAATAGTCATTTCTGATACATTTTGACACTTTCAACTCATTGGAATAGGCTCCAAGAGCATTTGATGCATGTAAACAACATTATGAGCACAATTCAGCTAATACAGAGGCCCAAGCTATGAATCTAGACCAAGGAGATGTAGCCCAGGAGGGGTCAACTCCTTCATCAAAACTATGTTTTAATCGTTCGGTTTGTGATGGTTTTCTGTTATTTATGTTGCTGTTGTTCAGCCATTTAAATTCATGTTTTATTCTTTCAAAAACACTCATAAAAATTAGTTTTAATTAACTCTTTGACACACATAAGAAACAAGGGAACCTGCACATCAATCATAATATCACTAAATAAGTTTTATATCTGAAAATGAAATTATCACAGCAATAACTAAAATTCGAATTCAGATCACAATGGTTCCCAATGCTTCCAAAGGAAATATCAACCAAAACCTTCTTCAAGGTTTCATGGAAGTCTCTTTTTCCATGCAATTCCCTGCATCATACTTCCATAGATACATAATTATCAGTGCATAAACAAATATAACAATATTATAGTTATCTCACCTTGTTGTGCTAATCACGTTACCTTGTAATTGAACATGCATGTAAGTCACATGTTCCAAAGATCAAAACAACATATCTATTATTTTGAAATCAACATTTACCAAGTCTAACAACCATGTCATAATCAAAAATAAAATCACAGTCATCAGTCATAGTACATACTGCTACAACTATCACCTACTTACACTCAAGTACATATTAGTTGTCTCAAAACATATGTGTTAGTACAAAAATCTTAAAACAAGATCATTTCTTCGATAAATATTATATACACATACTCATATCATGCAATTAATCAAACATTCAAACAACAGATAGACGACATAATAGACACCAAACACTCAAACACCAAATAGAAGACATAATCAAACATTCAATCACCAAGTAGATGACATAATCAAACTCATACCTTAATGTATCTTAGGGGAGGCTACTTTGTCTGCATAGTCAATCTAGATTAGCACAATATAACTTCACAAGTTATAAACTCAAACATAAACAAGGTCATGATATCCATAACAGTAACTAGTTAACATGTTAACATCATAAACTCATTAACAATTTCCATTCATTCCTAACAATCATATATAGATAGTCAGTCTAGATTAGTACAACACAATATCACATATAAGTTGGCTCATACCTGAATTTCATTACCCTATCCATCTACACAGACCAATCCAAATCAACATGATACATATAACATCAATATATTAATGCAATAACCCTAATCATCAAGTTAACTAACATATAACAACAATGAGTTAACATATAACATACTCATAAACAACATATAACATAATCATCAAGTTAAATATTGTATAAAAATCAATAAGTTAACATATAACACACTTATCAACAACATATAACATAATCATCAAGTTAACTAACATAAAACAACAAAAATAATGCATATAACAACAATTTATTATCATTCATGACTATTTGACACATGCATATGACCACACTGATTCACTAGCATTTACCATGCATGTAACCACAATAACAATAAAATGAAAAACATGCATATACCCTAATGCATGTAACAATACATTAAATAACATACTTGCATTCCAATAATAAAATACTTGTATGACAATCTTCTCTTACCCCAAAGTCTACTGTTGCAACTTCAATTTGATGATCTGCATCTCCTACCCTATCTTATCCAACGTATCAGCATCATATCTTATCAACAACATCATAATGACATAACTACATACAATGACATCACAATTCATATATAACCTATTATGCATGCATAACCATAACCATAACAATTCATGCACAACAATCTATAGACATTGACATGCATAACTGACATACACTCATTACGACCACATCCAATCAACAAAACCATCAACTTTAACATGGTGATACCACTACAACTATGACCAGTGCCATGCATATGCAACAAGCACATATACCACAAACATAAGGAACACATATGCAACCGACATGAATGCATGACCAACACATCGTCCATATAGTCTGAGAGGTGAACCATGCTCTGATAACACTCTGTAACACCATCCCACCACATATACCCAACTAACCGTCCAACCGGGGTAAACATGTGATGGAAAGTTACTATGATATGATTCAACTCCCTATGTGTCGGTTAAGGAAGTGGAATCAACATAACACAACAACACAAACCTTATACACATGCAACAGAACCCCCACGAGCCATCCAAACCTTCCAGGTGACTAGCCCCTGAGAAAAAATAAATTTTGCTACATTAATCCCCCAGTCACTCCCTTTTCAAGCCTTCCAAGCAACTAAAAGCCACAGTCACTCCCATGAGCCTGCATGAGTGCGACTGCAACCTTTTTCTTCCAGTGTTATGCTAGCGACTACAATATTTAAGGCTAAATTTCAAGGCTAGAACCCAGGTCGTTGCCCAGAATTCCATGACACTTACAGGAATTAAAGATAACATAGAATAATGATACAAATTCAATTAATTGAACAAGGACTTGATTGGACCCCTGCTAGCCATGACAGGAATTTCGTCAAACATGTCACAAATATGTAATCTAGAGGTTTAAACAACAGATCTGAGCATAGGGGTCTCACACTTATCTGAGAATCATTAAGAAACATTGATTCCTTATCACAATAATTGCATTACCATCTATTAATTAGTACGTTCAATGTTTAACCAAAACACGATGAGAACCATACATTATCACTGTCATAAATCTCAGTCATAACTATAAGCATATAACCAACAGAAAAATCAAGGATATAATATCCATATAAACCACATATAAAAAATTATACTTACCCATAAAATACCAAGGAGAAATAACTATTATTTCTAATTGCATAGGCCAGCCAGGTATGGGACTGCCACAAACACCTGACCCTGGACTAGGATGAAACAAATATTTCTTTTAGCCAATCACCCTTGTGCCATATTCCAAGCATGAATGTGGGATCTCATAAAACACATCAATCAAAACAAAACAAAACAAGGCTTCCAGAGGCCAACCCCCTCAACCCTCAACCATTGATTCCCCCTCATGGTCGAACATCACTGACCATCACTGGATTGGTCTCTACTGAAGTTTTCCAAGGCTCCAAAGCATTTTTTCCAACCAGGGCTTCCAAGACTATTAACTCAACCCACCAAGGGCTTCCATAACATTTTTCCAACCAAGGCTTCCAATACTAGTAACTCAACCCAAGTTGTTACAAGGCTTCCAGAGTGTTTGTCCAACCAAGGCTTCAAGGAACTAATAAGTCAACCCATGGCCAAAGGCGCATGAAAACTAACCAGAAAAAAAAAAAAAACCCCATATCACCATGGTTATCCATGAAATGGCAAGGCTAGAAAAATCAATTTTCAATCTAGGAAAGCCTCTATTCCAATGAAAAATCATAAACAAATAACCACATGCATATGCCATGCATGCCAAAACTAAAGAGGAAATCATACATGCATGTCGATACCTGCAAGAAAAAATAGTTGTATTTGTTGATCATGATGTCCTATTATACTTCCATGCTTTTCCTTTTCCTTCTTGCTCCAAATCCCAAGTGTTCCACACTCCTCCAAGAGTGCTCCAAGAAAAATTTAAGTGTCCAAGAGTATGAGAGAGAGAATAGAAGAGATAGCTTCATGCTAAAAATGAAAAGAAGAAGAAGAAGAAGAAGTTACCAACTGATCCTTAGAAGCCTTTTTATCAATGAGGCCTCTATAATCTTCATTTTCCATTATTTTCCTTCATTTTCCTCCTCACATGCAACTTGTGACCTTTCACCTCCCTTTTCTCCTATTTTCCTTTATTTTCATAAATAAAATTTCAATTAATGTCTCATTCCTTTCCAAAGCCTTCCATTGCCTTTGCAAATTTCCTTTAGCCATAATAACCAAAATAAACATTCATTAGGATGTTTTTCCCATCATTCAACTTGGAATATGTGTCCCATGATGATCTGAAAATGGGGGATGAAGATCGTCCTCTGACACTTTGCAAGTTTGAAAATGGGTCTTCAAAACAATATGTTTGTTTGATGTTACTTCAAACATGAATTAGTTCTCATGTGCTAGTTAACTATAAAGAAAACAACACATTTAATCATGCAGGTATCAAGAAGAATGACACAAATTTTGGTGACGGATTTCACCCGTCCTGTGCTACGTCTCCAGGCCCTTCTCAAAAGGATAGGTAGCTCATATTTCAGTGTTAATAATGAGGTACATCAATTTTTTGTTTGCAATGTGGTTATTTCCCCTGCAAAGAAATGTTCTCTTACAGAGAACTCTCACAAAATAACATGACAACTTGCAATCATTGTGTCAACTACAACAATACAAAGAGTCTCCTACAAGGACTCTAGACCTCAACTGAAAATGAGAAATCATGCATCAACAAGAACATAATTCAATTACTTGCCTTAACTTGACTTGGAGAGACAATTATCCATGTACTAAATTCTGAAGTATCAACTACTGCAACTGCTGAACAAACTCTGCCAATGTGTCTGGAGTGCACCAAAACCCCTGTTTCAGTTCTTCAATCGCTCAATTTGGCTTATGTATGACCTAGGAATTCCAATTTCAATTATTGCTCAAAAGCCACTCAATTCTTCACTTTACTTGCCTCTCATGGCACACTGGCACAACGCTCACTTCCCCTTTTCGTTTGGTGCATTGGCCATTTTATATTACTCTGAAACTCTAACTTTAGAGTTTGGTTAACAATATTGCAAACTTATCAATATGTTATAAAAAATTGGTTTAATGAAACTCTAACTTCAGAGTTTGGGTGCAACCACTTTACAAACATAGTAATTTATTTTTAAGTCAATTTTTTGAAACCCTATCATTAGAATTCAGGTGTAACCTTATTTCCAACATAGCAATAGGTTTAATATTGGTGCAACCATATTTTAACACATTAATATGGTGCATTGAAAAGGCATATGATATAATCCATATCATAGTTTTAATAAAACATGGTCGAATACCCATTGGACCGGCGGATTCTCATATGCAGCCTCCATCCATCATAAGGTTGAAGACTATAGTCATGGTATCTCATTTATTGGACCGGTGGCATACGTTACACCATATATTAACTCTGCAAACATTGCTACATCTGATCAATAACATATTGTTGGACCATTAAACAAATACTTTGACGGTGATATGGTGATAACCTATCGTCCCAGCGCATATATACCATATTGTTGCAAAGTGAATATGCCAACTTCGCGTTGATAGGTGAGCCACCCGTGACAAATTTGTTGAACTATATAATATGAAACTCGATGGCTACCTACTCCTCGATTGTGTAGCATACGGTTTTAACTACGCCTTTGCTATGTTTGGATTTTGTAGCATAAGTTGTAACCTCCCACTATGACGTAACAACTAGCGGTGAAGCCCCATGGAGGGTGGTTACCAATTCCGCACCAATTGTGCCACATCCCCGCTCCAACTGACATATCATACACCACTTTCGATGGTGATGCATCTCATGTGGCATATCTCACATAACAAAGGTTTATAGTAAATCTAGCAGTGCTGAAACTTGGAAAATCACAAACATAAATGTGGTTGATATACCTATGGCAACATAAACGCTCCAACATATATACATATGCCAACCCACATGGAAAGTACTGTTAACAACCCCGATGGTTCCGTGGTGTCTTTGTCACACCACTTGTGTTGTCCATGCCATTGGATATGGCTATTCCTTCGTTAAATTAAGATTGTTGTTGTGCCGATTTACAACCCTACCCCCACATTACAATATAACTAAAATATGTCAATGCACCAATGTATATTAAATCAAATTCAATGGTTTGTTGGTAAGTTTTTGTAGTGTTGAAATGGACGTTATAGGTTTGAGCCCTACCCATGCCACTTGACCTGCATTATTGACCTGTTGATTTTTACTGCCATCTATTTTGACATTAACCACCACGTGTCCCACTGTGGAACTGCCACTTGGACTGCAAGGCCCATTTTTTTCCTATTGGAGGAAAAACTTCAAAACACATTTTCTTCCTCATACGGAGACCAATTTAGAAACCGGAGATACTGTCGGAATTAGCTTGATGAGCTCTTCATCTTGGCGTTGTTTTCATTAACATCCAAGACTGTAAAATTCTGATTATGTTGAGAATTGTTGCTATCTATGAACATCTTGGTTTTCAAACATTACATAGCAAACTTTGACTAGACTCAATCAAGATCCATCCTGGATCACATAACTTGGTATTATATTTGTTTACATGGATTTTTTTACCAGGGTTGTTATAGCTTTTATTGTGGCTATGATGGAAAATATCAGTAATTTAGTTGCTTGTAGGTCTAGAAATGACAAACAATGAAGGAGAATTGAGCACCTTATGTATGGTAATGGAAGATTTGGATGTTAGGAGGTCCTTGGTACTTGTCTCTAGCTCATATGCAAATAAATCTTTCAACCTGTAGATATTTTTTTAAATTTGGATTATCCTATAGCATTATAGGACTTTCCTATAACAATTTAGGGAAGCTGAAGAAAATGGATGGTAAAGAACTGATGATGGAGTCTTGGTATGGTGGAGATGAAAATGAGTGGAAAATAGTGCAGGAGGGATGAGTTGAGCTCATTTTGAGTGTTGGATTTGATGTCTTGGGCCGAATTTCTGGACTAAATTTGTTTGTCGTTCCTTTCTTGTAGTACCTACACACAAACTAAAACTAAGGTGAGACAAAAGAATTTGTTGTTTTTTACTTTATCTTTTTTCTCTTTTTTTTTCTTTTTTTTTTCTAAGGCCTACTAGCTACCTCATAGAGGTTTTCAGGCAGTGGATCTATCCCAGGTATTTTGAAATAGGTTTTCACCTGAGGTTTTTTTTTTCTTTGTTTTCACTTTTTTAGACTTGCAAGTTGCTTCATGGAGGTTTTTAGCCAATGATTCTTCCTCAAGTGCCTTAAAGAATATTTTCACTTGAGGTTATTTTTTCTCTTTTTTTTCTTTTTTTCTTTTTCGATCAAGAAACACTAAGGGAATTTTGAGGTCTAAAATGGGCCTCCTAAGGAAATTATAAAATAATAGTGGAAATAATCAAATAATATTAGATTACATCATCAAATTTTAGAGGGAAAAAATAAAAAACTACTTTTTCAACTCGTATTTTCGACTTATCTCCCTATGATTTTACTCAAATTTCAAGTGGGAACACTCTTTAGGTGCATAATTTGACTCCTCATCCAAGGAGTACCTATGTTGCATACTTTTGATGGACCCTGCTACACAAAAAATGAGAAATACATGAAAACAAAATGTGATTGCAATCATGTTTTTACATGCATTTCTCATTTTTCGTGTAGCAAGGTCCATTGAAAGTATCAACAAGGGTACTCCTTGGATGAGGAATTAAATTTTTCATCCAACGAGTACTCCTGCTCAAAATTTTAGTAAAACCTTAGGGATATAAGTTGAAAAAGTAGTTTTATTATTTTATTATTTTTTAATCTTTTTACTTTTTTACCCCAAATATGGTGAATCATCCCACATGGGTGACATCGTCATCTTGAATCCTATTAGTTCTTATAAAATTTATTTTGGTTGTACATTTTTCTTAGGAGGCCCATTATAGACCTCAAAATTTCTCTAATGTGGGCATATTTGGAGCCTTGAAGCTGTCAGTTAGATTCAATTCTTTGCTTATTGAATTGGAAAACTAATCCTTGGAGAGGGGTTTCTTGTAGACTTTAAATCGATATCCATTTATGAATATTATAATTCTCACTAAGGCATTGTCATAGCACCTTTCAACTAGATAAGCCCCCAAACATCTAGTCATGAGATGACCCTTGAAATCTTTGAACCTGGAGCCATACAAGAGGGCCCAATCACCCTCTTGGAAGGTTCTAGTTTTGATGTGCTTGTCATTCCAGACTTTTCTCTACAATTGGAATACTTCAGTGTGCAATAAGGCTTGCATAATTTATTCATCTAGTGAATTCACTCGCTACAATCTTTCATTATTTTCTTCAGTTATATCACTATCAAGTCAGGTTTCCATCCTTAAGGTGTTATATTAAAATTCAATTGACACCAAAGATTTCTTATCGTAGACTAGATCATAGGGGGTAAATCTAGTAGTGGTCTTCCAGGTCGTGTTGTAGGTCCAGGTGGCTTGATCAAAAAGTATCTCTTCCCAATACCTTTTATTGTTGTTGATCACTTTGGTCATAGTGCTTTATAATGCTCTGTTGATAACCTCCACTTTTCCATTTTCTTAAGGGTTGTTATGGATTATACCTCTAGTGTCAGATGTGATGTTGCTTCATTATCCCTTTAATCAGATTGGATGTGAACTGGGAGCCTTGGTTAGTCACCAATTCTCTTGGAAAACCAAAAATGTAGAATATGTTTTCTCTTAGAAACTCAACCACCTTTTATTTTTTTGTTGCCTTTACTTCCTTCACTTTATCCCACTTGGTCAGGTAGTATGTGCAAACAATGATTTATTTATTTTGTTGGTTGGTGGGTCAATGAGACTATAGAATTCCATGACCCACTTCTCAAATGGCTCTAAAGACACCTAAAGTTGGAGGGGCATCTCATCCCTTCGATTATGTTTCCCCAACTGTTGGAATTCATCACACTCAAAAGTATATCTCTGGGCATCCTTGTGAAGAGTTGGAAAAAAATATCCTATGTGAAATATTTTGTAGGTTTCCCCCTTTGTAGAAAAATGGTCCCCAAAGGTTCCATCATGGAAAGATGATAGGATTTCATAAAATTCATCCTCCCTCGTGCATATTCTCATAATATAATTAGGTGCTAACTTGAATAGGTTATCCCTAATCCAACTGCAAGAGGCATTATTTCTATCAATCTTGATTTTATCCTTCGAAGATAGGTGAGGATGGAGCCAGCAGTAGTTATGAATTTGGCTATGTCAGTGAACCATGGAAATAATATTGATATGGAAAAGATATTATCTCCAAGGAGTTGGTCTTCTACCACTTCTTCATCTACAATAGGGGTTAGTATTAATATAAAATATGCAACAACATTCTCCTTCCCGGGATTGTCAACAATAATCAAAACAAATTGTTACAATAGTAATAACCACCTAATTATGCAAGCATTCACATATGTTTTATTCATTAAGTATTTGATTCATTCATGATCAGTGTGCATGAAGACTTGATAACCAGTGATGGAATGTAAAAATTGGTTAAATAATGTACAACAAGAAGAAATTACTTTTCAATTACTATGTAGTTGAGCTCGACTTTGGATAGATTTTTTCTAATAAAATAGAATGTGTAGAGGAGTGTACCTTCGAGTCATCCTAGGAAAACCTCAATCACCTTGTTCGATGCATTTGTATGGATATGGAAGGGTAGGGTTCAATTCATGCCTCTAAGTAGAGTTGTTGTCAATAGTTTTTCTTTAATTTCATCAAATACTTTTTGACATAAAAGTTTCCAACAAAACTTAGCATCCTTTGTCAGTAATAAAAATAAAGGAGAAGAAATTTTGCTAAAATATTTGATGAATCTGCGATAATATCCTGCAAGGCCTAGAAAATTTCTAACATCTTTATTTTGTTAAGAACAGGAACCTTTTTTGTGATGCCTATTTTGTTAGGGTCCACTTGGATTCATTTTGAAGAGAGAAATTTCCCTAAGACAATCCCCTCATTCATCAGAAATATGTATTTCTCATGACTCAAGGAGGTTCATTTATTTACGCCTCTACAATAATTTACATAGATTTTGGAGATCCTCTTGGAAATCATCCTCATAGGGTGTAAAATCATCCATGTAGATTTCCACTAAATTATACACAAGGTCAGAGAATATACTCAACAAATCCCTATGGATGGTGTCATGGGCATTGCACAAACCAAATGAGATAAATTTGTAAGAAAAAGTTCCCTATGGACATGTGAAGGTGGTTTATCCTAATATTTAGGGTTGATCTATATTTGGTTGTACCCACTAACCCCGTCCAAAAAGAAGAATATATTTTTCCTTGCAAGTACATCAAGAACTTGGTCAATAAAGGGCAAGGGAAAATGATCCTTTATAGTGGCTTTGTTGAGTTATCTTTAATCAACACAGATTCTCAATTTTCCATTCTTCTTATGGATGATGACTAGGGGAGACACCCATTCACTATACGAGCTAGGATAGAAGAATTATGCATCCAAAAATTTCTACAATTCATCTTTCACAATGTCTTTTAATGCATGTTTCATTTGCCTTTGTGGCTGGTGAATAGGTTTATGATCCTCCTTTATATATATATATATATATATATATATAGAGAGAGAGAGAGAGAGAGAGAGATGATGAGTGTATATAGAAGGGTGTACTTCCTTTACTTCTTTCTAGTCCCATGCAAATGCATCAACATTTTGTCTCAAGACAATGAACAGTTGGTCCTCTCGATCAACTAAGAGAAAAGGGTTGATTTTCAAGGTTTTGGAGGGGTTTATTTCTATGATTTTCACATTATTTTGCTTAGAACCAGCAGTTATCAAACATACCCATGAATTGTCTTGAGAACAGCTAAGTTTCCCTAAAGATTAATCTTCTCTTAAGCCATCAATATTCATGGAAGTAGGGTATTTTTTTGTTGAAATTTGTCAAGTAGAATATCTTCATCAATTTTCTTGTTCCTAATGGTGGTTTGTAATGTACGTATAGGGTAGGATGATCAAAGGTAAGAGTCCTCTTCTTCTTATTCTTCCTCTACCCGTGTTGGGGAAGTCATCCTCAAAAAGAGGTTAAGCTAGGGGGTTTGATACAAGTTTTTTTCTTGATTTCCCATTGGTGATGGTCATGTTCTCAGACCTACAGTTGATGTATGCATCAACAGTGGCTAACCAGGGTCCTCCTAAGATGATTGGGTATCCATTGAATTTATACTTGGGCTGAAGGATAAGGAAATTGGTGGGAAACTCTCAGGAATCAATGGATACCATTACATCCTCTATGATACCTTCAAGTGCTACCATGGATCTATTAGAAATTTTTATCACAGTAGAGTTCTTCCTTAGATATCCTTAGAGGTTAGGTTTGAGCATGGTTTCATTTTTCATGAAGTTTATTGCAACTCCCAAATCAATGAGAGTGTTTGGAACTGTAATTTCATTCATGTGTACATCCATTGCTGGGCTCCTAATATCCAAGTACTTTAGGATGCTTACTCTCCCCAACATAGGATCAGGTAGCTTCGCTATGTCATTAATAGTGGGGGCATACTTATTCCTTCCAAGACTTCTAAGACATTCTTCATTAATGAATTTGTTGTAAATAGGAACATCCTTTATGCCTTGAATAAGAGGGATCTTAACATACTGACTTTTCAGTTTTCCTAGAAGTTCATATTTTTTTGGGGCGTGTGCCTTATGGGTCATCAACCCTTCAAGATATAGAGGTTTTGTTTGGGTGACTTGAGGCATAGTTTCTTCCTTATATTCCTTGATATTCTCAATTGGAGGAGGTGGATGAACATTTTGGAGGACCATCACATACCTAAGGTTGATTTCATTAATTTCTATAGCATAATTTTGGTGATTGGTTTCTCCGTTGTAGACTCGTTGGGCCTACTTGTTGTTAGGATTTGGATTTGGTTAGGCAGGAATTTGTAGTTTATTTGGAGGATTTTTTGGGGGTGCTTGATATTTTTTAGGAGAAGGCATTATGGCAGGTGGTTGAACTGCCTGAGGCCTCCATCCTGGTGATGGGCTACCCCATTGAGCACGTTGAGTAGGGTATGGCTAAAAGGGAGGAGTAATATTTTGAGGAGGATATGGCCAAGGAATGGGCATATGCTAGGGTGAAGGGTTAATAGTATACCAAGCTTAATAACAAGCATTGTAATTTGCAATGAAAGGAGAGGGGAAGTTCATACCTTGTTGAAATTGTCAGAGGCTTGTGGCCTCCTTTAGTTAACAAAAAATAGTTGTTGCATGCTCCATTTTTCTCCTTGCTATACTAATTTTAGACCTGGAAAAGATGGAAACTTATCAGTGGAATGATTTTCTTCACATACAGAATATATTTCTATGAAATTTAAAGGGAATTCATTCCTAAGATTCCTTTATGTCAATTTAGGGAAGAACGTGGCTAATGTATTTTATGCTTCCACTTGTTCTATCTTCATATGTAGGGTTTTAATATACATGGAAAATATACGTAATATTTTTGTATTCATATCCTCTATCATGCGCCATATCTCATTTTTAGTAATAAAGGAGGAAGAGGTACTTACCAATTTTTTTTTTTTTGTACCTCTTTTTCTATCTGCCCTTGAGTGATTTTTGAATACTGCTTTGATATCATCATAGCTAAGTTGACATATGTCTCCATTCGCTAGTAAGTTGAGTGTCTCCAATATTTCTTCCTTAACTCCTCATAGTAGGACCAAATTCAAGGAGTCTGGATCTAGGGTGCAGTTGTGCGCTCTTTGATAACTCAATTGAAATATTTCCTCAAAATATTCTAGAGATTCATCTACTCCTTGAGTCATTTTGAAGATATCATCTATGGTGTCCCTTGATCTACAATAATATAGGTACTTGTTGTTGAAATCTTATTGCATTTTATCCCAAGAGGTGATGTTTCCCCCTTCTATGCTCATGAAACATCGAAGGGTTGCAGTGGAAGGGAAAATTTTCATTTTATGCTCATCAATTGTGTAGTCATAAGTCCTACATACTGCAGCAAAATAAAACACAAAAATGTCAGGATATTTTGTTATTAGACCATAGAATTCTGGGTGGATGGATGGATTAATGTTTTTCATTTTTGTTCTCCATTTGTTTCTCTAATGGGAAATTTGAACACTTTTGGTTATCTATTTTGAGCCATGGTATTGGTGAGTTGTGAAGGTATTTCTCCTTCTACAAGCTCCTTATAGATCCTCTCTTGATCACCAAAAAGAGGCTCAATAGTCCCTATTAACAAGGTAGGAGGCTCGTATTCAACAAAAAGAGGTTGGATTCTAGCGGAAGTGGGAGTTTATGGTAAGAATTTTCATGTTTTATCCCTAACTCTTCCAAGCATAAAAGAAAGAAAAAAAGAATTATGTCTTTGTAATTTTTTTGGAAATTAAAATGCTAATGCAATTTTTCTTTTTAAAAAATTGAAATGGGAGAAAGTGCAGGTCAACTAAGGAAAAATATAATACATATTTTTACACCTCCCTGGAAACAGCATCAAAAATTGATGGGCCTCAGTACTGTAGCAACAATGTTGCAACTTCAAAGGGTCTCAGCTTTAATTTTCAACCCAAGGTTCGTACAAACTTAAGAGGGGTCAGCATTATATGCACAGTAAGTAATATCTCTTTCTTTTGTTGAAATTTATGTAAGTGAAAGATCTGAGATGAAATATGGTTGTATAAAGACCATTATAATTGTTTTATGCTATAGGAAAAACTTAAAATTGTAGTGAATGAAATACAACAAGAAAACCTATGTTAATTTCAATGAAGGAAGGAAAACCATCTTAATTGTAATGGAATCAAAATCATATCTATTATACTATTCAAAGAAAGCAAACAGATCGTTGAAGTAAAGGCTTGCAAATAGTAAACCCTAATCTTGCAAGAAAGAAGCAATTTCTAGAGTGATCTAGGTCAAGGCATATACTTTGTCTCTACACTTTTAAATTCCTTTTTTAAGGTTCCACATATGTTGTAACACATCAAGGAAGGTGAATCGTGAGTTGGAAGAAAATTTGGGCAAGTTTCTAAAGAAAAGTTCAAACTACTACAGGAGATAGTCCAACAAACATCAAAATGTGCTAAAGGCAAGGTTGGAAAGCAAAAGAAGTTATTGAATGGCTAAAAAATGATAAAGGACACATGTCCAAGTCATCAAATCAATGGTAGTAGGGTTTATTTAACAAGGTACGTGGTTGTATGGTTTCCTGTAGCTGCAAAACAAGGGACTGCACAGACACAATGAAACAGTAATGATGGACAACAACTAAATAGTAGAAACCAAAGTGAACTAAAATGCATAAAAAAGGATGTTGACTGATCTTTATAACCACTATCAATACTATCATCTAATTCTTATATACTTTTCAAAGAAATACTATTCATAAATCATCTAATTAACCACGCACAAAAGAAATATTTATAAATAAACTACAGAAATGAACAAATACATAAATAGTACTGGTACAGAATGGGCCTTGATCACCTAGGGTGGGCCCTAACCCATGGAATCTTAGAACCCTGAAGGAGAAATAGACTAAGAACTGAAACCAAAGACCATTTCCATTAATAAAAAAGTTGCTTATGCAAATTAAAAGTTACAGAACTGTACTAAACTTCTCCTAATGATCTATATTGTTATACTCTTGCTCCTACTTCATTATACTAGGCTACTTGATGTCATTATTTATATAAAATGGGTAGGGAGAAACATCCTTGGAAAGAGGATTTTTTTTACCTCCAAAATCCCTAAAACATTAGGTCATGTCTTCTAGGTAACCATGCAGCAACAAGAAGGGGTATTTATTAGCCTTAGTTAGCTAAGTTGGGAGTCTTTTGTAGTAGGGAGTAGATCCCATAAATATCTCTACCTAGATATTCTTGAAATATATGCAAAATCATATTAATATCCTACACAAGAATCATATTATGAACATAAAGCATGAAAAATATCCTTAACCCTCCTAAGAATACATTGAGCTAGGAATATGTTACTAAGTGAAAAAAGGAAGGTTTAATGTCGTCTTTATGTTCCTAAGAGTGGTTAGATTGGATTTATTTTTTACCTACTTAGGATGCCCATGAATGAGTTAATGGAAGGTCCACTCCAACTATACATAGACCTTTGATTATGTTCTTTGATGCTACTATTTTGAGAGCTCTACCCTTCCCTTTTTCCGCAAATATGAAGAGGAATGGTGAAAATGGGTTTCCTTATTGAATGCCTCTAGAGGATCTAAATGCATTGGTAGGGGAACCATTTACCAGAATAGAGAATAAGGTCAATGATAACAAGCTACTAATCCAATCTATCTATTCTTGATTAAATCCAAAAGCTCTAAGAATGTTGAAGAGGAATTGCTAGTCGAGCTTGTTGAATGCTTTTGAGAGATCTAGTTTAATCAACATACCAAGTTTTTTTTGATATCTTGAGAGAGTGGATAGTCTCAGGGGAAACCATGATGACATCTAATATTTGGCAGCATTCGATGTAGCATGTTTTCTCCGATGAGATGAGCCTTGGAAGAAGAGGTTTAAGCCTTTTTCTATAATTTTGTTGATGAATTTATATATAACATTGCATAGAGCGATGGGCATGTATACACTAGGATACTCCACCTTATATTTCTTCGAAACCAATTTGAGAAAGGTGGTGCCTAAGGATTTTAAGATGGGTTTTTTTTTTATTCCTCCACTACCTTCCAAACATATTAGCCCACTATAGACCAACACATTTAGAGTAATTATATTGTAAATCCATTTGGGTCAGAAGATTTGTTACCTATAATTGCTTTGATTGTTGCTTCCACTTATTTAAAATATATTTCTCTTAGAAGATCCTCATTTGTTCTTATGTTACCAAACAAGCGATGTGCTTAATGATTTTCTAGATCGCTTGTTGTCTATTGGGAATGGGTTCTATAAGAATCTCTTGATATTATCAAATTAGCTCTTGAGATGTATCTTGATGCTACTACAATTTCACTCCTTCATGATTTTAAAGGGAGTAAAATTTATTATGATGGTGATGTTGTAGTTTATATTTGTGTAAAAATGTTGTGTTTATTTCCCCTTCCCTGGGCCATAAAACCCTTGATTTTTGTTTCCAAAGAATTATTTCACACTTCTAACACTACTCAATAAGAGTTTTGGCCTCTTCTTTAATTATTATTTCTAATTGTCCATGTAGGATTTCTTCCTATTGTATTGTTTCCATCTTCTTTTCCAATCTATTTTTTTCCTCTAAAATGTTGCCAAATTTTGTTTTGTTCCAGCCTTTGAGTTTCCATTTAATGTACTTGAGTTTCTCTTGCAGCATGCACATTGATGTGCATTCTAATTTTGCATGTTCCTCCCGCCACTTATTTATGTTGGCTTGAAATTCTTAATGATGAAACCATTTTGTTTCTAGAGGAAAGGGCTTGTTCCTAGGTCGATATTTTATGTCAATATTCAGAAAGAAGGTCAATGATCAAATTCGTGTCTTGGGAGAATGGATGCTTCTAAAAATATGTCCCAGGTCATGATGTATTCTATGACTAGGAAATTATCTAGCTTGGAAGCCACTTTTTTCACTTCTCCTTTTCGATCGTTCCAAGGAAAAATGTCATTTAAAATTTCTAGATCGACTAGGCGAGAAGATGTCATTGTTTCCTAAAACTAGATGGAGTCGACATTGAGTCTTCTGATACCCCCTTTATTTTCTTCTATGGTTTTTATGAGATTAAAATATCTTCCAAGTATCTAGGGAGAAGGGGTGAGGAGATTATAGGTCTTGGAAATCGATCAGAGGAAGAGGGATTTATCTTAGGGTAAGGGAGATTTGTAGATGTTATATAGGAAACTGATTTCATCGAAGCCAATGAGTTGAAATTGGAATGTAAGAATTTTAAAAGTGGAAAAAATATTGAGTATGAGAACTTCTTGAGAATTTTAAATTATGGCAAGGCCACTTGATTTTCCCTGAGAATTGATAGCAATCACTTTGTAGTCTTCCACATTTATTGGTTATTTTGGTAATCATAAATGTGGGATTTCCAAATTACCATTTTTCCTTGAGTAGAAATGATATTCCTTTGTTTGTTAGGCCCCTGATATTCCAAGAGATTATTTTCATGTTGGGGATGTGTTAGTAGAGGATTAAATCTCTGAGATGATTTTAATTCATCCTTAATTGACGAGTATATCTCCCAATTCTTCCAAGATTTTTTGATTGATTTTCCTACTTTTTTTCTTTTCTTCCCTGTGGGGTTTTGAAGACTCCTTCTTTGGTTGGGATTGAAATCATAGTGATCTTATATTAGATAACCCTGATGTAAATTTTAAGGTAGAATGGAAACATTTGAGGCATGTTTGACCTAGTACCTTGACTTGATGTTCTAGGAGGGTGTTGGGGTATTTTACTTTTCAGGCTTTGGAAATTTTTGAAAATTTGAATGAATCTAAGTCCATACCATCATTAATATCCATGGATTGAGGTGGATTTCTATCCAAAGTAGCTTGATGCAGGGGTGGGGGAGATGGGGGTGCGAAGGATGGGGTGCCTTGGAAAAGGAGATCATAGAGTCATGCATGACAATTTTAAGGGATAAAGAGGCCAAGGGGGGTCCTAAGATTCTTAGGAGGAGAGGGGGTCAAAATGATTATTAGTGGATCATTTATTCCCCATTGAAGTGGGTTGTCAGGGAGGGTTTTTAGGACCCTTACGCTTACCCCTGGCTTTTGTGAAGCCATCTTCATCTAAGGAAGCGACATAATTAGGGTTGGCATTTACATCAAGAAGAGAGAAATTTATGTAAATATGGTTATATTCATGGAACCTTCGACAACGAAAGGGGATATGCTCGTAATCCAGGTTTCTCTTCCAAAGCTCATACTGGTAATAAATGTATATGTACTATGGAAGCAATTACGTTATATTCATGTAAACACAAATACGAGCATAAAATATACATGGCAATTTTTTTTCTCTAAAGCTTTGAAAAAATGTCCAAGGGTGTTGTCGATGTCAATTAGGGTTTCCTCGTCCTAGAATTATTACAATAATGAATACATCCTAATCCAAAACAGAGCTATTGTGAATTATTCCTTATCAGATACCAATATTTATACCCTAAAGCAAATATATAACCCAACATAGTTGAGGAAGTATGAGCCATTTTCAAAGACCTGAGTTCTATCTTCAGTACTAGCGAATATTATGGGGAAAAAACCTTTTGCTCCTAGTTCTAGTATAATATTCCCCTTGGCTTTCTATTTTAGCTAAATCCAATGGGAGAGTTCTTTCTTTGAGGGCCAAATACTAAGAAATTTCTTGATTAGGCAAGGTATCACATGTATTGAATGTATTCCCCGATACGAATGGAATGAATTTCGAAATTAATTTCTATTGTTTATTCAAGGAGGCAGATCCCCAGCATTAGTTTCCATTACTGGGTACTATGATGCAATACATTATGTTACTCCACATTATGGTTTTGGCTATAAATTCCAAGGTTAGAGGAAGAAGGTTGCTCATAATGTTTTTAACCTGTTGCAATCCTATTGTATGATGGAGCTTTGCGCCCTCCACTAGCACTAGCCATAGTAAGAGTGGTTGGATAGCCACAAGAAATGGATTTATGCTTTAAAACCCTCATAATACATATACCTACTTATGTACATGGGATTTTTCTTTGAAATGTTTTATAAAAAATAAATTCTTACATTAATATTTTAATGTGATATGCATATGATAGATTATATGTACACATATAAAGAGAGATATTATTGTAAGTATTAAGTTTTTCTATGGTTATTAACTAAATTTAAATTTGAATTCAAAGGATCTTAGCTCGAGTGGAATGGTGAACAACTTTTGTCCCCAGCTACATGGGTTCAATTCTTGAGAGACATGTTTCAACTGGCCAATTTTTGGCATTTATAAAATAGTTGCATCTGGTCTAATAGTGGCAATCGATCCTTTGAAGTTACCAATTCTCTAGAAATTGGAGTTCCCGTTAAACATGAATTGTTGTATAATAGTGAAATTTTTTGGAAACCTTTGAGCCCTACAGAGGGTGGTGGGGGGGGGGAGGGGGGGTGGTGAATCAGTAGTGTGACTTATATACGATTTTTTCCTTTTATAAACTTCTTACTGAATCACACAATTATTCACCAACACTGCATTAGATTATCTATGCATAAAACCATATAAGAAGCTAACCATGTGGGAAACATAAACAGTGGATAATGCACATCACTCAATCACACATGAGACACAATATTTCTGGTGGAAATCCTTCTAGGAGAAAAACCACCCTTGTTGTTGTTGCTCTGCTCTGAATTCTATTATGTCAAGAAATCGACCTTTTACATAGTGTGTTGAATCCCATCAACATGGAAACTTGACCTCATATACAACATGTCACCCAACATTGGCTAGGATAATCGATATTAATGGATCATATCGGAATACTGTTTTCTCTACGGATCTCTATGGACTACCATCCATTGAAGGCCACCATGATTAGTCGATCCTCGCCCCACACCGATGGGATTGTCCAACCACCATTGGATTTTAGAAACTTCTTCCTTTCAATGAAGCTTCACTATCACTGCTCCACCTCCATGAAGTCACTACTCCTCACCACTATGTGGACCTCCTTTCATGTATTTTCAAACTGTATCCTAAGACATTATTCTCAACCAGAAATTAGTTCTGCATACATGCTCTTAGCATTAATATTTAATCATCAATAAATATAAAAAAATCATGAAATATGTGCTCTCCAATAGAAACTGTGTCGACACAAAACTAAATATCAAACCCTCACAACAATAAAATGTTGCATAATCCAAATAAAATCATAAGACACATGGATATGTGCTAAATGCATCAGCAGCTCCTGCAAAACAAGTGTGAGAGGATCACCAACATATACTCCAATAGCATACCAAATTCTCCCAAATCAAACACTATAAAAGAAACTCTAAATCTGAACAATATTGAACCATGTTTCATATCTACTCATTATTCTGTCATAAACTGAAGCATCTAGGCTCTCCACTAGATCTAAAGCATACCCTTCTTCTCTGCAACCTTCTCACTCACATACGCATACTCCAGCTCACTCAACTCACATTCAACCATGTCACAATGAGTTATCTCCAATATAAAGATGAACTAAAGTGTTCAAATCAATAATTGCACGGAACTATTGGGCATCACAACTGTGTTCATATGCTTGATTAGATCCGGATTTAGCTCATTGACTCATTCAATCCACTATCTCCACTTTCCTTTTTATTTTTTCAATGTTAATCACTTTTTGGAAGTAAATAGAATCTATAATTTCAATTGGGGCAATTTGGAAAACAACCACAACATAATATCTAAAAAAATCTCCTTCAAAGAACCTTTCGTTACTCTCAATCTAGATCGAATTTTTCAAAAAAATTCGTTTGAAAACTAACTTGGTTCGTTCTGCACAAAACCCATGCCTCGGAATTTTGTGATTCACCCTCATTTTCCTAGAAAATCGTCAGAAAAACTATCACTTCTTTATCCAGCGAATTTATGAGTTGGCATGTTTGACAATTTTCTCACACAAGAGAACCAACCCAACTTTTCTTCTCTTCCTCTATTATTTGATTTTATGAAATTACTAATTCAAATTATTCTCAATAATCAATACCTAGGTCAAATACCATGGTTATCCCAATACCATGGACACCTGTACCATGGTAATATCCAACTCAATACCATGGGTAAATACCTTCATTATGTCAATACCAAGGACAAATGTACCATGGTAATCTGCAAACCAATACCAGGAAAAAATACCTAGGTTATTTCAATACCAAGAATATATGCACCAAGGTAATATAACATGCCAACTTGATCTACATACATACCAATACCATGGTAATGTCAATACCAAGAATACTTGTACAATGGTAATACTCTACTCATGCTTAATCAAATACCAACGTAAATCATTTAATTTTCATGCCAAATACAATGGGAACCATCCTTGGTAACAACGTATAACCAAACAATCATATGCATAACTAATGTATAGTCAAACACCTCACCACATCCAACGGTATGCAACAACATGATCATGAGGACCATGACATCCTCTACTGAAGCAACATCAACAAAAATCATAACATGACATCAATGTACATGCCAACTCCTCCAAGACCATCATGCTACCATCAAGGCTTCATCAATGTTATCATATGAGTGTGTCATCAAGAAGACCAACATCAATTCCAATACATACCAACACACACCATGGTCCATCAATCTACAACATGAGGTTGACATAAGTATATAACCTCAAGATTTGACATCAATGGCAACACATTCATCTCACTGTCAATACATCAATGCTAACCTATAGGACCTCCATCACACATGATCATTACCATGACCTTGTTGAAATCAATCCAAACAAAACAATGCCAATACGAGTTTATATTTCAAAGTAATCGAACCTCCATAAATTCTAGTTCTAATTTAAACAAAAAACAAAAATAAAACGAAATTTAAATAGGAATTTTTGAAATATCACCGTCGTGAATATGAATCATCATTATTTAAATTCCTTTAATGTAATATGCATATTATTAATCAAATCACCATAATGGAGAAAATATTATTATTACCATTATTAAATTTAAAACTTTATTGATTTAAAGCTCCAATACAACAAATTTCCCATATTAAATTATAGAGTATCTCTCTGTTTTTCTAAACAATAATTTTAATATCCAATAAAAATAAATAATTAAATATAGTTAACAAAATTTAAAAATTTACTAATTAGAGAACTTTTGAGGTCTAAAATGTCGCTCCTAAGAAAAATGCATAATCAAAATAAACTTTATAAGAACCAATAGGATTCAAGATGATTATGTCAACCATGGGAGATGATTCGCCATTTTTGGGGTTAAAAAGTAAAAAGATTAAAAAATAATAAAATAATAAAACCACTTTTTCAACTTATCTCTCTAAGGTTTTACTCAAATTTCGAGCGGGAGTACTCGTTGGATGTAAAATTTAATTCTTCATCCAAGGAGTACCCATGTTGCATACTTTCGATGGACCCTACTACACAAAAAACGAAAAATATATGAAAAAATGTGATTGCAATCATGTTTTTTATGTATTTTTCTTTTTTCGTATAGTATGGTCCATCCAAACTATGCAACATAAGTAATCTTTGGATGAGGAATCAAATTAAGTATCCAATGAGTGTTCCCACTCAAAATTTGAGTAAACTCATAGGAAGATAAGTTGAAAATAGGAATTGAAAAAGTAGTTTTTTTTTCCCCTCTAAAATTTGATGATGTAATCTAATCTTATTTTATTCTTTCCACTATTATTTTATAATTTCCTTACGAGACCCATTTTAGAACTCAAAATTCTCCTAATTGAAACTTTATAAATAAACAAAAAAATTCAGCTTAAAATATAAGTTAAAACAACAATTATACTCTAATTCATAATTATGAGTTGAATATATTTTATATAGAAAAGTTTTATTTTCATTTTTTTTATATGTACATATTATTTATACATTAAATTTAGACTTCCGATATATTGAAATATAATGATAACGAGCTTGGATCAAAAAAATTTGTTCAAACCTTACAAATGGCCTTTACTCTTATGAATGATCGTTGACCCACATTAAAATTTCATATGGTAATTGGGGAGATTCACGACCCTTGCTAGCTACCAGTATGACACTTGGAGGGTCAAGATCAAACAAATAGCCCTTCTAGTTAATCATTGGCAATTTATGATAGTTTCATATTGACTAGCACACAATCAATTTACATATTTGAGATGTTTATTTCACTTTTTTTCTCATAAATTTATGATGGTTGCATAATTTTAGCCACCTTTCTAGTGACCATCAAAATTTAATGTTATTCATTGCTTAAGATCATTGAAGAATTGTACCAAGATGGAAAAAATTTTAGGAGATGATTACTCTGAGAGGTGAGAAAGATATATTCTCGTATAAAAGACTATTGAATTCCCACAATCTTGGGTCTAGGTTGGAATATTATAATCACTCACACTACCAAACCAAGAATCTCAACAAGAACTACTTTGCACAGCAGAAAATATAAAACAGTAAATCACACATGCACAAGTGTAGATAATTTTTAACAAATATTGTACAATAATGTAGAACCCAATATTCATTATATTAAACCAGTCTGAATAATACAACAATGTATGGAATACAAGATACAATCACAATCACATTGCGTAGACTCGATCTCCTATCTTGTCATGTCAATCCTTCACTTATGTGCTTCTCTCTAGTTTCCCCTTAGTCCTTCAAAGGAAAACACATAGAGACTCTAGGAGGGCTACCACCTAACACTATTTCAAGTCACTTCTAATGCATGTACACTGGTTGTTCCAATCTTCTCTCTAGGTTGGCCAATACCTGAGCTCCAATCTACATTCTAGTAGCCTCTTTCTTCCATCAAAGAGCTACTCGTAAGGCAGCAAACTTCACCCAACCTTAAACTATATTCATCACTTCAAGAATGCTTTTCTAGGGCTACTTTTGAGTAGCCAACACACTGCCCTCCACCAGATCAATGGCACCCAATATTTCACTATAAGTTATTATCCTAGTTGAGGTCACCAAATGCCCAATTTCACCTCAACTCATTGCACTTATAGGATGCAATATAAAAACCGATAAAAAACCGATCCTCAAACTAGGATCCAACATTTGGAAATCATGGAGAAGATGACATACCTAAATATCATGGACTGATGTGATTGTTGTAATTCTGGTTAGGGCATACACAGTCCATGTCAGCAATAAAGACACCCCCAAATGGCCTTCAAATGTTACAGCTTACCCTCCTTTGTTTGTTTTCCATCCACGCTGACATGTTTCACACTTCCAACTATATAAATATGCCTTATGGGCCTCATTGATCACCCTAACATGTTTTCGATGTTCCTGTGGTCACCTCAGGGCTGCGGCCTACCATTAGAGGAATTTTGAGGTCTAAAATGGGCCTCCTAAGAAAAATGTACAACCAAAATAAGCTTTATAAGAACCAATAGGATTCAAGATGATGATGGCAACCATGGGTGATGATTCACCATTTTTGGAGTAAAAAGGTAAAAAGATTAAAAAATAATAAAATAATAAAACTCGTATTTTCAACTTTTCTCCCTAAGATTTTACTCAAATTTCGAGAGGGAGTACTCATTGGATGCAAAATTTAATTCCTCATCGAAGGAGTACCCATGTTGCATACTTTCAATAGACCCTGCTACATGAAAAATGATATATACATGAAAAAACGTGATTGAAATCACATTTTTTATGTAGCAGGGTCCATCAAAAGTATGCAGCATGGGTACTCCTTGGATGAGTAATAAAATTATGCATCCAATGAGTGTTGCCGCTCAAAATTTGAGTAAACCCATAGGGAGATAAGTTGAAAAAATAGTTTTTTCTTTTCCCCCCCCCTAAAATTTGATGATGTAATATAATCTTATTTTATTATTTCCACTATTATTTTATAATTTCTTTAAGAGATCCATTTTATACCTCAAAAATCCCCTGATGAAAAATTTAGGGAGGAATCACCCTAACACAACCTCCCAATAGCCCAAAATACTTCCTCTTTGATGTGGCCTTCCTACAAATGTAAAATGCACTTTCAACATTCATAAAAAGAATTCTAACCAACCTTTCTCCCTCATTGAAATGACCCTTCTTCTGCAGCCCTAAACAAATATGTCCTCCTTAACCGAGCTCCTATCACTCCTTCAACGCTACCCTTATGTTGCACAAATGGATGCCCTTAAGTGTCCTCCATCACCTTCTATATATACACAATAGAAGGGCTCCACAAAACGTCCTCTATGGTCTAGTCCAACTATCATGAGGCTTATTTGACTCAGGTCGACCTTTACACACATGGTGTAAACCAATTATATAACTTCGAAAATTCATATCTCATTAAGGACAACTCGAAATTCGATGATTCTCGAAGAATTAGATTCTCCTTTCCGCCCTCTATCATCTCATCCCATCACATGTCCAAATGTCTCCATGGAATTTCCCCAAAAGACGATGGGTGAAAAAACCCAAGCTTGAGTTCCAAGCCCACAAGTGACTCTTATGGCGCATTTCACTTTAAACCCCATACCCTAGGGCTTGGAGTACCTCCCAATATACTTAGAAATAAACACTCCCTGTTAGCGAGGGAGGTACTTCCAATACTAGGAAGTAAATCATCATCATCATCACTACTCACAACACTCTCCCAATTCTTGGTGCTCACCACTGCAGCAATCCTTGAAGCATGAATTATGCCTCTCTCGAAGGTGTCACTATCACTGGAAGCATCCTACTTATTATTATTCTCCTGTATCACTTTCCAATATCTCCATTATTCCTTCTTGGAAGTTGTAGGAGTACCTTTTCTCCCCACTGACCACACGCTCTTCTTGGGCTACAAATTATCCCTTTGAACCTGCAAGCTCCCGCTAGAACTCGACTCCCTCTCAACCTCTATAATCTGGACCTTCTTCATTGGAACATGTACCTGCCCCTCTGAAGCCTGCACCTGCACCTACTCTACCTGCTTATTCTTCTTTTCATGATCTTTGGGCTAATTCCGAGCACAATCCCATCAGAGTTAGAGGCTCTAGGTCTGAGTATTTCCTTCCCATCCTGGAACGAGACCTCAAACCTCTTCTTCTCGATCATCGAGACAGAAATCTCACTATATCTGAGTCCTAGTACAAATATTACATCCTAGACCCACATCAACCATCCTGTCTCCATCCTGAATGGCACAACTCTCAATCCTCAGATCTCCTTCTGACTCTTGTCACCCAACACCATGTGCAACTTCGAGTCTCATTCAGCTAGAGTTTCAAAAGCCTCTTATGACCTTGTCATATGTTTCGTTGCACCACTATCCATGTATCATCCATCCTCATCGATAATACCCTATGAGAAATGATATATCATAGCAAAGTCCTCCTCAATTCTCTTGGTGAGATCATCTATCTCAGTATAAGTGGCAACACTGGCGACCTTCTTCCATTTCCTCTTCTCGTCATCTCCCTTCTTCTTCATCGAACATCTCGAATAAAAATGACCCATCTCTCCATAGCTAGGACACTTGAATTTACTCAAGCCCTTATTTTGCTTACCTTTCATTCATGTTTCAAGTGCCACGTCCTCATCTACCCTCTTCATTGGATGAAGATCCTCGTCTCACAACTCTTCTGAATGAAGTCGTCCCATATCATATTCCAGTCTGGAAACTTCTCTTTGTCAATGATCCCTTTCATGAAGGTCTTACATTCCTCAGTGAACCCTTCCAATTCAATCCTTACCATATCACTAAATGAAATAGTCACATCGGCAGTGGCAAGCTCATCTCTGACCTGAGACAATCTCGTCAAATATGAAGTCACTCCTTCACCCTTTATCATCTTGGTGGACTTAAACTTATCCTCCAATAGAAGTACTCGGGTCTCATTATTATTTAGGAACAAACTATGAAGATCCATTCACATTTCATGTGTAGTGTTCTCCCAAACAAATGAGGTATTAGGAGATCCTTCACACCATCTAGGATGATCAATATTTACCTCGTATCCAAATCCCCATACACTTCCAACTCCTTTGGGTCATTTTTCTTCTTGATGGCTCTCTCGACGAGCTCCATGATCATGTTGACCTACAAGACCAACTTGATCCTTTCCTTCCATGGGCTATAGTTGGAAAACCCCTCCAACATGTCCTCATATCGGATAGCTTCTTGCAACCTCGACACTGTCACCTACAATGTGACCAACTCCCTCTTAATTTTTACTTTCATTATGCACACTCTGATTCATTGACTTCCAAAGTAGCTCAGACACGCTCTGATACTATGTTGAATTTCCAAGATCTTGAGTCTAGGTTAGAATATTTGAATCACTGACACTACCAAACCAAGAACCTCAATAATAACCACTTTGCACAGTAGAAAATATAAAGAAGTAAATCACACATGCACAAGTGTAGACAATTTTTAACAAATATTGTACAATAATGTCCAACCCAATATTCGTTATATTAAACCAATATTAATAATATGAATAATCTATGGAATGCAAGATACAATGACAATCACGCTGCGCAGAATCGATGTCGTATATTTTCCTGTCGGTCCTTCGCTTATGTACTTATCTATAGTCACCCCTTATTCCTTCAAAGGACAACACATAGAGACTCTAGGAGGGTTACCACCTAACACTGTTGCAAGTAACTTTTGTTGCATGTACATGGGTTGTTCCAATCTGCTCTCTAGGCTAGTGAATACCTGAGCTCTAATCTACCTTTTAGCAGCCTCCTTCATCCATCAAAGAGCTACTCCTAAGGCACCAAAATTCACCCAACATTTAGCCATCTTCGTCACTTCAATAATGCTCGTCTAGGGCTACTTTGGGTAGCCAATATACTACCCTCAACCAAATCAATGGCACCCAATAATCCACTATAAGTTATGCTCCTAGTTTAGGTCACCAAATGCCCAATTTCACCTCAAATAATTGTACTTATAGGCTGTAATATAAAAATTGATCCAAATCTTATTCTCAAACTAGGATACAATATTTGGAAATCATGGAGAAGATTCCATACTTTAATCTCATGGACCGTTGTGACTGTTGTAATTTTGGTTATGGAATACACAGTCCACATCAGCACTAAAGACACCCTCAACAAGCCTTCAAATATTGCGGCTTACACTCCTTTGTTTGATTCCCATCCACGCTACCTTGTTCCACACTTCTAGCTATATAAATAGGCCTTATAGCCCTATTTAGTCACCCTAACGCGGCCTCCCAACATCCCAGAATATTTCTTCTTTGATGCAGCCTTCCTGCAAATGTAAAACACACTTTTAGCAGTAATAAAAAGGCTTCTAACCAACGTTTCTCCCTCGTTGACATGACCCTTCTTGTATGGACCTAAACAGAGATGTCCTTCTCCATGAACGAGCTACTATCTCTCCTTCAACGCTACCCTTATATTGCACAAATGGATTCCCTTAAGTGCCCTCCATCACCTTATATATATACACAATAGAAGGGATTCTAAAAACATCTTCTATGGGCTTGTCCAACTGTCATGAGGCTTATTCTACTCAAGCCGACCTTGACACATATGGTGAAAACCCATTCTATAACTTCAAAAATTCATATCTCACTAAGGAAAACTTGGAATTCAACGATTCTCGAATCTTTGGATTCTCCTTTCTACCCTCTATCATCACATCCCATCACATTTCAAAAGTGCTCCATGGAATTTCCCCAAAACACGATGGGTGAAAAACCCAAAGCTTGGGTTCCAAGCCCACAAGTGACTCTTGTGGCACTTTTCCCTCCAAGCCTTGAACCTTAGGGCTTGGAGTACCTCCAAAGCTACTAAAAAATCAACACTCCCTCTTAGTGAGGGAGGTACTTACAAGACTATGAATTAACTCATCATCATCATCACTACACGCAACACTTGACCAACTCTTTGTGCTCACCACTACAGCAATCCCTGAAGCATGAAGCATGCCTCTCTCGAAAGTGTGGTTATCACTGGAAGCGTCATACTTCTTCTTATTCTCCTGTAACGCTTTCCAATCTCTCCATGATTCCTTCTTGACAGTTGTAGGAGTGCCCTTTCTCCCCACTAACCACACGCTCTTCTTGGAATGCAAATTCTCCCTCTGAACCTGTAATCTCCTGCTAGAACTCGACTCCCTCTGAGCCTCTATAATCTACACCTTCTTCCCTGGAACCTGTACCTACCCCTATGAAGCTTGCACATACACATGCTTCTCTAGAACCTACACCTGCTCCACCTGCTTCTTCTTCTTCTTTCCATGATCCTCAGGCTTGCTCGTCAACCTGTAGTTAGCATGCTCTTTAATTCCAAGCACAATCCCATCAGAGCTAGAGCCTCTAGGTCTGAGTCTCGCCTTCCCATCCTATAACAAGACCTCGAACCCCTTCTTCTCTATAATTGAGATAGAAATCAAGTTATATCTAAGTCCCGGTACAAATAACACATCTTCGACCTGCATCACCCATCTTATCTCCATCCTGAATGGCACAACTCCTAATCCTCAGATCTCCATATAACTCTTGTCACCCAAGACCATGTGCATATTTGAGTCTCATTAAGCAAGAGATTCAAAAACCTCTTGTGACCTTGTCATATGTTTTGTCGTACCACTGTCCACGTACCATCCATCCTCATCGATAGTACCCTATGAGAAATGAGATATCATAGCAAATTCCTCCTCCCTCAATCTCCTAGTGAGATCATCTATCTTAGAAGAATTAGCAACACTGACGACCTACTTCCCTTTCCTATTCCCTCCATCTCCCTTCTTCTTTGATCCAGGTGGCTCCAGAGACACACAAAGGACAAAGAGGGCTGAGGGAAGCTCAAAAATCAAAGTGTTTTGGATTTCTCTTGAACTAGGTTCAAGTTTAATATCTCGTCTTTCTAATTGCAACAGCGTAGACGGCACTCAATCCCGAGTCCGTATGGAGAAGTTATGAACAGTCAAATTTTTGGGTTGACTTGGTGACTTGGCAGGCTTAAGGAAGGCACAAATTTGACCTTTCCCGACCACCGGATTCCAGCAAGCTCAGGACAGATTCCGGGAAAATTTGTGGCCTCCCTAAAAAGACTCCTACGTCCTATTTTTAGGATTTTTGAAAATATGTGTTGGTTATAGAAAAAGAAAAAATATTAAAAATTAAAAATTAATATATCTATATATATATATATATATATATATATATATATATATATATATATTAGAGGGTAGGCCATGACCCCCACCCTCCCAAACCAATGGCCATAAAAAAAATAAGTTAAAAAAAAAAGGGGACGACGGCCATGACCCTGCCACAACTGATCCAAAATCTTTTGTTTGAGATGTATAAAAGAATTAACATGTGAAAATTGTAGCTTTTAAAACAAGAAACTTTAAAGGCATAAGCGGAAAAAGAGAGAAGCAATTAACATCATGCACAAAGACACAAGAGTTGATATCGGAGTTCGTCCAGGAGGGACTACGTCTCCGGGCCCTGCTCTAATAGTGGGGAGGCCCTGCTTTCATTAAATGGAAAAATGAAAGTACAAGTACAAATTGAGGAATTACACCCTTATACCTGCCCAATCTGGAAATGGCCGAAAATTGCAGACCTCTGCTGACAAAATGGGCAGCACCGTTGGATTTGTGGCGTCGAGTAGTGCTGAATTCATATAAAACTTGCCCCAATCGGACAAAGTGAAAATCTGGCCCCTCTGGAAAAATGGCTCAGATCATGGTTCTGCCCCCTCCTACACACTGCTCAAGGTTCCACTGCCTCGTTTTCCATGCCCGCTCATGTCCGTCCTTGGGCGCACAAATGAATGAGGGTTTAAATAAATTAGTGTGGGCGGATTCTTCAAAGTGGCCCTTAGCCGAATTGGTTGAGATCCACATTTGTTGGGCGGAGGTCGGGTGGTCAAATCCCGACCCCGCCATAAAAAGGCCGACTGTATTTGTTTTGATTTAACCGCACTCCATTTTTTTTAAACCGCATGAACCGTTTTATATTTTAAAACTGCGTTGAACCATTTTCAAAAACAATTGACGTTGAACTGTTTGATGTGATGTTGATGTGGGGGGGCCGGACCCATGTTGGGCGGCCCGCCCCACATATAAACTGCGCCACGTATTATATATATATGGCCGGCTGTAAATACCATGGATACCGCGGGGGTGGCGGGGTTGACCACCCGCCCCCCAACACATTTTATTTTTATAATATAGCATGGATTGGCATGGGGTGGCAGGGTTGGTGGCCCGCCACCCATTTTTATATTTTTTTTTTGTTTTGTTGTTATTTAAAACAAACTATTGCTTTTTAAACCTTCGAATTTTTGACCGAAGGAGTGCATTTAACGGTCCCACAAATTTGCCCGGAATCTGGCCAGGTTGGTCGGAATCCGGTGGCCGGGTTTCCGCAAATTTGTTGCCTCCTTAGTCTGCCACATCACCAAGTCAACCTCTGAACTTTGACTGCTCCTAACTCCTTCATTCGGACTCGGAATTGAGTGCCGTCTGCGCCGTTGGATTCAGAATTTCGAGATCTACAACTTGAACTTGGTTCGAAAGATTTTCGAGAACTTTGATTTTTGAGCCTTGTACTCAAGCCATTTGTACCTGTACCTGTTTAATCCACCTGGATCATTCCTCCCCACTAAAGAGCTTTTGGACCCCAAAAGCCTCATAAATCAACAGGAAAGTGAGGGAATTGCTTCCTCACCTTCTCCTTTTCAATCCATTTGGCTTTACTTGGGTGCATCCCTTTGAAACCAACACGGAGATACTCCACATCTCGTCACGAAGTCCTGGTCCTTCGATCGAGAATAATGTCCTCTGGCAGTTCATCGAGATATTCTGGTGCAAAGTCATCCACTGTAGGAACTGATCCTACCTCCTCAGTGTCCATAATCAATGGGGGTTCATAAAGTTTTAGATTTTCAACATTCACAACTGAGTACATCTGCATGTACACCGGCAAGTCGAGTCGGAAAGCATTATTCCCAATCTTCTCCAATATGGTAAAGGGACCATACCGGATTGGTCGCAATTTCTTACCTTCTCCCTTCATTCGATCCTTGCTGATGTGGAACCACACTTTGTCGCCAAATTGAAATTGATGGTCGACTCGGTGTTTATCATGTCGGGCCTTGTATCGGGCCTGACTCTTCTCCAACTGCTCTTGCACTACTTGGTGAATCGTCTGAATCCGCTGAATGAACCGCTGTGCTTTATCCCTGTCATCACGCCCATTGGCATCTTCATCCCTTCCATAGATCATGTCGAAAGGGTCCTTTGGTAAGTAACCAAAGCATGTCTCAAAAGGTGAACGCTGCGTAGAGGAGTGCACTGCTCGGTTGTAAGCGTGCTGCACATATGGAAGGTGTTCATCCCACAACTTGGGATGTTTGCTACAATAGCCCCGCAACAAGTGTACCACGGTACGATTAACGACCTCTATCTGTCCGTCGGTTTGTGGATGGAAAGTCGTGCTTCTCTTCAACTTTGTATCCATCATGCGCCACAAGCTGGTCCAAAACTCTCCAAGGAAATGAGAGTCTCGATCTGACACAATCGACGTGGGCAACCCAAAGTGGACCCAAACATACTGAAAGAAAAGACAAGCAGTCTGCTCAGCAGTGACCTGCTTTTTACAAGGCATCAATATGCACATTTTGCTAAAGCGGTCGACAACAACATACAAATAGTCGTGACCCTTTCTTGACATAGGCAAACCTCCTACAAAATCCATCGACACACTTTCCCATGGACGACCCGGAATAGGGAGTGGTGTGTAGAGCCTGAGTTTTCTATTAGAGGGCTTTGAAACAGAACACATCACACATCCCTTTACAAAACGGGTTACAATGTTTTTCATATGGGGCCAAAAACAAAACCTTTGCAAATGACATAAGGTCTTTTCAACACCAAAGTCACCAGACACAAGAGAGGTATGCGCCTCTCGAATTACATGTACCCTTTCTACTGTGGGTATGCACAATTTACCAAGGTGATACAACAGCTTCCCCTGCAAATGATAGTTGTCCACCTGTGAACCATGAGTTAGTTTTGCATAAACTTCTTTAAATTCATCATCGTTAGTGTACTGTTCAACATAAATTTCAAAAGACAATGACGCATTATGCAAAATAATAGAAGCAGCGATAGGAGGGCGAGAGAGCATGTCTGCTACTTTGTTACTAGTGCCCTTCTTATACTTTATTACCAGATGAAATTGCTATAGGAACCCCATCCACCTGAAATGACGAGATTGTTGTAGCTTGGTCTATGACTGAAGGTACTGCAAGGGCTGATGATCCGTATGGATGATGGTCTCCTTGCCGATCAGTTAGTGTTTCAACTTTTTCACACTTTCGACCAAGGCATACAATTCTTTGTCGTAAGTGGGGTAATTTATTACAGCCTAGGAGAACTTCTCCGAATGGTAACAAATCGACTTCTTCTACTGCAAAAGTACAGCTCCCATGGCGTACCCACTGGCATCAGTTTCGATCTCAAAAGGCTGCTGGAGATCGGGTAAAGCCAGGATTGGTGCGGTGCTGATTTTCTCTTTCAGTGCTTCGAAGGCCTTCTGCTGTTTTCCTCCCCACTGAAAGGCTTGTTTGATACTTGTCAGAGTGTGTAAGGGTGATGCAATAATGGAGAAGTTGGCAATGAACCTCCTCCAGTACTGTACTGCACCTAAAAAACTACGGACCTCTATTACATTGGTAGGCTTAGGCCAATTTACAATCACCTCGACTTTTGAGGGGTCTATTTTTAATTGACCATTACCGACAATATGACCAAGGTAAACCAAAGAGGTTTTCCCAAACTCACACTTTGACAAATTTACATACAATTGTTCTTTCTTTAAAACATCAAGCACTTTGATTACATGGCATACATGTTCCTCCCAAGTCCCACTGAATACAAGAATATCATCTAAATACACAAGGACAAACTCATCAATGAAAGGCCTAAAAATATCATTCATGACCCTCATGAATGTGGCTGGAGCGTTGCAAAGTCCGAATGGCATCACCATCCATTCGAACAACCCCTGTTTGGTCTTGAAGGCGGTTTTCCACACATCCTGCTCTGCAATTCTGACCTGGTGATAACCACTACGCAAATCCAATTTGGTGAAATAAACGGCATTTTTTAATTGATCTAATAAATCATCAATGCGAGGGAGAGGGTATCGATTTTTCACCGTGATTTTGTTTAGTGCCCGATAATCCACGCACATCCTCCATGTGCCATCTTTCTTGGGCACTAACACGATCGGCGAGCCACAAGGAGAAGTAATTGGCCGAATGACCCCTTGGTTCAACAGTTCCTGTACCTGCTTTTTGATTTCCTCCATTTCGATGGATGACATCCTGTACATACCAATTTTTGGTAATGGAGCATCATGTTGCAAATGGATCTCATGTTGGATCCCTCGTTTTGGAGGCAAACCTTTGGGTTCCTGAAACAACTCATCATAGTTAGAAATAACATCACATAATTCCTGTTTATGAGCCAGATCACATCCTCGGAAAGCATCGGTTATTTCTTCATCCTTTGCTCTCACAACCATGAGCAAACACCCCTTGCTGGAATTCACCAGTCTCTTCATCTGTCCTGCACTTACAAGGCTAGCACTGACTTTGGTTTGATGAGCTCTTACAATGTATTCTACCCCATCTTTAGTGATTTGGTATTTATTTTCATGGCGAAAGAAAACTTCTTTCCTATCATAAAGATAGGGACTCCCCAACACAATGCCACAGATATCCAACGGTATTACATCCAATTCTACTTCATCTACCAGCTTAGAAGCAATAACAAATTTTACCTTACACTGCTTGGTTACATTTAGTTTTACTTTATCATGTATCCATCCAAGCAGATAAGGTTTTGGATGAGGCTTAACTTCTAAGCCTAACTTTTTAACCAAGGATTCTGAAATAAGGTTTGCTTGAGAGCCTGAATCAAATAGAGTTTCTACTTTTTCATGGTTTATAACAACTCTAATATGAAACAACTCAATTCTCTTACGTTCATTAGAAAGAAGCTCATTTGATGCACTAGTGCTTTCATGTGATTCAGAATCATGAAGAGAATGAGTACCTTTTGTCCCTGCTGCTGTGATCAATGCCTCATCGCCTGAGTCGGATCCAAGGTCCTGCTGTGCGGTTGCTACCGTCTTCTGCTTACCCTTTCCTCCATATCTCTTCGGCTTCTTTTCTGGATAAAGTTTCCAACAATGATCGTCGTCATGGCCTTCCTTTTTGCAGTGAGTGCAATAAGGCTTTTCTCCTTCATCCTTCTTTGTTGACGCTGTCTTCTTTTCCTTTCCCTTTCCTTTCCCTTTGAATTTTCCATTTGAAGGTTTGGAAAGTGGTTTCTTTGAATGATCGTCCTTATCATTTCTGCCCCTGTTCTCAAGATGAATGGCCTTCACACTGGCCGAGTCAATGGTAGTAGGTTCAAACATTAACAACGAATGTCTAATGTAACTATGCAATGAACCAATGTACTTAGTTACAACTTCAGGAGAATCTAAAGAGATGCCCAAACTTAATGCCTGTTTTCGAAATTCTTCAGTAAAGGTTTGCAAATTTTGTCCTTTACCTTGCCTTAGGTACTCCCACTCCATTAAGGCTTTCTGCTTGTAACCTAAGGGATAGAATTGATTTTTAATTGCAGTAATAAAATCTGAACAGGAAGAAAGAAGGTTACCCAAGTTACTGCTGCTTCGAAGTTTGCTCTCCCACCAGATGAGAGATGTGCCACTCAATCGAAGAGAAGCCAATTGGATTTTTTCCTTGTCCTCCATAATCTGCTGGATCCTGCAATAGAGTTCAAGCTGCCTAATCCAATTGTTAAGCTTCTCAGCATTACTTTCACCATTATATACTGGTAGATCAAACTTAACATCTAACTTAAAGAAAGGCTTGTTAGATGCATTTCCAGAATTTTTATTATGATGGTTAGAAGAGGAGGAAGGACTTTCATTTCTTGAAGGGGGTGGTTTTCCTCCACCATCTCCATGCGCTGAACCTTGCCCTTCTAAAGAATGATCTCCTGTTTTCTCTAACCTTTCAAGTCTAGAGAATAGTCTCTCTACTCGATCTGCCATGGTATAGAAATTTTTGCGGAAATTGAGCTCTTCTTCATTCCGATATGCGTCTCCCATGTTCCTTCTCTGACGTGCACGTCCTGCTTCGGGATCAAAAGCATGTAGCGTCCCTTCGCCTCTTCTTAGCCCGCTTCTTGTTAGCATACAAACATGTAATTCACATCTACAAACACCCGCTCCGATACCACTTGATCCAAAATCTTTTGTTTGAGATGTATAAAAGAATTAACATGTGAAAATTGTAGCTTTTAAAACAAGAAACTTTAAAGGCATAAGCGGAAAAAGAGAGAAGCAATTAACATCATGTACGAAGACACAAGAGTTGTTTGTGTCATGGAGTTGATAGTATGTTCACGTCTCCGAGCCTACTTCAATAGTGGAGGCCATAACTCATTAAATAGCAAAATGAAAGTACAAGTACAAAATGAGGAATTACACCCTTATACCTGCCCAATCAGGAAATGGCTGAAAATTGCAGACCTCTGCTGACAAAATGGGCAGCACCGTTGGATTTGTGGCGTCGAGTAGTGCTGAATCCATATAAAACTTGCCCCAATCGGACAAAGTGAAAATCTGGCCCCTCTGGAAAAATGGCTCAGATCATGGTTCCGCCCCCTCCTGCACACTGCTCAAGGTTCCACTACCTCGTTTTCCGTGCCCGCTCCTGTCCGTCCTTGGGCGCACAAATGAATGAGGGTTTAAATAAATTAGTGTGGGCGGATTCTTCAAAGTGGCCCTTAGCCGAATTGGTTGAGATCCACATTTGTTGGGCGGAGGTCGGGTGGTCAAATCCCGACCCCGCCATAAAAAGGCCGACTGTATTTGTTTTGATTTAACCGCACTCCATTTTTTAAAAACCGCATGAACCGTTTTATATTTTAAAACTGCGTTGAACCATTTTTAAAAACAAATGACGTTGAACTGTTTTATGTGATGTGGATGTGGGGGGGCCAAACCCATGTTGGGCGGCCCGCCCCACATATAAACTGCGCCACGTATTATATATATATGGCCGGCTGTAAATACCATGGAGACCGCTGGGGTGGCAAGGTTGACCACCCGCCCCCCAACACATTTTATTTTTATAATATAGCATGGATTGGCATGGGGTGGCAGGGTTGGTGGCTCGCCACCCATTTTTATATTTTTTTTTGTTTTGTTGTTATTTAAAACAAACTATTGCTTTTTAAACCTTCGAATTTTTGACCGAAGGAGTGCATTTAACGGTCCCACAAATTTGCCCGGAATCTGGCCAGGTTGGTCAGAATCCGGTGGCCGGGTTTCAGCAAAATTGTTGCCTCCTTAGTCTGCCACATCACCAAGTCAACCTCTGAACTTTGACTGCTCCTAACTCCTTCATTCAGACTCGGAATTGAGTGTCGTTTGCGCCGTTGGATTCAGAATTTCGAGATATACAACTTGAACTTGGTTCGAAAGATTTTCGAGCACTTTTGTTTTTGAGCCTTGTACTCAAGCCATTTGTACCTGTACCTGTTTAATCCACCTGGATCAACAACCCACCATTTTTACCGCAGAAAATGTTAATATAAGGGTTCGGCGACCATGACCCTGCCGAACCCCACATTTGACGGAAACAAATGTTAATATAAGGGGTTGGCGACCATGACCCCATCGGGCCCCTCGCCCACCTATACGGCGGCCAACATAAAATCATGGCAACTATTAATGGTGGTGGCGGTTGTGAACCCCACCGCCACCCAATCAATAATATGCCACATATATATATTGACCATTGAAGGTTATGGGCCGGGCTACCCAATGCGGGCCCGACCCCTCCCAACTTGCATTAAAAATGTACTGGCACATATTTTGAAAAACAGTTTTGCCTCATTAAGGAGGGGTCAGGGTTTGACCACCCGACCTCCTCCCACACAATTTGAATCTCAACCAATTCAGCTACTGGTTGCTTTGGAGAGTCCGCCCACAATTTTTAATATAATATCATCACTCAAAAGTGTGCCCAGGCCATGGAGGAGTGGAGTGTTGGGTATGTGTTATATTCTTTCCACAATTAGCCCCATGCATTATACGTTGCGTGGGGCGCAGCTGGGGGGTCATAAGGGGGGAGGCAGCCCCCACTGTTGGGGTCTGGGGCAGCGCCCCGGCGAAAAAAAATTTGGTGTGCGGACCCACTCATAGGCGGACCCACCCATGTTTTGTGCATGATTTTGCACATGGTTTTGGGGTACGATGGTTTTCGGCCCCTGGTATTTTGTAGATCCGGTCAAGGGAATTACGGTTATGTTCTAATCCAGGGTTAATGGATTGGGGTTTATGTATGCTTCGGCATGTATATATATGTGTTGTAACACTAAAAGGAATATAATGAAAAATCAAGCTGGTCGTCCCGATTTGGGATCCAGGGGAAAATCTCTGTGTTTATCTGTTTTATGTTTTATACTCTCGCTATTGTTTATTTTCTGTTATAAGATTCGTGTGTAGATAATTTTTGTTCAGGGTTAAAACCTACATTTGGTATCGGAGTTGTTTCGGCTTCAAGGGGACGCCTTTGTTGTTGAGGGTTTTTTGCTCGGGCCTGTGGTAGACCCTGTTCAGTGGGAGATCTGCGGGATCGATTCTTGTGGTGAAAGAAGATGGCGAGCAGCGGGAAGATAGAGATCGAGAAGTTTAATGGTCATAGTTTTGAGTTGTGGAAACTCAAGATGGAGGATCTGCTGGTGGATAAAGATCAGTGGATCGCGGTAGATCCGGGTACTAAGGCAACGGGAATGTCAGATGAAGACTGGAAGAAGCTGGATCGGAAGGCTAAGAGCACAATACGGTTGTGTGTCTCAGATTCAGTATTGTTGAATGTATCTGGGGAAGCTACGACGAAGAATTTGTGGGAAAAATTGGGACTTTGTACCAATCTAAGTCTCTAGTGAATAAGTTGTTCCTGTGGAAAAAGTTGTATAGCACGAGGATGAAGGATGGAACTCGTGTGAGCATACGGGTACTTCAATGTTTGTGGTAAGTGTTTGTCATACGGTGATATTAAAATCTCAGATGAAGATAAGTGCATCAGTTTGTTGTGTTCTCTACCAGACTCGTGGGATAGTCTGGTTATTGCAATAGGTAGCAATACAACTACCTTGAATTTTGATGACATTGTCTTAGCCTTGTTGTCAGAGGAAATGAGATGGAGAAATATGGAGGGCCAAAATGGAGATGCCTTGTCTGTACAAGGAAGGTACCAAAACATAAACAAGAATAAGGTTTCGAGTGGGAGATCCAAATCTAGAGGGAGATCTAAATCTCCTGAAAAGTTTGTAAAGGTATGCTGGAAATGCGAAAAGGAAGGACACTACAAAAAGGAGTGCAGATCTAAAGCTCCTGAGAAAGGAAAGGGATTTGATGATGCTCCTTCTATAGAGGAAAAAAACACCTCGGATGAAGGTGGGGATGTGTATTTGGCTTCTTCTTCAAATACACATGTAGATCATGAGTCATGGTTGATTGACTCAGGTTCATCCTTTCACTTCACTCCCCATAGGGAGTGGTTCTACGAATATGAGAAATATGATGGTGGTGATGTCTTCTTAGGGGATGATAGGAAGGCCAGAATCGTCGTACGTGGAAAGGTCAAGCTAAAGCTGCAAAGTGGAAGGATTAGAACACTTCCTAATGTTCTGCATATTCCTTCATTGGCCATAAATCTGATTTCTGTAAGCAAGATGGATGATGCAGGTGTAAAAACAGTGTTCGAGAAAGATGCCTGCAAGATGGTTCGAGGAGCACTAGTATTAATGCGAGGAGTTCGGACTGGAACTCTATATAAGCTACAAGGTAGCACTGTTATTGATGGGTGTAACAGTTCTGTGGTTCCTGAAAGTGGAGCGGAAAGCCTAGCTGTCTCTGGAGAAAAGACCATGCTATGGCATCAAAGGCTTGGACATATTGGAGAGAAGGGCCTTCGGATACTGCATAGAAATGGTATGGTAGAAGGTATGTCTAATTGCTCTCTAGATTTCGATTTCTGTGAACATTTTTTTTTATGGGAAGAAGAATCGGGTGAGTTTTCCTTCTGGTGCTAAGAGGGTGAACAAGATATTAGAACTTGTGCACAGTGATGTGTTTGGACCTGTGTCAGTTCCATCACTGGGAAAGTCTGTGTACTATGTTTCATTCATAGATGACTTCTCAAGGAATACATGGATATATTTCTTGAGGAATAAATCTAAAGTATTTGACAAATTTAAAGAATTTAAGGCTCTGGTGGAAAACCAGACAGAGAAGAAGATAAAGGCGTTGAGGACAGATAATGGTGGGGAGTTCTGCAAGAAGGAATTTGAAGAGTTCTGTAAGAAGTGTGGTATAGCACGACAGAAAACTACTCCATACACACCTCAGCAAAATCGAGTTACAGAAAGAATGAATAGAACGCTAATGGAAAAGGCAAGAAGCATGCTCAGTGGTACTGGGTTAGGACAAGAATTCTGGGCAGAGGCAGTGGAGACTGCATGTTACTTAGTTAACATATCACCTTCATCGGCGTTGGAGGATAAGACTCCACATGAGGTATGGACTGGTAACAAACCCTCTCTTTCACATCTAAGGGTATTTGGATGTGATGCATATGTACATGTTCCAAAGGAGAAAATGACCAAGTTGGATAATAAATATGAAAGGTGAATCTTTATTGGGTATAAGGATGGTTTAAAGGGTTACAAGCTTTGGAACCCAGAAACAAGGAAGGTTGTGTACAGCCGAGATGTGGTGTTTAGAGAGGTGAAAGATGTTGTTACACATGAAGTCCTACCAAAGGAACCTGAGAAAATAGAGTTTGAGCTAAAGGAGTATGAATCAGACTCTACAACGGAAGAAGACGCAGAAGAGGAAGAGCCACAAACTCCAGCTTTGAGAAGATTAGCTCGGGAAAGAAGACAACCAAAAAGGTATAGTCCATCTGCTTTCTGTTCAAATTTTTCCTTAACTATAACTGATGATGATCCCAGAACTGTCAGGGAGGTAGTAGATTCAGAGGATGGAAAACTCTGGAAGGAGCTATGGTTGATGAAATGGCATCCTTGCACAAAAATGAGGCATGGGATCTGGTGGAGTTGCCGGCTGGAAGGAAGCCCATCGGGAGCAAATGGTTGTTTAAAAAGAAGATGAATGTAGAAGGCAAGGTGGAGAAATACAAAGCTCGGTTGGTAGCAAAAGGTTATTCCCAGGTGCCGGGAATTGATTTTGGTGATATTTTTTCTCCTGTTGCCAAGGTTACTTCTATTAGATTACTTTTGTCTGTTGTTGCTACATTTTATTTTGAGATAGAACAGATGGATGTGAAGATAGCATTTCTTCACGGGGATCTAGAAGAGGAGATCTACATGAAGCAACCTAAAGGCTTTATGGTGAAGGGTAAGAAAGAACTAGTGTGCAGGTTGAAGAAGTCTCTGTATGGGTTAAAACAGTCACCAAGGATGTGGTATCAGAAATTTGATACCTATATACTGGGACTTGGCTTCACCAGAAGCAAGGAGGATCACTGTGTTTATTTTAAATTAATTGGTGACCGTGTTATTTATTTGGTCTTGTATGTGGATGATATGTTGTTGATTGGAAATGACAAAGAAATTATCCAAGATTTGACGACCCAACTGTTCTCCAAATTCGACATGAAGGATCTGGGTGCTGCAAACTATATTTTGGGCATGGAAATTAAGAGAGATCGGGCAAAGAGGAAGCTCTGGTTAAACCAGAGGAAGTATGTCGAGACTATATTGCAGAGGTTCAATATGCAGGATAGTAAACCGGTAAGTGTTCCTATTCCTGTAGGTGCAAATCTATCTACTGAATAGTGTCCCAAGACACAAGAAGAAGAGGAGGACATGTCCCGTGTTCCATATGCAAGTGCAGTGGGTAGCTTGATGTATGCAATGGTCTGTACTAGACCAGACATTGCACATGCAGTGGGAGTATTGAGCAGGTTTATGTCAAACCCGGGGAAGGAGCATTGGACAGCAGTGAAGCGGGTTTTCAGATATTTACGTGGCACTAGTGATTATGGCTTGTGCTACCAGGGAAGACCAAGATTGGAAAGAATGTTGGACATTCGTGGTTTTTTTGATGCAGACTGGGCTGGAGATCTGGACAAAAGAAGATCTACAAGTGGGTATGTGTTTAGCCTATTTGGAGGCGCAGTCAGTTGGATGAGTAAAAGACAGTCTGTAGTGGCTCTTTCAACTACAGAGGCAGAATACATAGCAGCCACTCATGCAAGCAAGGAAGCAGTTTGGTTGCAAAGATTGTGTTCAAGTATGGGGTTGGTACAAAAAGCTATAAGGATAGACTATGATAGCCAAAGTGCAATTTTCTTGGCTAAGAACCCTGCTTATCATTCAAAGACAAAGCACATTGATGTTCAATATCACTTTGTTAGAGATATGGTTGAGGCTAAAAGGGTGTTGTCGGTAAAGGTGGACACTTTGAAGAATGTTGCAGATGCATTGACGAAGTCTGTGAGCACTCTGAAGTTCTCTTGGTGTAGAGAAACAATGGGTGCTGAAGAATTGGCCCAATGACTAAGCTCTCCTGTGGCCCCCTGTGGAAAGAAAACAACAAGTGGGAGAATGTTGGGTATGTGTTATATTATTTCCATGACTAGCGCCACGCGCTGTACGTTGCGCCGGGCGCAGTAGGGGGGTCACAAGAGGGGAGGCAGCCCCCACTGTTGGGGTCCGGGGCAGCGCCCCGGCGAAAATTTGTTTGGTGTGCGTACCCATTCATAGGCAGACCCACCCATGTTTTGTGCATGATTTTGCACATGGTTTTGGGGTGCGATGGTTTTCGGCCCCTGGTATTTTGTAGATCCGGTCAAGGGAACTACGGTTATGTTCTAATCCAGGGTTAATGGATTGGGGTTTATGTATGCTTCGGCATGTATATATATGTGTTGTAACACTAAAAGGAATATAATGAAAAAATCAAGATAGTCGTCCCGATTTGGGATCTAGGGGAAAATCTATGTGTTTATCTGTTTTATGTTTTATGCTCTCGCTACTGTTTATTTTCTGTTATAAGATTCATGTGTAGATAATTTTTGTTCTTGGAGAGTCCGCCCACAATTTTTAATATAATCTCATCACTCACAAGTGTGCCCAGGCCATGGAGGAGCAGAGCACACATGCAGAATGAGATATATTATTATTTTATTGCATGTACATTTAATGCATGCATATTGAGGCAATGGAACCATGAGCCAGAAAAGAGGTAGGTGGAACCTTGATTGAGCCCAACTTTCAAGAGGGCGAAATTTTGACAGTGTCCAAATGGGACAAATTTTATGTCAATTTTGCACTATTCGACACCACGAATCTGATGGCACGTTCAGATTTTCCATCTGAGCTTTATATTTTTCAGCCACTTTTCAAAGTGGAGTTGTAGGTGTCAACATTCAGCGAGTGAGCAGTCAATTTCACACCTTTCAACGCCACGATTGTGATGGTGATTTCAGATCCTGTAGCAGAGCAACTCATTCTTCAATCATCTTCAACGTGAGGTATATGATGAGTTGATTTCATGTGCTTCTTTGTCTCTTTATCTCTGAGATGCATTGTGCTGTACAAATCCCTATTAATGTTTGATGTGGGATATTTTTTTGTTCTTGATGTGAGATGTACTTTCCATCATGGATTTGTATTATGTCTGAGATCCCTTTGCTGCCATGTTGGCGGGATACTCATTGTCACATGTATGTTGTTTGAGATCCCTTTGTTTTCCATGTTGGCGGGATACTCATATTCATTATGTGTGAGTTATTGTCATACTGATAGGAGTCCTTTTTATGAATGAGAGTTCTAGTAGTGGAACATCTTGTAGATAGGTCCAGCCACTCCTACGTGAGGGAATTTTCCTTGTCCAATAGATAAAACACCATCCATGAACATCTTCACTCTTTACAACACTCAATGCGACGACATACATCATATTGACACCGAGGCCCGGAGATGTAGTCCCTCCTGGACAAACTCCGTTATCAAATGACATGTTCTTATGATTGTTGATCTTGACATGTTATGTTCCTCTTCTTTACAGCATGAAGTTTTTCATTTATGTTCATTAATGCTTTAATTAAATGCAATTCTAATTTATCAGCTGAAGTAAAAGGTCTTGGTTAAGGGTATCAGGAATTTATCTGGATCATTCTTCATCAGACATCTTGACAAAAAATGACCCATCTCGCCATAGTTGAAACACTTGGATTTACTCAAGTCCTTCTTCTGCTTACCTTTTATTCGTGTTGCAAGTGCCACATCCTCATCTACCCTCTTCATTAGATGAAGATCCTCGTCTCACAAATATTCCTGAATGAAGTCATCCTAGATCCTATTCCAGTCTAAAAACTTCTCTCTGGAAACGATCTCTTTAATGAAGGGATTACATTCCTCATTGAACCCTTTCAAGGTAATCCTTACCATATCACTATCTTAAATAGTCACATCGATGGCAGAAAGCTCATCTCTGACTTGATACAATCTCGTCAGATACGAAGTCACTCCTTCACACTTTATCATCTTGGTGGACTTCAAATTATCTTCCAATACCAATACCCGGTTCTCATTCTTATTCAGGAACAAATTTTGAAGAGCCATACACATCTCATGTGTAGTGTTCTTCCCAAATAAATGAGGAATTAGGGGATCCTTCACACCATGTAGGATGATCAATCTCACCCTCGTATCCAAATCCTCGTACACTTTCAACTCCTTTGGGTTAGTTGGCTTCTTGATGGCTTTCTCAATGAACTCCCAAATCTTGGTGACCTACAAGACCAACTTTATCATTTCCTTGCATGGACTATAGTTGGAAAACCCTTCCAACCTGTCCTCATACTAGAGACTTTTCTGCAACTTTGACATTGTCACCTACAATGTGACCGACTCCCTCTTAAGTTGTACTTTCGTTGTGCGGACTCTGATTCACTGAATTTCAAAGTAGCTTAGACACGCTCTGATACCATGTTGAATTTCCACGATCTTGGGTATAGGTTATAATCGTAGAATCAATTACACTACCAAACCAAGAATCTCAACAAGAACTACCTTCCACAACATAAAATATAAAGCGGTAAATCACACATGCACAAGTGTAGACAATTTTTAACAAATATTGTAATAATTTACAACCCAATCTTCATTATATTAAACGAATCTAAATAATCCAATTCTATGGAATACAATATACAATGAAAATCACGCTGCGTAGACTCGATTCCATATCTTTTCATGTCGGTATTTTTCTTCCATATTGCTCTCTAGTTGTCCCTTAGTCCTTCAAAGTACAACACATAGAGACTCCAGGAGGGCTGCCACCTAACACTATTGCAAGTCACTTTTACTACATGTTCCAATATTCTCTCTAGGTTGGCCAATACCTGAGCTCCAATCTGCCTTCTAGTAGCCTCTTTCATCCATCAAAGACCTACTCATAAGGCATCAAACTTCACCCAACCTTCACCTATCTTTGTCACTTCGAGAATGCTCCTCTAGGGATACTTTAGGTAGCCAACACACTACCCTCCACCAGATCAATGACACCCAATAATCCACTATAAGTTATGTTCTTATTTGAGGTCACCAAATTCCCAATTTCACCTCAACTCATGGCACTTTTAGGTTGCAATATAAAAACCGATCCAAAATCGATCCTCAAACTAGGATCTAACATTTGGAAATCATGGAGAAGACATACCTTAATCTCATGGACTGTTATGACTATTGTAATTCTGGTTAGGGCATAAACAGTCCACATCATCCCTAAATACACCCTCAACAGGCCTTAAAATGTTGTGGCTTACCCTCCTTTGTTTTTTTCTCATCCACGTTGCCCTATTTCACACTTGGAGTTGTATAAATAGGCCTTACGAACCCCTTTAATTGCCTTAATAGGTATGTGTTGTTCTTGTGGTCACCTCAAGGTTGCAGCCTACAAAATTCAGGGAGGAATCACCCTAATGCAGCCTCCCAACATCCCATAATACTCCCTATTTGATGTGTCCTTCCTGCAGATGTAAAAATCACTTTCAACAATCATATAAATTATTCTAACCAGACTTTCTCCCTCACTAAAATGACCCTTCTTCTGCGCCCTTAAACAGAGACATCCTTCTCCTTGAATGAGCTCTTATCTCTCCTTCAATGATGCCCTTATGTTGCACAAATGGATTCCCTTAAGTGTCCTCCATCGCCTTCTATATATACACAATAGAAGGGCTCCTCAAAATGTCATCTATGGGCTCTTCCAGTTGTCAAGAGGCTTATTTGACTCAATTCCACCTTGACACATATGGTGCAAACCCATTTTATAACTCCAAAAATTCATATCTCACTAAAGACAACTCGGAATTTGACAATTCTCGAAGCGTTGGATTCTCCTTTCTTCCCTATATCATCTCATCCCATCACATGTCAAAAGTGCTCCATGAAATAGCCCCAAAACACGATGGGTGAAAAACCCAAAGCTTGGGTTTCAAGCCCATAAGTGACTCTTGTGGCTCTTTTCCCTCCAAACCTTGAACCCTAGGGCTTGGAGTACCTCCCAAGCTACTCAAAAATCAACAAAGACAAGCATCTTTCATATGTTATCTTCTCTCATTTAATTTTCCATATAAAATTCACATAAGTCCTCCATGTCAATTTCTTCCTAACACACCACCCACCACTTTAGAGATTCTTGAGTTATCATGATACTTTCGAGATAAGTTGTATGAGTTATATCCTTTTCTAAAGCATGTAAAAGTCGATAATTTATGATATAATACTTTGAGAAATTTATAAAGGAGTGTAGAAATTATACAATATGCTTGTATATCTTGGATTCCCCCGATCTAACAATATGCTAAAGTTCAATGCTAAATCGCTTCTACAAATATTTGCGGAATTATAAAAAACACAATCTCCAATTACATAAGCATGAAGAAATATCAATCACACACAACACAGATAATTTCCTCGGGAAAGATTACAACTAAAAACCACACTATCTTCTATTGTATATTATATCATGGATCATGAAACAATTACATACAAAACTCCAATTATAAGAGCTCTTAGTACATCAGCTAATTGTCTCACACTGTCATACAAAAATTGGAAAATCACTTGCTCAATTTATTGTCTCCAGACAGCCTACCTCCACTGCGCAATCTCTGCTGATGGAAATCCCTGAATGAATGCAATCTTACCTTCCTTGACTGCGCAGTCCTCATGGGAACATCCAATGTGTGTGTGGTTGCATGTGTGCAAACGGATAATGTCACAACTGATAGTCAACTTCCCTTTCACCTAGAACTCAACTGGGTCTCCATTGGATCTGACATGCATGAATTTAGTAATATTAAATATTCAATTGCATGTGAGACCATTGATTGTGAATTAATTCATAATTAATTCACTTGATCTCTCACTAATGTATCTTCAGTTACAACTAGCACAACTGAGTTTAACTCACTTAACTAAGTTAAACTACTTACAAATTTCACATCTCATGCACCACTACACTTCAAAATATGTTACAACTCGAATCACTTAGTATCAACTAAAGTAAACCTGCATGTCCCACCAACCAACCACTCAACTCGAAATTCACTTAGCTAACTGATTTTCCACTTCAGTTAACTATTTCCAAGTGCTCATTGAGAATAGATTATAGTTTATTGTCCATCTAAATTAACGGATAATAAAGATAGGCATTCATATATAAATAGACAAGCATTCTATAAATAGATTATGCACATACATCTATAAAAATACATACACCCAATAATAGCCTGAGGCCCCACCTAGTGTAAGTGCTTAATTTTCACTAGGATCAAACTTCTTGTTGAATCTCAACACTCCCCCTCAACAAGAAAGGGATTATCCTTCACCCCGATCCTGTCTCTATGGTATTTGAATTTGCTCCTGGTGAGCGCCTTCGTCAGAATATCTGCATCCTGATCTTCCATGGGAATGTACTGAAGCAAAATAATTCTCCTTTGCATAAAATATCTAAGATGATGGTACAGGATATCTATATTCTTGGATCTATCATTAAACACGGGATTAATCGAGAGTTTAATGAAACTATGATTATCACAATGAATCACTGTCGGATCCATATGAGAACCAAACAAATCAACCAAGATCTTTCTCATCTAGATAGCCTCACATGAATCTTGACTCACTGCCATGTATTCTGATTCTACTGAACTGAGTGCCACGGACCTCTGTTTCCTGTTATACCAAGAAACAAATGTAGATCCAATGCTAAAGATCCCCCCTGGTGTGCTCTTTCTGTCCGTTGGACTTCCAGCTCAATCTGCATTCGTGAAGCCATGCAAACTCACTCCATTTGACTTTTTGTACCATAGAACATACTCTGATGCACCCCTTAGGTATCTCAGGACATGCTTCTCCACCTTCCTAAAGAGCTTGGTTGGCTTAACCATAGCATGACTTAGTTGGTTAACTGCATAGAAAATGTCCAGTCTCGTGTTCACTAGATACATTAGCGAACCCACTAACTGTCAATAGACAATAGCATCCATTACCTCTCTAGAAGTAGCATCCTCTTTCCTCCAGTTTCCTGGAAGAGGAGTATCCATGGGTTTTCAACCCTCCATGTTAAACTTACCCACTATCTCCTTTGCATACTTTCCTTGAGACACAAAAATTTTACCATCTTGCTCACATATTTCCAATCCAAGGAAATAATGAAGGAGTCCCAAATCCTTCATTTCGAACACCCCTAAAAGATCCTCCTTGCATGAGTGTATCATTTTCCCATCACCAGTAAATATTAAATCATCAACATAAATAACAATGTTTAAAATCTCACCCTCCACCACAATTTGGTACAGGTTTGCATCTGCTTCACTTTTGGTGAAGCCTAGTCCGGTGAAATAGTTGTCTATCCGAGTGCACCAAGCATGGGGTGCTTGCTTCAGCCCATACAGTGCTCTTTTGATTCGACACACATGCGACTCACTGCTGAAGATCTCGAAACCTTCGGGCTGCTCTATGTACATCTCTTCCTCAATGATCCCATTGAGAAACACATTTTTCACATCCATATGATGAATGCACCAGCCCATCTACGCTGAGAATGCAAGGATGGTCCTTATGAAAGAGTACCTTACAACAGGTGCAAAGGTCTCATCATAATTTATCCCCTCGTTCTGCGAGAAGCCCCAGGCCAAAAATCTAGCCTTGTATTTCTCCACACTCCCATCAGCATCTTGCTTTACCTTGTAGATCCATCTCGAACCTACCACTAGTTTATCAACTGGTCTTAGAACAATTTCCCAAGAATTTTTTTTGACAATGGAGTCATACTCGTCCACCATTGCATCAACCCAAGTAGGTTGTTGCACTGCTTCCTGAAAGGAAGATGGTTCAGTCACAATACATTTGCTCATGAGAGCCATGTATCCAGTAAATCGATCAGAAAACTATCTCTTTCTGTGATGTGAAGTAGGGGCTCCTACATTCTATGCAACATCAAGTCTTGGCCTATCAGCTTTTGTGGTGCGCCTTCTGCCATTTCTGATGGATGGCTCTGCATGAGTGGCTTCCTCCACTCCATGAACCTCATCCTATGGCTGACCCACATCTAGAGACTCATCTTTGGGAACCAGCAGTTCCTCCTCCACATACAAGTCCAGCTCCCTCTCAAGCGACAACCGCATGGATTTCCCCTCATTAAATTTTATATCCTATCGCACAACAATCATTCTGATGTTTGGAAAATACAAAGGATATTTATGGGGTGTTTCTGTGTACCCCACAAAAATCCCAACTTCAACAGTCGGCTCCAGCTTCTTCCTGGCATCCTTGGTCAAATGCACATAAACATATGAGCCAAAAATCTTAAAGTGTGAAACATCCGGTTTCTTACCAGTGAAAGCTTCTTTAGGTGTACTCATGCCAAGTACTCTATGAGGACAATGGTTTTGCACATAAATCGTAGTGTTGCATGCTTCCGCCCACAAATTCATTGGTAGGCCCTGATCATGCAACATCACTTGTGTTGCACCCACGATCGTTCTGTTCTTCCTCTCCGCGACCCCATTCTGCTATGGATTATGAGGCGTTATGTGTTCTCTTCAAATTCCTTCTTTGTTGCAGAAGTTCTTGAATTCATTAGAGATGTATTCTCCACCATTATCGCTCCTAAGATCCTTCACTTAATTCCCCAACTCTTTCTCCACCAATTCCTTAAACTCATAGAACTTAGAGAATGTTTTATCTTTCTTCTGCATGAAGAAGATCCAGCATTTACGAGAAATTTCATCAACAAATATTACATAGTACTTATGTTTTGTTGTTGAAGAAACCGAGAATGGTCCACACATGTCTATGTGAACTCTCTCAAGGATCCCCAAAGCAGGGTTCTCCTTCTCATGAAAGGTGGACTTTACATACTTCCCCATGGTGCAACCCCTGCACTGATCTAACTGAGCAAGTGTTCTCATTGGAAGTCCAGTTAATATTTGCTGCATGAATTTCAAGGCTCCATGATAAAGATGGCCCAATCGCCTGTTCCATAATTCGCCCTCATCCCGGCTCACCACTTTTTCTGCCTTGCCCATCATGGAAGCGCAGCCATCTACCTCCAGCTTGTAGATATTCTTAACTCGGACCCCTATCCTCTTGGCTTGACCCATTGTTATATGTTGCAAGAAATATTTTACATCACTAAAAACAACGTCATAGCCTTTGTCCTCCAACATTGCGACTGAGACCAAATTTTTCTTCAGACCTGGTACATGCATAACATATTTTAATTGAAATGGTTTACCTGACTCCCTCTGAAAGGTAATGGTACCAATCCCAGTAGCACTGTACCATCTGTTTTCGCCCATCGCAATATGCATCTAGAGATATTTCTCCTCCAAGTCACTGAAAAGTTCCTTATCTCTTGTCATGTGGAAGGAAGTGCCACTATCCAAATAACACACCAATCCCAATGCACTTGACACCACGCATGCAATCAAGGAGAATTCAAGCTCAAATTGCGAGGCAAGGACCTCACCAGTTGTAGCTCCAGTAGCCTTCTTGTTCTTCTTCTTTTGTGGACAATTAGTAGTAAAATGCCCATGTTTGTGACAGTGAAAACACTTCACCTTGGACATGTCCTGCTTCTTGCCTTTAGACTCGGATTTAGAATGGAATTTCTTCCCCTTCGCTTTCTTCACCTTGGCAGCCAAAGCACAATCCTCTTCATCATCATGCTTTGATGAAGAGCCATCTCTGGTGCTCCGCCTGAACTCCTCCTCCACCAAATCCAACCACAGTCATTCCTAATCCGGAAATTTTTCCCATCCATTGACAGAGTCTTCATAACTGTGCCAACTCTTAGGAAGTCCCAAGAGAGCCAAACTCACCAAATCATCATCAGCAATTGTTATTCCCACACTCCCCAGTTCATGTCGACATTGGACAAACTTTGTGAGATACTTTGGAATGGGGTCACCCTTTTCCATCTTGATCTTCCTGAGTTTATCTTTGAGCACCAATTTCCTATGGTCATTGCTGCTTTGGAATAGATTCGTCAAAGCCTTCCACATAGCATATGTTGTGGCTTTCCCATGGAGGCTTGAGACAATGTGGTCTCGTACTCCCTCCAACAGGATCCTCCTCACCTTTGCCACTTTCTTTTTCCATGCATCAATATTGGAAGCATCTACAACAAATGGCTTAGGAACATCTTTTTCAATGAATTCCTTCAAGCCATTGTCTTCGAGTACCGCCTCCATCCTGTCCTTCCAAGCAATGTAGTTAGAGCTTCCCTCGAGTGCATACTCTAACCTCAAGCCATTGAAAGCCATTTTGATCTTGAATCATCTGTAGCACCAAGAAAGTCTTTCTGCAAATTCGAATTCTATCCACCAACAAACTCAGCTCCTGCTTCACTTCTGCAATTTCCTGTGCTGTGATACCATGTAGAAATTATACAACAAGATATGCATGCTTGTTGTATAATTTCTACAAGGAGTACATCATGATCTAGGCTTTTTTGGAGAATGGGATTATGTTCTAGCTCACATCACATCATTGTTCTCAAATTTTATTTATTTTACATCATTGTTCTCAAAGTTTTTTTTAAGTAATATTTTTATATTTTATATGAAAGTAGGGTAGTTAGTTCATTTTTTTTCATGTTAGTGAAAATATATTTAAATTTCTAGAATTTTATTTTATTGATTGTTTAACATCATTGAAGTGATAAATATCTCATGGTTTGAAGAGGATTTATTAGATAAAAAATAAATTAAAATAATTAAATTTATGAAACATTTTATAGCACCACTTGGTATTGAAAGTCAAAGACGAAAAAGGTGGTAGTTATATACATTAATTGATATTAATGCCAATCCACATTAGTAACAACATCATGCTTGTTAACCAACCCTGGAACATTGATGCCAATATCCTCAATACATTGGGTGAACGTTTGGTTTCCAATGTGGGTTGAGGAGAAGGAAAATATTGTGATATGAGTAGGTATAGGCCTACTCTACATGTTGGTCATCTCTTTAACATAATATGCACTTAATGTTGTAGGTGGGTTAGCATTGATGTTATTACTTGTTGTTTTGATTCAGCGGTTAGGAAGGTAATTAATTCATGGTGGAAGACACATTGGTATCCATTATGTCATGGAAGGGTGTTTTGTTTTTTATATTCTTTGAACTTCCCTTGGAGGGGGCTAGTAGGCCCCTCTCTCTATTTGGTCTTTTCTTAGTGTTGCAACTGTTAAATCAGCCTCGGTGATGGCTACAACTAACAATGTTTTTCTCCATGTAATTAGAGCTATGGATTCTCTTGTGACTCGAATGGATAGGATGGAGGAAACTTTTACTCTCCTTCTCACGAAGCTAAATCAATTATCTAACTTGGTCATGATGACAATGGAGCTCATGGTGGAAGATAGGACTCAGTAAAAGAGAAGAGAGGACGAAGTGGATAGTCTATGAAAGAAAGTGGAAGATTTGAGCATTATTACCAAGTCAGTGATCCTTCATCCCCCCTCCAACAAAAGCAAGGAAAGTGTTGGTAATGTGGTTAATATCGATTTGAATATGCCTCTCCCAAAAGAGGGTAATTATGAATATTAATTTATAGGTCAATTGTAACATACTTCTCTTATGTTTTGTAAATTTTGTATGATCTTACAAGTCTTTTGGAAAGTCTTTACTTCCAAATGCTTGGATCTTATTAGGTAAGTAAATTTCCAAACAAGTACCTTAGATAGTATCTTTGATGAATTTTCCGTTGCATTTAAACTCAGCTTGCAGACAAATGTAATCACCTGATGTACAGGTTGTGATCTAGGTGAAATTTTTTTGCAAAATATTAAATTCTCATTACGATAAAAAAAATGCACTTAACGTTGCAAACACAAATCTTAAGTTGCTTCCTATTAATGTTATATTCAACCCCTCATCCTTGTATTATTTTAGCAATAATGTTATATTTCCTAGTACAATATCTATAATGCTTCTACTACATTTGGTAGAACCTTCATCTATAAAATTATAACAAGAAGAAATCCCTTTTCCATTTGTACATTCAGACTTGGAACTCTTTTTTCATTCACATGAGCTATTATGGGGGGGAGTGGAACTAATATGTCTTTGAAATTTCGCATCCACTCTTGCATTATTCTTGTTCCTCACTAGGAAATCACTATTCTTCCTAATCTCTATTTCATTTGGATCCATGCAAATGGTAATAAGTCTTATCCAAACAGCTTCATTGATTTTCTTTAAAAGGTGAGCATTTCTTGTGCTTACAAGTTCCATAATAGCCATAATATCTTTTGTCATCAAATGCATCATAGAAAACTTAAGCAAATTCATGTATCTGAGAATATCAACTTTCAAAATTGGATAAATGGGATCAAGTAATCCTTTCCAAAGATTTGACACCCTAGATATATTGCCACAAATAAGTGACTTACATTCCCACTCTTTGGACAGGTTGATCACCATATAAGTTATTTATTCTTAAGGAAGAGGGACTAAATGCATACATCATGTGTGAAACCCACAAACCCTTTGTATAAAGCAGAAATGCAGATCAAACCAACCATTCTATATTGGAGTTTACAAATAGAATTCATATTTTGCTAGAAAATTTTGTAAACAAATTGTATAGGAGGCTAGTGTTTGTTATTTTTTTACGTTTTATTTCTTTTAAAAATATTGCAAAGATATAATTGAGAGAAAAAAATCAACTAATCATTACTTGGTATACTTGTGTCATTGAAAATGTTTTTTCTAATAATTGTTGGGTGTTTTTGAAACATAATGCTATACAAGAAATTGTATGAAACAAATGATTTCACTCCATTTTCATCTAGTAACCTTTCATTAAGTAGTATCATCCTTCATAATATTGTCACTTTCTTGATAAAAATAACATATCTATTTTGATTATGTGCTTTACACCATTGTTTTGCATTTTGGTATAATTAAAACTTTTTATGTGCAAAGTTTTTGAACTACTTTCATGGATTTACCCATCCTTAGATTGTGTGTATGTGTTGTTATACTTTAGTCATTTGTAAATTGAATGTTTACAAATTTGAATATTTATCTTTTAATTTTATTTTTAATTAAATGGAATATGAGAAAATATTTCTTAATTTAAATAAAATTTATTAATAATATCAAATGGGTTTAACTCAGGTGGTTTCTATGAATGATTGTTATCCTCCTTACCCAAGTTCAATTCCTATAAGTTACTTGATGAGTTTTGATGTAATAGCTTTAAGTCTTGTTATTGAATATTAGTAGTACTTTCGCAAAGATGAAAACATGCATATTTCTCATATGAAATACAATTATATTTCTCATGGAAAAAAATTATTAATTTAATTTTGATATCAAACTAATATTTATTAATTAAATAAGTATAACATATATATGTATGTATGTATGTATGTTAATCGGGGTTATCTCAAGTGGTTTGGCAAAATGGCTTTTATCTTCCTCATCTAGGTTTAAATGCCCACTAGTGACATGATGAGCTATAAAGCCTTCATAAATATTGTTGTAATGGCTTTGTGCATATGAATATTGTTGTATTGCCTTTTGGCCTTGTGAAATCTTAAGTTAGTATACCCGTGGATTGACCTGGTACCAATAACCTCACTCTAGCCCTCAAGTTGAGATAGAGGTTGATTTCTTTCCTCAGATTATATATATATATATATATATATATATTCTCTTTATACACTTTTTTCATGAAAATTGATATATTTATTATAATATAATAAACTATTGATTTTTTAAGCCATCCATATTATATATAATTTCTTTATTAAAAAAATTTTAAAAATGATGTTTTTTTTTCGAAGTTAGGCACTTTGCATTATGTCAAATGAGGATTATATAGACCAAACATTTTATGTTGTTGGTCTTCTCAAAGGGAAACGAGACCAATAACATAAGTTCAAAGACTTGAGGTTACTAAGACCCTGTCTAACTAGAACATCTTGTAAATAGAAAAATATAAAAACAAGTTGGTTGTGTTAGACCTTGACATACATCGACATGAGAAGACAAAAAAAAACTACTAGTGCTTCAAGCAAAAAACTAGTGAGTCATAACAACTTAGGGCAGAATCTCCAGGCATTTGTATTGGTTGGTCACTACCCTCATTTGAGGAGAAGGAGTTGTTGGTTGATCTCCTGGATAGAATGGTTAACTTGCAATCAATACTCTCATTTTTTTCCTCCATCTCTACCAATCTAATAAAATTCTCTCGTTGAGTTGTCCTTTACCTCCCTATGCCACATGCAATATTCAAATGGCATATAATATTGTGCCAATTGTTGTAGCCCAATGTGAACTTCTTTAAATTAGGTTATCTCTACAAACTATATCCCACATAAAATCCTTATCTAGTAATTGTTAATCATATGTTGTCTCATAAAACTCATTTTTACCATGTTAATCTACCCCTTACAAATGAGTTCTACTCCAATATTTTAAAGTCTATAATCATAATCACACCCCTCAAAAAAATACTTAAGTCTTTCATTATATCAATATTATATAATAAATTTTCAATCCTATATGAATTTGATTATTATAAGATTCTAACACCTAGCCATATTAACTTTATTACATACTCATACATGTATCTTAACGTTATAAAACATCTTCATATATAGCACTATTGTTATTAGATTACCCTTTTCAAATTTTTCTAAAGCATCAAATTCAAATTATATAGTGATATTACTATTATACCTACTATGATTACATAAAGTTATAATTATAGATTTTGGACATTCTGAAAATTTGACTATTTGACTGACATGATACATAAAGTTATGATTTATAAGTGTAATGTATTTATATATATAATCGATCTAAATGCAATTTATTTAGAAATTTAATGTATATATGGCATTAAGCTGAATTAAAAGCATCCGTATATTCACCCACCAAACTTTGTTATAAAAATTTCTATAAATTAGTTTGCTACATTAATAACTAATTTCGGATTTTTATGTTTACGATGAAATTGACAGCGAACTAGTTAAAATAGCTATAGAAACGAGTGAGTTAAGTAGATGACGTGTAAAGATAAAATATTAACTTTTCAATAAATATATATTGAAAAGATGAAAACATGCATATATACCTATTAACTTTTCAATAAATAATATATATTGAAAAGATGAAAACATTGCATATTTCTTATACGAAATACAATGGTATTTTTAATTGAAAAAAAAATTATTGCTTTTATTATTTTGACATTAAATTAAATTTTAATTAAATAAGTATAATTATAGTATATACATGTCAATTGGGGTTATTTCAAGTGGTTTGGTAAAATGGCTTTTATCTTTTCTATTTAAATTTAAATTTTTGCTAGTGACATGATGAGCTATAATGCCTTCATAAATATTATTGTAATGGCTTAGTACATATGAATATTGTTATATTGGCTTCTGTCTTGTGAAATCTTATGTTAGTATATCTATGGATTGGCTTGGTACCGACAACCTCCCTCTAGCCCTCAAATTGAGAGAAGGGTTGATTTCTTTCCTTAGATTTTATATATATATAATGAAAATTGATATATTTATTATAATATAGCAAACTATTATATTTTTTAAGTCATCCATATTATATATAATTTCCTTATAAATTAAATAAAAAACGATGTTTTTTTTTTTTTAAGTTAGACACTTTGCATTATGTCAAATAAGGATTATATAGACCATACATTTTATGTTGTTGGTCTTCCTGAAGGGAAACGAGACCAATAACATAAGTTCAGAATCTTGAGGGTACTAAGATCCCGTCTAACTAGAGCATCTTGTAAATAGAAACTTATAAAAACAAGTTGGTTGTGTTAGACCTTGACATGCATCGACATGAGAAGACAAAAAATACTACTAGTGCTTCAGGCAAAAGACCTATGAGTCATAACAACTTAGAGCAAAATCTCCAGGCATCTGCATTGGCTGGTCACTACCCTCATTTGAGAAGAAGGAGATGTTGGTTGATCTCCAGTTATAATGGTCAACTTGCAGTCAATATTGTCAATTTTTTCCTCCATCTCTACCAATCTAATAAAATTCTCCTGTTGAGTCTTCCTGTACCTCCCTATGCCACATGCAATATTCAAATGGCGTATAACCTCGTGCGAATTGTTGTAGCCCAATCTAACCTTCTTTAAATCAGACTCTCTCTGCAAATTATATCCCACATAAAACCCTTATCTTGTAATTATTAGTTGTATGTTGTCTTATAGAATTCATTTTTTCCATGATAGTAGATTTTTAAATCATATGAATTTGATTATTGTAAGATTCAAACACCTAACCAAATTAACTATATATATATATAAAATAAAAATTCTATTATAAAACATCCCCCTATAACACCATGTTATTACATTACCTCCTTCAAATTTATCTAAAACATCAAATTCTAAACTGATATTACTATTATACCTACCATAATATATGAAGTTATAATTTAGATTTTGGACAGAATTACTGACCTAATACATGAAGTTATGATTAATAACTCATTGACACGGATGGACGGGCTTGCGTCTTAATCAATGAAGAATTGACCTAACGAATAAGAATTCCGGCCATTCATTTACTTCGTCAACAAGGAACTTGGAGAGGATTATTAATTTAGATAAAATTCTAAGCTTAATGATAGGGACCGGTATCCACGAAAAGCATGTTCCCTATGTAATGGTCAATTAATTATTTGTTACGCAACTACATGGTTGACCAATGTTTTGTTAACAAGACGAACGGATATATTTTTCAAATCATTAGTTAAGTGTAGCATTTTTTTAAATTAATTTATCAATTATTTGTTATTTTAAAAAATATAAAATTATTTATTTATTTGTCTTTTTACTAAGATTTTCAGAAAATCTGGCAGGAATTTTTCTAAATCCATGTTATAACTATCAAAGTTTAATATTTTGGGTGTCCTACAGGTTTTTGATGGTGCTGAATCCATTTCCAATGTCAAAATCAGGATTCAAACACTGTTTCTGCAAGATTTTTTAAATTTTTTTGGCCCGGATTCCGGCCAATTTTGACCGTCCGGGCAATTCCTCCGGCCCGTTAAACGACTCCATATCTATTTAGCGTTACCATCGCAAATATAACACAACCGTTACCATTGTCCTTTCGATTTAAATTAAAAATGACATTTACCATGCATGGTTGTGTTATTTTATTTTACAATGAGATATTTTACAAACATCTCTTTCCCACCATCCAAAGGATTTAAATCTGCATGAAAAGCTATGGCTTTAAAACCACAAGTTGTATTAAATTTAGAATAATAATTAAAATGGTGATTTAATGAGATTTTTTTAAAGTTCGTTTTTTATATTATTAAAAGAATTTAATATATCATTAAGAAAAGGTTATTAGGTAAATTTAATAGAAAATTTAACATTATATTGGATTTTGGGTTAGCGAAAAAATTATGATTTTAATATTTTATATATTGTGTTAAGTTTTTGGTTTGATTACCTATGAGTTGGTTTTGACTTTAAAAAAAGGTTATATTATTTTTTAAAATTTAACATTTGAAATTCATTTTATGTAAGCATTTTATATTAGGTAATTTAAATTTTATGATAAAAACAAAAATTTGTATTTAAAAGAAAATTCATAAAATGGAGTATATTAATAAAAGGAAAATAATTAATAATGCGTTATCAATTTTAGAATTTACAAATAGCATAACTTGACTCTGTATAATTAAATATAGTCTTATTTTTTCTAATATCTTGTTTTTCAATTTTACTTTTTTTTCTTCTAGTTTTGGTTTTTGGTTTCTGCATGCATCTATATAGAGTTCCATTTTTCCAAATCTTCATAATTTTCTACTTTAATTTAACTATATTTAAACTAGGGGGCAAGTAATCACTACTATGTGACTTGTTTTATTCATACAATATAGGTTTGAATCGAATTATTCCTATTGAATTTAAAATACTAATATTTATTTCAAAATCTATAAAATGATTTTCCTTAAAAAAACATAAATCTTAATTTTAACATTAATTTAGAAAAAAACAAATATATAATAAAAAATGCATTATAATAGAAAACTTCTTATAAACCTAATTAAAAAATAATTATGATAACACATAATTTAATATATTCATTTTTTTTAATAACACAACATATCACAAATGATTTGATATATAAAATCATAGTATTATAACACATGTTTATATAAAACCATAATCTTACCAAAATAAACATAAACACTGTTAAAAATCATGTGAATTTTTATAAATCAAACTCACATCCATACCCAACTTGATGATGTAAAGGCAGCGAAAAATGGGCTGCCAAATCGAAATGTTGTTTATAAAAACTCCTGAAGATGTGTTATAATTTACAGATATACGTTGGGTTAATAGCTAGCCCTATGATAGGATATAGTATGGGTATGAGATGATATCCACTTGGGATTCCTCATTACACATTCGATATATCAATGCTTCTGCAAAATGTACTGCTTATTTTTTCAACAACAGTTTTTTTTCCTAAAAAAAAATAAGAGTGATTTAAAACTTGATGTAAAGGCATAAGAGTGATTTAAATCATATTAGGTTAAAAACAAGAGGGAAGGGGCATACAAGTTTTTCACACGATATTAATAACATTCGGCAATCAAAGTAATGTTAATCAGCAAACAAAGTAATGTTAACCCTTTGATGTAGTCGCATGCCATCTTCCATAATTGAATCTTACTCTCCACGTCTTGATATGAAAGATTTTAAAGTATCATATAAAGTTTAAAAAACATTTTATTTAAATTTAATTTTGGATCTGAATTTTCATTTAATTTGATGATAAATTATATTGGTTAGTTTAAAACCAGCTTAGATCCATTTTAACTACATATCTATTAAACGTTAAGAGGGATCAAATCTCTCAAGGTTTCTCAAGTTTTACACTCAAAAAAACATTTTACACCTTGAGAGATTTGATCCCTCTCAGCGCTTGATAAAACCATAGTTAAGGTGGATCTAGGTTGGTTTCAGTCATGTGCAACTAAGGAAAATCTATTGATAATATGAGGAACATATGATTAATTTTATCAATAATATGCAAATACATCTAATATTAATATAACCATTTTTAATATGCTAAATGTGTTTGAGATTTATCGATTCATTTTAATTTTAAATTTTCTTAGTTACCTCAGTTTGTTGAGATGATAAATATTGTAAAATAACTTTAATGGTGAAAAATGATGGTATAAAATTATCGAATGCAAAGTGACAATGTAATAATATTGAAGGATATAAAATATGAATAATAAGAATGTAGTCAATTACAAATAGCCTTCATTGTGATCAATCTCAAACTATTTTCTTCTACTATTCTTATTGTCACCCATGTTAGTTTTGTCATCTTTTCATATCGATTATATAGAAAAGACAATATAAATCATAAATCATAAACCATTTAAATATTTAGCTCGAGTTGTTGTAGTAAACATCATACCTTGTCTCTCTTGCTCTCCAATATTATTAGGTTTAATTACTAGAACACAAAAATTGTTCTACATTGTCAATAATTTTGTGTGCTTGCACAGAAATCAATGCACACTATTAATCAAATGACTTCAAAATTAAAGTACCATCATACATCCAATTACATCAAATTAGAAATCAACATATACACTGAAATCAATGCATCTAATGCAAGTAACCAAATAGGATTAGAAATCAACATCTACACTCAAATCAATGCATCTACTGCAAGTAAGAAAATAGGATTAGAAACCAACATATACACTAAAATAAATGCATCTAGTGCAAGCAATCAAATAGGATTATAAATCACCACCTACACTGAAATCAATGCATTTAATGCAAGTAATCAAATATGATTAGAAATCATCTATATTGAAATCAATACATATAGTGTAAGCATTCAAATATAATTATAATCAACATCTACATTGAAATTAATGCATCTAGTGCAAGCAATCATATAGGATTAGAAATCACCATCTACACTGAATAAATTCATTTAGTGCAAGCAATCAAATAAAATTAGAAATAATCTATGTTGAAATCAATTTATCTAGTGCAAGTAATCAAATATCATTAGAAATCAAAATCTACATTAAAATCAATGCATCTAGTGCAAGCAATCAAATAGGATTAGAAATCACCATCTACACTGCAATCATTGCATCTATCGTAAGTAATCTTCTTCCCTCTCTCCCCCATCCATATATATCTATATGTCCATCCATCTCTCCTTATTTGTCTCTTTATCTCACCCCCACAAACACACACACTCTTTCACTCCATATTTATCAATCTCTTTGTCCCTCCCTCCCTATATCCATCTATCTCTTCTTTCTCTTCACCTTCCATCTATATCTCTATCTCCCTTTGTCTCTCTATATCAACCCCAAAACTTACACTCTCTTTCTCGAATATATCTATATATCACTCCCTCCTCCTCTCCCTCCCTCTCTCTCTCTCTCTTCTTGTTTCCTCCATCTCGCCTTCTTCTATCTCTCTTCCCTCTTGCTATCTTCTCTCGCTCTCCCTCCATCTTCCTTATCACTCCTTCTCTCTCTCTATCTCCAACTTTCACTCTCTATGTCTTTCTTCTTACCTCCCTCTCTCTCCCCATCCATCTCCATATCTATTTCCCTACCTTTCTCCATCTCTCTTTCCCTACCTTTCTCCACACTCTCTCTTCCTTTCTCTCCTCTCTCTCTCTCTCTCTCTCTCTCTCTCTCTCTCTCTCTCCACCTTCTAAATTTGTCACTATATGCCTCTCTCTTTCCTTATCTCCTCCATTCTCTCCATATCTTATTCTTTGTCTCTTTATCTCACCCCCAAACATACAAACTCACTCTCCATGTCTCCAGTGTCACTCCATCTCTCTCTCCACTTTTCACTTTCTATGTCTTTCTTCTTCCCTCCCTCTCTCCCCATCTAGCTCCATCTCTCTATCCATCCCTCTCCCCCCCTCCAGCTCCATCTCTTTATCCCTTCCTCTCTCCCCATCCAGCTCCATCTCTCTATCATTCTTTGTCTCCCCCTCCAACTCTATATCTCTATCCCTCCCTTTCTCCTCCTCTCTCTCAAGTCTCCTCTCTTTTCCTTCCTCTCTCTCCCTTTCTCTCCTACCTCCCTCTCTCTTCCCCCATCACTCACTCACTCTCTCTCTCTCTCTCTCTCTCCTACAATCCTCTATATTCCTCCATCATTATCTTCCTCTCTCTCCTTTTATTGCATGCCTCCCTCCATCTTCACCCCCCCCCCACTTTCTCTCTATCTACCCTCATTCCTCTCTCTTCCACCATCACTCTATCTATCTCTCCAACTATGTTACTATATCCCTCCCTTTCTTCTTCTCTCTCCTTCTCTCCCCCCTTTTCTCCATCACCCCTCCTATGTCTCTTTATCTCACCCCTAAACATACACACTCTCTCTCCATCTCTCCCTTGTCACTCCCTCTCTCTCCACTTCTCACTATCTATGTCTTTCTTCTTCTCTCCCCCTCCAACTCTATCTCTCTATCCCTCCTTCTCTCCTCTTTTCATCTTCTCTCTCTCTCTCTACCCTCCAATCCTTTATCCTTCTCCCTCCCTCTCTCCTTATCTCTCTCTCCCACCTCCATCTTTATGTCTCCCTCTCACTCTCTTACCCTTCTCTACCCCTCTCTCTCTCTCTCTCTCTCTCTCTCTCTCTCTCTCTCTCTTCATTCCTCCTCTCCCCTCTCCTTTAGTTTATCTCCATCTCACCGTTGTCACTCCCTCTATTTCTCCACCTATATCACATGTCTTTGTTCTTCCCTCGCATATATATCTAGAATTTATATATATATATATATATAAAACAAATTTATATTGTATTAATATAAAGTTATTAAATTTAGTAAATTTTAATACTAGTGTTAGGGTTAATAATGTTTTTTTTTTCATGGTATCATTATTAAGTTTGTTCATGGTATTTGGTCCATAGGCTTCAAATATAATGAGATGCTGATTTATATGATGATTTATACTCCTATTTGATATATTTTTATTTATTTACCTTACCTTTTTATACCTCTTTTATAAATATGGTATTTGGCCCATACTATTTGGTCCATGGTATTGATAATAATTTGTCCCATGGTATTTGTGTCATAGGCCTTAAACAAAACTTATTTTTTAGTTTTTGTAAATATAAAAAAACTTATGAAGTAAATATAAAAAGAGGTTTCATTTATTTAACATACCTCTAGTTTATTTATATTTTTATTTATTTACCATATCTCTGGAGTAAGTATAAAAAGAAGTTTTATTTATTTACCATATCTCTTTTTTTAGTGTTCAAACCCTTCTTATTTTAAATTTATATTGTTTAAATTTATTTTTAATTGTTTATTTATATGGTTATATAAGTTATTTTTAAAGCCGACATTATTTATAATTTATTTTAAAAATAGTTTATTTATTTATTTTGGCTTCCGACAAAAGGTCATACTGAGATGTAAAATGTGCCTCGGTACAACTAATTGATAATGTTCTATTATATGTGATTATTACTAAAAATATTCTTTAAAAAAATACTTATAAAATATTAATTACCTAATTTTAATAATAAACCATAGTGATTGATTCAAAACACATCAACAATATTCTATTACATGTAATTATTCCCAAAATAAATAAATAAAATCTTAAAAAATACTTATAAAATATTATTTAATTAATATACATGAAACCCCACTTCATGTTCATGTGTGAAATATCAGTTCATAGAAAATACCTATATCAATAGGCATCGTCCTTCAAAGTTAATACAAGCCTTTGGATGCATCGGACTCATATATTATTATAAAACCTCAACGTCCTTCAAAGTTTATACAAACCCTTGGATGCATCGGACTCATATATTATTATAAAACCTCAAATGCCTTCTCTCCCTGATGATCATTACAAAGTCTCCCTCCGAAATTCATTTACTCTTGTAATTGGTTTATTAAACAACGTTGAAAGTTTTTGCTAGATTTGTTTTAATATTTATTTTTTAAAATTCAAAAAATATAATTCACTCAAATGACATTTTACCAATATTTATGGCATGAGATTAATTCAAGAAAATAAACAAATTATTTTACAAATATGAGATAGGTAAAGGGTTTTATATTAAATTATTATAGGAAGACATTGATGTAATAAAATAAGGTAAGAAAATTAAATTTATTCATTTTGTTTTAGACATAAATATTTTTGTTTGATTTGAATAAACTATTTGCTAAATTGCATGGATTTAACAAGAAACAATTAAAGTAAATTAGCATTAATCTTAAGAGTGTTATTATGGGAAGTTACAAAAAAGGAATGGCAACCAATTAATTCGAAGTAGAACCACGTGATGATTCTAGCTTTCTCATCTTAAGGCTCTAAGAATTCTTAAGTGTATATGTTCTTTTTATTTTCTTTTTCATTTGTTTATTTATGTGGAATTTGATATCAATGGAATCCTTTGAGTCAATTAACCACTTAGATTTTCATTGTTCTAGCATCTAATTAGAAGTATTCCTGAATGTATAGTATTTAGAAGACAATATTGCATACTTATTCATTTATTTTGTTTATACCGAATCATATTTGCATACATGTTATTATATGGTTCATTGAATGCATTAAATGGGTATATTTTAAATATTATATTAAATTTTCCTTTCTTGTATTGCATTTTATTCATTTATTTTTTATTTTTAATTATGTTAATATCCAATTAGAGGTATTCTTGAATACATGTTATTTGGAAGATAATATTACATACGTATTCATTTGTTATGTTTATATTGAATCATGTTTGCATACACGTTATCATATGGTTTGTTAAACACATTAAATGAGTATGTTTTATATATTACATTAATTTTTCTTTTGTTGTATTATATTTCCTTTTAAATGTGTAACTAAATTAATGTGTTTTTTCTCGTTGCAAGAGCTTCAGTGGAAAATCACATAAAGTTATTGACGAGTTTGTATTCAAATAGTCATCTTATTATATATGTCTCACCATATTTTCTTTGCTTTACAAATTTACGTCTTATTATATATGCCTCGCCACATTTTCTTTCCTTTACAAATTTAAGAACTAACCTAGCCTATAACTACTTAAAGGTTATTATTATTGTAAAACTTTTTATTCCATAGATAATATCAAATATAGGGAATACTCCTTGTGGTTGGAGAAGGCTAGTCTTCAACCTAAAGCGGGAGGATTTTTCAATCCTCATTAGATGTCTTTAGAATTGTTTATTTTCATTAAGAACAATTTGAGGGACAGCATTCGGTTTCGTGCCATGATTAATGAAGTGGTGGGAGTGGATGTAATGTGTCAATTATAGTGGGAGACACAACCCCCTTTCATGTGAGCTAGCATCATAGTAAGGTAGGGGGGAACATCCACTCCTCAGTACCCTACTTAGGGGAATTAATGTATTTATTATGATGTATAAATTGATTTTTTTCTTTAATCCATGTGTTATTAGATGAAAGGGAATCATCCAAGTAAATATCCATTGATTGAACATTGAAATGATTGTTCAATTATTCTACTCTAAATTAAAGTAGTGATTTGGCACAAATACCATTGTGATGCAATATATTATGTAGCACCAACTTTTTTGTAAGTAATAAACACTCAATCTATGATGGAGTTGATTATAAAAAAGTATTTTATCTATGATTATTAAAGTTTGACAAGTGTATTGTAGATGATTGTTAAGGTTTAGTAAGTTCTTTTAAAATTAATAAACCTTTCCCGCTAGGGCACCTTGGGAGGAGAGAGGAGGGGTCAACAGCCAGTTCCACTATCGTGAGAATATGGGATACGTCAGATTCCCTCCCATATAAAATATATCATTCAAATGTTTACTCCAACATAGGAGTCATCCCATCAACCATAGCATAGGTCCATTCAAATTTATTTAGCAATGACTTCACAATAGGTTATGGAGATTTCCATTGATGGCATTGGTACTCCCAAAGTTCTCAGTGTTGGAAATTTGGATGAAAATGTAATGTTTGGGTCTCACTCATTACTTTACACAAGTTAAATTAGCATTTTCTAGTTCCATCCTGGAAACTACCAATGCACTAGAGAAATTTATAGTCTCTTTGGTTGAGTTAAGAAGATGTAAGGACCAGAGCCTCTTGACTCTGATACTCAATCATCTAAGTGTGTGAGCTTCATTTGTGTATTGGTTATCAGAGGTGTGTAGTGGATATTTTCAAAACGAGGGGGGGATTCAAAACCTAGTCTTCGTTATATTCTTTTGGTATTCATCTCGCCTAGACAACTACTTCAGCCTCACCAAGCCTTAGGTATATGATCTTCTTTTACAATGACTCTTAGTTTGTTTCACTTGGTTTATTATCAATTTGTGTTGGGTCGTGTAAAGCCTTCTTGAAAGTACCTTCCCTTTCTTTTTATCTGGCCTTTTTTGCCTTAACTTCATCCATCCCAATGCTCTGTTCAATTGGTCATCTTTTTTTATCATTTTTTTTCCTCATTTCTCTCCTGGAAATAGACACTCTTTCCCTCTCCTGTGTTTATTTGATTAGAAATTTCATTTTTCAACATGCCCCATCAAGGATCTTACTTGAGATGAGGAACCAATTGTTATGGTTCCCTCGACAACACCCATACATGAGCTCAAGCACATGCCTTAGTTGATCAATTCCATGAACACACCCCGTCGAGCGTTTACTAGGAAATCAATGACATTAAACAAGAAGCCATAGAGAAGTGGGAGAACGTTTTTGATTTATAATTCATGGCTTCAGTATGGAATTAGGTCCCTAATTACGGAACTGCTCGAGGCCATCAAAATCAATACCTTCACACCAATACCTCTACAAGTAAATATTATGTTTGAGCACAATTAGAACAGGGATGGCCTTCTCCTCTACATGGAGGAAGTGCACCTACTTTGTTAGCTTATGTATGAGCAAATGGAGCACATGGAGGTTTCCATTATGTAAAGAGACACACCACCTCTAGGAAATATCGAACGCCATGCACTTTCCAACTTTCCTTATCATTATTAATGGGTATGTTGTTGATAACAGCTATGCTTTATTTCTTTCAATTATATAGACTATGTATCTACATGTTTTAGTTGTTGTTCTGTCAATGGTTCTTATGCCTAAATTTTGTAATGGGGTGATCCAGATATATGAAGGAACAAAACAAAATATAGTTTTAAGCCAAAAACACAAAGATATAGTGAAACTGGACTTCAATTAATAAATAACAATTGTTGGAAACTAATTACGTGCAGAATGAAAGCAAACTAGTTCCGACAGTAGTAGCTTATCTCTAAGAAGAGATGTGGCTGCTACATGCATTCTAAATTGTGTTATAATGAGGATCAAAGGCATTTTTATCATGAAGAAACAATTAGAAACCCTAAACATCAAAAAACATAACCCTAGGAGATGAAACACCAAATGTTATGGGCCCTGATGGGGTTATTTGGAACATCAACTTCCCAGGGTCGTAACTTTAGCATATGATCTTTGTTTTCCACGCATGATATCCTATTATAAAGGTATATCTAAGGGAAACAAATTTCAACTAAAAACATCAATATTTTCTATTTTTTCCCATTTCCCCAAAAAAAAAAATCATTTAGGGCCTTAACGTATTTGGAAGTTCAAGACTTGAAAACTACCAAAAATTGAAAATTTTCAAAACAAGAAACTATGCTAAGAGATTAGAAAATGATAGAAAATAGTGTTGTAGGTCCAAGAAAAATATGAAAGTGGCCACCAATATCCACTTGGATCATCCCACCCCCCCCCCCCCTTAGGAAGCAATGTTCCCCATTACATTGAGTGACTCCATGAGGTGAGGAAAATTTTGTTGAACTTGGTCCTAGTGATCCACTTGCCTTGGTGCAAGAGTTGGTCGAATTTGACAACCTAATATAATTGGATCCTATATTAGTGAGAATTCTTAATATGTGTGTCAATGATCTGATCAGTTTTGGCATGTTTAATGCACTTTGTGTTGATTTCTATTAATGTTAGTTTCTCGGTTGTGTTTGATGTGTCCAACAGTGGTGGAAAGTATGGTCAAAGGTAGCCTACATTTAATACAGGGTGCAAGCCAAGAAATGGGGGGATACTTAGCTCGAAAGTGTTGTCACCCATAGCCCTGGTGATCATGTAAGGCCTATATCAAAGTGGTTGAAGCTTCCAATGGGCTCCTACCAGGCTTTCCTTATGCAAATGAAACCAAACCTTGTCACCCAATTGAAACTTATGTGGCACCCAATGTTGGTCATGATGTTGTTTTTACTTAGTATTATATTTATCCAATATATCATGAATCTACTGGTGGATGTGCTAAATGCATTCAATCAACTTTATGGCTTTATCAGCTTCAGACTGAACATGTGCAGATTCTGCTTGTGTAGTTGTAAGAGGCATCACAACATGAATGGGACATAATGGTTGAAATCCCATGCCCACTTGAAAGGGATTGTGGCCAGTTGAGATATGGAGAGTTCTATTTTAGTTTTTTTGAACATAAAGGAGGCTCTCATCCCATTTTTTTATATTCTTAGAATTGTGCATGCATAGTATGTGCACTATAATCATGTTGACAATATTTGTTTGTCCATCAGTCTGGGGGTGGAAGGAAAACGAAATGGTGATCTTGGTATCCAACAATAACCAGAGGCTTGACCATAATGCACTAATGAACTTGTTATCCCAATCAAATATGATGGTTTGTGGTTTTCCAAAATGTACCCACACTTGTTCGAATAATATCTTGGCAATGGCCTCCACTATGATGCTCTTCTTACAAGAAGATAATATGGCCATATTAGGAAATCTATAAACAACCACAAACACACATTCATTACCTTTCTTGGTAGAAGGAATTATAGACATAATTCCATGGAGATGGATTCCCAAGGCCGATTAGCAGTAGGCAGGGGGCTGTATCGGCCTTACTTCTTAATGGTTGTCTTAGTGATGGCATAGGAAATACGGGATCTAATATATTTGAAAACATCTTGTTGGAATTTCAACGAATTAAAATACTTCTGCAGTATTTCCATTTTCTTCTTCATGCCAAATTTCCCTGCTACTTGAATGCAATGTGCCTCCCAAATTAGCTTGGCATGATTTCTTGAAGGAACAAAAAGGTGTCTCAGGTAGCACAACAACACATCGTGGAGGTGGAAGTCTGGAACTTGCATGTCTTCCATCAACATCTGGTATGTGGTGTTGAATTTGGATCATTTTTGTATAACTACATCCATCCAGAATTTTTGTGCCCACGAGAGTTGAGAAAAATTGTCAGTGCTACAACTGGGGGCCAACTAAGGCAATCTGCAACATGATTGGTGCTACCCTTCTTGTATTTAATGTTCAAATGGAATTGTTGTATATATGTGGACCATTTATAATGGTGATCGTTCTATGAATTTCCCTATGTATGCATAAATTGAAGAGGTTTGTGATCTTTGTGGATGATCGTTTCCTTCCCCAAAATGTAATGTTTCCACTATCAGCAAGCCTACATGATGGAATACATATCCTTATCATAGGTAGGGTATCTCTAAATAGTATTAGATAATGGCTCATTGTGATAGGCCATTGGATTCTCTTGCTAAGTGAAAATTCAACCAATAGCATAGTTGAAGGTGTCTTTCTCAATCTCAAATGGTTGTTGCAGGTCTGGCAAGGTGTCAACTAGTGCAGAGCAAAGGTGGTTTTTCAGCTCAATAAATACCGTTTTTTATGACCCAACCAAAAAAAAAAAAATTGTCTCCACCCTTGGTAACTTTACTTAAAGTGATATGAGAAAATCCCAACACAAATATACGATAGAAATTAGCAAGGCCCAAGAAGATGCAAAGCTCTGTGAGACTCGTTGGGGCTAGCCAATCTCGGATGACTTGGATATTAGTTAGATCCACATGCACACCTTTCTCATCAATAATGTAGCCTACGTATTGGACTTTTACATGCCAACGAAGAAATTTTCCAAGTTCGCACATAGCTTATGTTATCGCATAGTAACCAGGACCTATTTAATGTGTTGCAACTTCTCTTCCCAACTCTAGTTGAAGATGAGAATATTATTTAGATATACAACCATGAACAAGTTGGTGAAATTCCTTAATATGTCATCCATGATCCTCATAAAATTTGTAGGGGAATTTATCAAACCGAAGGACATGAACAACAACTTGAAAAGACCCTCCTTGGACTTGAAAGAAATATTCCACACATTAGTGGATTCTATTGGAAATTGGTGATAGTCGGACTTCAAATAAATCTTATTGAAATATTTGACCCCCTTGAATTGATCAATAAGGTTACCAATTTGTGGAATCGGGTACTTGTTCCTGATTGTGGTTTTTTCCAGATCTCGTCCTTATTCTGCATGAGTATGATTGGGCTCCCACACGGTGAGGAATTTGGTCAAATGTTCCATTTTTGTAGCAGCTCCTGTATCTACCACCTGATTGGCCCATTGGGTATAGGTGTGTTGGGGGTCAAATCGATGAAATTATTAACTTAACAATGGAGAGGTACCCTTGTGGGTGAGGAGAATATTTCTATATATTCTTCTATGACCTTGTCCACTATATTTTGTCGCGCATAGGATCCCTATGTGGTAGGCCATGGATGTGGTCATGATATTCCCCTTACTTTGAGAGTGAACCGAGAGGAAAAAAAAATTCCTAGTTTTTGAGATGTTCTTACTGCATTACTTAGCAAAGATCAGAGAAATAGCAGTAGACGAGGTTGCGTTTGGTATCCTATATAATTATTTTCCCAAAGTAATAATAAAAGTATGAGGTCTAGACTCATACATAGCATAACGAATACACGAGTATGGTTGGCCCAAAAAAACATCACAAAATTTAAGGGGAGCAACATCACACAATACCTCATCTATGAATCACTTGATGTTATAGAGTAGGCAAAATTGTTAGTTGTCGTGAAGATCTCGCCCTTGGTGGAGGCACCAGATGGTGTATGGCTTCAAGTGTGGTGTTGTTGACAGACCCAAATGATTAATAATATCTGCTGAGATTAGGTTCTTTTGACTCTCGCTATCGGCAATGAATCGTAGTGGATCCCCCTTTACCCATTGTTTGTGAGTAGAAGAGACGCTCACCCACTTCTAGATCTTGGGAATCCTTTTGTTGAACCTTGGTGGTAGAAACTATGGCATTAGGTTCTGCATCAATGATTTATTTCCCCTTTTTAGGGCTTGGTTCATAGTCAGATACGACATCTAACTCTGAGGTTTCATCTTGGCCACCAAATACTACTTTGTGCGACACTCATTTTTGCTATGAGTGGAGCTCTTGTGGAACTCACACCACTTTCCATTGTCCTTATTAATCTTCCCATTGTTGTTCTTCGCTTGGGGATTTGATGGGTTTTCTTTGATTGTTCCACCTTGGCTCTATCTTTTATTATACATTTTGGGGGTGCCCTTTCCCTACTTCAAATTCGTAGCACCAAAGTCTCAATTATTCTATTTAAATGTTTGCTTGATTCAAGTATCATATCGGTATGTTGCATCAAGCGAGGAGATGTTCAGGAACTCAATCTCCATCTGGATGTGTTTGTGAAAATAACCATGATACTTGAGCACCAAATGTCACTCAGAGTCCTTAAGAGCCAAATTTGTGTGCAAAGTATGAAAGACATTCGCAAAATCGGGCACGTCTTGGTCCCTTTCCTATTGTAGTGTGGTCCATTTTATATATCTCTTTTCGTAGCTTCCAACAGGATGATACTATTCCTAAATATCATCCTTAAAATATTTCCAAGAGGATGAGATTGAAAAAAATTCAAACTCCTCCATGGCCCTTTTCTCACAGTAAGTTTCCCACTAGTCCTTGACATGGGGGATGGCTTTAACTAGTGAAAAAGTAAACTTTTCTTTATTGGAAAAAGAGTGGACTGAAAAATATCCTTCCAACTGATTTAACCATTTATATACAACATTTTCATCTATTTTTCCTTTGAATACAAGAATCTCAAAGTTAATGTGTACCTCAAAAGTGGAAGTGCCTCCTATTTTCCTCTCAGATTATTCTAGGTTAATTGATTATGCCAAAGAATCTAAAATATTTTTTTGTTGTTTTTTAAAGTTTATGGATGACCAATGTTATGAGCATATTAAGGTAGGTGCTTAAACCTTAATAATACTAAATATTTAAAAAGGGTTGATCCTTTATCTCTGAATGGTAATTTGATTCAAAAGTGTGTGAAATGCATAGATGTAAGAAGTTATGATTTGCTAAATATTTAGACTAAATTTTAGTAAATCATAATAAAGAAAGCAAGTAAACAATGTCTACAACTCAAAAATATACATTTAACCTTATGAAGATGATTGAAAATTTATAACTATAGAGGGGATTATAGAAACAAATCTTCCAATAAACCAATCTCTAAAATAGATGATAACTTCAAACGGTATTTAAGATAGACTGATATTCAGTTTTCTCTTACTCAATTTTCTTCATAAAACTTAAATATATGTAGAATAACAAGATGAAGTAAAAATACTAGAAAAAAACTCACAAGGTGACAAGCTATTCGAAACAAATTCCAGAATCTTGCATTAATATGCAATGATTTCAGTTCAATACAATTATGCTTTAGAAAATCTCATCCAAGGGTTCAACCCTTTACAATTTGTCTTGTGGAATTATTTATACAAATTTCTTCAAAAATATCTAGATTCTTTTAGTAAATATCTAAAAAAATTTATCAAAAAAAAAAAAAAGAGTAATCTCAAACTGAACGAGTTGATGGCTCTATAATAAAGGATTTCTGGTGCTGACTAGATCTGGAAAATACGAGCCTTCGTTATTGAATATGTTCTGCAAACTTGTTGACTGGTCATCCTAATAATTCACATAGTTTTTCCCATTTATTTTCAACTGGAAGTGAAAATATACTTAACTTTAGATACACTTCATCCACTTCTGTGTATCTTTCGAATGTAGGTTTGGCAAGAAAAAATGAGGTACTTCATGTCTAATAAACAAATCAAAGTTGAGTCCATCTATGAATGCTTTACCTGTGATGGTTCCTGTAATCTTGGCAAACTTTGACCTGTCCTTGAAAATATCACATAACTTTGTTTGATAATATTCCAACTGAACTAACTCATCTCCCATTCCTGGTAGTCCACAGAGACCTTTCTGATTCAAGACATTAAATTTCCTATGGAACCTCTACACCATATTTTGCAAATTTTCACACTTATTTTCTAACTGTAACATAATATTTTTCTTAGTGATGACTTTCCTCACTTCTATAATGTTATATGTTTTGTCTTCAATGTCCATTCTTCTAATTCCTCTTTCGATTTTGAATTTAGGAATTTGATTATGGCCACTTCATCACTGGGTTTAGTGTCTATTTCCTTTTTCACCTCATTAATGAAATTGTTTGATTTCATAAGAAGTTTATCTTGTTCAAAGATAATCTGAATAGATGGCCATATCTTAGTTATTTCTTCATTTATTTCAATCCATATATTCTCCTTAGCTTGCACAATAGTGTCAACCATAATGTTTTTATTTTCTAAGCATTGTATCATGTGGGCAAGCTTGTGAGTCTTCTGTAATTCTGCTAGATAAACTTCATCTGATTTAATCTTTTGTTCTTGTAATTTATCTTATTTCTCTGTAAGTTTTTCAATTTCTTTACCTTTAATAGCTAAATCATCCATGGATTTAGTCAGATCGTTTGTTGCAGTGATGGATTGTGTTTCTAATTATGAGAATGTTGTTGAAGTTGATGTTGTGGTTGCTGCTAAAGTAGATGCTTCCCCTATTGATGTACCTGCTATTGGAACTACAGCTAATGGAATGGCTTGTACTGGAATGGTTTGTTGCTCCTTTTCTTTGAGGAGTTTTTCAATCTCATTTTCCATTTTTGAGATTTGATTATTTTGTTCGATGACTATCTTGAACAAATCCTCCTTTTCTTTCTCTAATTCCCCCAATTCTCTAGTCTATGGATTTTCAGTTGAAGAGAGCTTTAATTGTTTCCTTAGAGTTGTTATGTCTGCATTATTTGATTTGATAATTTCTTCAGTTGCTTTAATATTACTGGGATCATATCCCAATTTAATCACCAGCTCTTCTAAAGACTTTATTTTTGTATCTTTAGCTAGAAAAGAGATCTTCCCTAACTTCGATTGAGTTTGGATACTATGCACATAATTTTGAAGTTTAGCGGTTTTCATGGCAGAATTGGTTAAGGTACTGAAAATAATTTCACCAAATTGCTTATGTAGATCCATGTGATCTATGGGGTGAATGGTTTTTGTATCAAAAGAGAAAATTGATTGCTTATAATCATCTGTTGTCCAAGGCTGAGGAACCTTGGGTTCTAGGAAAGCAATTTTCATCTTTCCTTCTTCTAAATCAAAATTTGATAGAAGAATACATTGGGAAATTTTTGTTTGCCTCCAAAATTGAGAGAATGTAGTAACTTTCAGTGCCAAATTCCTTCTTTTTATTTCCTGATAGGCAGCGAATATACTTGGTTCCTTTTCATTGGTCTATCCCAACTTCCTTATTGGTGATGATATCAGTGTAAAGGCTCTCACTGGAGTCCCTGGAGTTTTTGGAGATGGTGGAATATTATCTTCTCTCCCTAAGACTAAAGGAGTACATGCTCCAAAGAGAACAATTAGATGTGATTTTTCAACACTTTCTTCTGCCTTTTTTTTTTATATACAATGAAATCCGGGGAACTAGTTTCCCTTGGTCTTTTTTCTCACTTTTCTTGAGCTAATGGAGTGTATGAAGTAGATATAATTTTCTATTTAGCTTCCCGCAAAATATTTTCCTACCACTCCTCCTTATTCATGAACTGCTCAATTTCTACTCTAGGAGTATGAATATAGGGAGCATACTTCTGTTTTGTTCTCATTTTTGAAATAATACCAAAATTATCATAAGACCAGGTAAAGTTATGCTTCAAATTCATGTTTTTTTAAGATAATTTCTACTTCCTACCCTGTTTTCCTTGCATTACATGTGAAAGGACCAATCTTTGTTTTTATCTTAAAACGAGCATTTTTCTGAGCTGCCTGAAAATGTACTTGATCCATATTTATCATATGTATGATGATTTCCAAAGAAAATATCCTAATTGGCACATATTTAGGGAGTTTATAAGGAGCTAATTCACAGCCATATATCTTGATTTCTGTATAGCTTTGGTATAAATAACAATCTCTCTTCTTTGTTTGATCACTCAACTGTAAAATTCTCTTGACCTCTCGGTCTATCCTAGGCTCTGCATTGTTGTTCAACAAACTAGCTATTACATGTAAGAATTGATCCACAAATTGAATAACTGTAAATTATGTGATGTTCCTTCTAACCAAGGGGGTCCAGTGAATGTTTGACTGAAGGTTCCTCTGGCTATCCATCTTCCATAGTTTAAAGGGAAATATTTTTTATTGATAATAAATAAAAAGATAAACTAAGACCGAGGAATATCTGAAAACTCCTTCACTTGAAAATTGCATGAATTGTTCATGAATCATTTCTGCTATGAACTCATTGTAACAGGAGATAGTGGGTGGTTTTTATCCACTTGAGAAAATAGAGAGGAAAGAAAATATGTGCTCATCTATCCATTGGTCTAAATGATAGCATAAAATGCAAGAAATTATTGAAACAATTTGATTGGTCATCTCTGGAAAAATTGAAGCTAGATAGGGAGGGTTTTTCTTAGGTAGTTGGGCATCATCAGGCAAGAAGGTTTCAAAGACTTTGGCTCTTTGTGGGAAGTCTAATTTGTTGTACATTTCCATGAGGGAATATGGGTGAAAAGGCTTTCCAAGACCAACGTCTTTAATTTGAATCATTTCAAAAATAGACTGGCCATTAATGTAAAATAAAGTTTTGCCATTTTGTGCCACTATAGTTCTTTGGGTGGGTATATAACGAAATTGATACAAAGTGACAAATTCAAGAAAGTAAGGGGTTTGAGGAAAAATATACTAAGGCAAGGTGGGATCCCATAATCCAATTTCATCACTATTGTCCAAATGTTTTTGGTGGAGCCAATTGTGAAGTTCGTAAAGATCAAATTCACAATTGGTCTCTGAAATCTGGTAAAGATGGTCAACTAAGGGTTGGTGGTCCAAATCTACAACTGGGGGCAGCACTGGGTTATCTTGAGGGGTATATTTACTCTTAGGATCCATTTTTTAGCAGAAAAGGAGAGGAATTACTGTAAATACCTGTTAAATTGATGCTTGGATTTTTTGAACAGGTATTTGGGGGGCGCTACAATTATATGGAAGCCTTTTCCATAAATTTGAGGTCTTTGAATAAATCACAACATTGTTGAAGTATCAGAGTAGTTAGCGCGGAAAAATTGTTGTTGAATTCAAACAGAAGGTTTATAGTTTCAACAGATATCCGTAGTGAACATTTATTTTGGCGCAGGGGGGAAATTTAATGTCAAACAACGTTGCAACATGAAAACGGATACGTTATAATGGACATGTTACAATGGGTAAATGGAGGAAAAGTGGCAATTAGAAATTGGTATGCAAGATGACATGGAGGGTGACGACAGAGTGGCAGAAATAAATGGTGTAACGGTAAACGGAGGGGAAATATGGTTTCGGAGAGGACTCGAAGGGGGGTGTAGCCGATAAGCAGGATTCAAGAGGGGGGGGTAGGTAGGGGGTACAAATTTGACAGGGAGATGACACATTGTGAAAAGTGGTTTAACAAAAAAAGCCTACCCGGACTGATCCGGATTTCTGCAAGAACGCAACAGAATAAACATATAACCATAAATATAGAGATGCAGTGGAAATAACACTTCATTTCATTAATATCAAAGAACTGAAATTTTCTTACAGACATAATGGAAATAAAACTAGCTAGGGCGCTGGTAGCTATCTCTGAGAAGAGATGTGGCGGCTACAGGCCTCTGAACTGAGTTACAATGAGGCTCGAGGGCCTATTTATTATTGAGAAACAATGGATAACTCTAAACATCCAAAAACCTAACCCTAGGAGATGAAGCGCCAAAACTATGGGCCCCGTTTGGGTAAATTGGTGTTTCAACTTCCGAGGGACATAACTTTGGCATACTATCTCCATTTGACGCACATGGTACATCATTAGAAAGATTTATCCGAGGAATACAACTTTCACTGCGAATATTCATTCCAAAATGGAATTTTATTAGCTAGATGCCCGATGCCCAAAAAAACGTCGTTTAGGGCCTCAAAACGGCTCCGAAAGTTCAGGACCCGAAAAACTGCTAAAAATAGTAAGTTGTGCCGAAACTGAAAAAATGAAAGAGGCAATGGTGGGGCCCCAAGTGGAATAGGCGGGTGGCCACCAATATCCACCTGGATCATTCCTCCCCCCTTAGGAAGCAATGGTCCCCATTGCGTTGAGTTCATCCATGAGATGAGGAAACTTCTGTTGAACTTGGTCCCTGGTGAACCTTGCCTTGGTGCAAAAGTTGGCCAGCTTTGACAACCCAATACAGTTGGATGTTTTGTTGGCGAGTGCTCTTTATTTTCATGTCCCTGATACAATCTGTGGTGGCATGTTCCATGCAATCTGGGTTTAACTCAGTTGGTGTGAGTTTTTCTGCAATGTCTGAGGTGTCCAATAGAGGTGGGAAGTAAGGACGAAGGCGATCCACATTGAAGACTGGGTGCAGACAAAGGAATGGTGGAATACTGAGCTCGAAGGCATTGTTACCTATAGCCTTGGTGATGGTATACGGCCTGTATCGGAGCGGGCGAAGCTTGCGGTGTGGTCCAATGAGGCGCTCCTTCTGCAAATGTAGCCATACCTTTTCGCCCACCTGGAAGTTGTGTGGCACCTGATGTTGATCATGGCATTGCTTGTACTTGGCATTGGCTCTGTCCAATATATCATGAACCTGCTGGCGGATGTGTTGAATGAGCTCGATGAAGCTACTTGCTTTGTCAACTTTAGACTGGACATGAGCTTAATTGGCCTGAGCAGTTGCAAATGGTATGGCTACGTCAATAGGACATAGTGGCTAGAATCCCAAGTCCACCTGAAAGGGGATATGACCGATTGAACTGTGGAGAGCCCGATTATAACTATGTTGTACATATGGGAGGCTCTCGTCCCATGTGCGTGGATGCTTTGAATTGTACATGCGCAGAGAATACCACAACATTGTGGCATTCTGTCATGCATCTATTTGGGGATAGTAGGCTTAGTGGCTGGTATGTATTGTGAGGACATGAATTGACCAAATATATTGAAGAACACATGTCAAATCCCAGATATAGTCTGTTGGATCCCAAAGTGCACCCATACTCATTCAAAGAAGATTTTAGCAGTAGCTTCTGCTGTGATATTCTTCTTACAGGCCGCCATAATGGCCATCTTCGAGAATCTGTCAACGACCACGAAAACACAGTCATTTCCATTCTTAGTAGAAGGCAGGCCCGACATGTAATCCATGGAGATGGATTCCCAAGGTCGATTAGGGGTAGGTAGTGGAGTATATAGGCCTTGCTTCTTGATGGTTGGTTTGGCAATGGCACAAGCAGTGCAGGATCTGATGTGCTTCTCGACATCCTTTCGAAGGTTCGGCCAATAGAAATACTTTTGTAGGATTGCTACTGTTTTCTCGACCCCAAAATGCCCAGCGACTCGACTGTAGTGTGATTTCCATATCATCTTGGCACGCTCGCTTGAAGGAACACAAAGGTGTCCCAGGTGACATAACAGTGCATCTTGGAGGTGAAAATTTGGAACTTGCGTACCCCCCAAGAGTGCCTTGTAAGTGTGACCAAATTCTGGGTCACTCTCATAGAGAAGCAGCCAATCAAAAGTCTCATGACTACAAGAGTTGAGCACGGTGGTAAGCGCCACGATCGGTGGTCAGCTGAGGCAGTCTGCAACATTATTGGTGCTACCTTTCTTGTTGATGTTCAAATGAAACTGTTGCAGATATGTGGACCACTTTTGATGGCGATCATTCTGCAACTTCCCTTGTGTCTGTATGAATTGCAGGGGCCGGTGGTCTGTGTGGATGATTGTTTCCTTCCCCAAAATGTAATGCTTCCATTGTCGAAAAGTTTTCACAATGGAATACATTTCTTTTTCATAAGTGGGATACTTGCGAACTGTGTCAGACAATGTCTCACTGTGATATGCCACTGGATGTCCCTGTTGAGTAAGAACTGCCCCAATAGCATAGTCAGAGGCATCTGTCTCGATCTCAAATGGCTATTGCAAGTCTGGTAAAGTGAGCACTAGGGCAGAACAGAGGCGATTTTTCAATTCTGTGAACGCCTTCTGTTGAGGTTCCAACCAAAATAATTTTGCTCTAGCTCCTCCCTTGGTGACTTGACTCAAGGGCCAAGTGATATGAGAGAATCCCAACACGAACCTCCGGCAGAAATTAGCAAGACCCAGAAAGCTGTGAAGCTCTGTTATAGTAGTTGGGGCTGGTCAATCCCGAATGACTTGGATCTTGGCTGGATCCACATGCACCCCCCTTTCATCAATAATGTATCCCAGATATTGAACCTGGGTCATGCCAAAAGTGCACTTCTCTAGATTGGAACACAACTTGTGTTGCCGCAGTGTTTGGAGGACTTGTCGGATGTGGTGAAGGTGCTCTTCCCAAGTCTGGCTGAAGATAAGAATGTCATCCAAGTACACCACTACAAATGAGTTGGTGAATGGCCGCAAGATGTCGTCCATCATCCTCATGAAGGTTGCAGGAGCATTTTTCAACCCGAAAGGCATGACTAGCCATTCGAAAAGGCCTTCCTTGGCTTTGAAGGCAGTCTTCCACACATCGGAGGGTTCAATTGATACCTGGTGATACCTCGACTTCAAGTCAATCTTGCTAAAATATTTTGCACCTTTGAGTTGGTCCAGAAGGTCATCAATCCGTGGGATCGAGTACCTATTCCAGACAATGATCTTGTTCAGCGCCCAATAGTCAATACAGAGTCTCCATGTCCCATCCTTCTTCTATACCAACACGATCGGGCCCCCACAGGGCGATGAACTTGGTCGGATGTGACCTTTCTGCAGCAGCTCCTGAATCTGCCTCTTGATTTCATCATTCTCTAGAACAGAGCGTCGATAGATCGGTCCATTGGGTAGCGGCGCACCTGGGGTCAGATCAATCAAGTGCTTGACCTGACAGTGCAGAGGAACCCTGTGGGTGAGGTGAAGATGTCCCCGTACTCCTCCACAACCTTATCCATTTGTTTTTGTCGTGCAGAGGAGCCTTGTCTGGAGGTCATGGCCACAGTATTCTTCTTGCCCTGGGGGTGGATCATTAGGAAAACGAATTTCCAGTTTGGGAAATGATCTTACTGTATTGTTTTGCAGTAACCAAAGAGATAGCGGCAGGAGGTGGTACCTCTAGTATCCTGTACAACTTATTTCCCAAAGTAACAATAACAGCGCGAGGCCGAGACTCATACACAGCATGATGCTTCCACAAGTATGGTTGTCCTAATAATACATCAGAAACATCAATAGGAGCAACGTCACATAATACCTCATCCATGAAGGGCTTGATGCTATAGGGAAGGCGGCACTGCTAGTTGACGCGGAGATCTCGTCCTTGGTGAAGCCACCCGATGGTGTATGGATGTGGGTGAGCCATGGTCGGCAAGCCCAACCGCTTCACGGCATCTATTGAAATGAGGTTCTTTTGGCTCCCATTGTTGACAATGAACTATACAGGGGAGCCCTTTACCCACATCTGGGAGTGGAAGAGACGTTCCTCCTCCTCTGGATCTTCCAGTTCCTCCTTCTGGATCTTTGTAGTGGCAACAGTGGCGTTGGGCTCCACATTAATACTTTGTTTCCCTTTTTCATTGCCCTTTTTAGGTTCTGATTTGGAGTCGGAGCATGCATCTGACTCAGAAGCCCTCATCTCAGCCACTAGCGACTGCTTGGCCCGACACTCACTTGTGCTGTGAGTGGAGCTCTTATGGAACTCACACCACTTTCCCATGTCCTTCTTTGGCTTTACGCTTCTGTTCTTTTCTTGTGGCTTCGACGGGTTGTATTTAGCCACCATGCCTTGGCTCTGTCTTTTGTTCTGCGGTTTGGAAGCACCCTTCCCTTGCTTTTGATTCGCAGATCCAAAGTCTCGCTTCTTCTGTTTGAATTTCTGCTCAATCTTGGCAGCATACCGGTATGTCGTACCAAGCGAGGAGATGTCGAGGAACTCCATTTCCTCCTAAATGTATCTATAGAACGGCTGAATACTTTAGCACCAGATATTTCTCTGAATCTTTGATACCCAACTTTGTGCGCGGGGGTATGGAGCAGTTCGTCATCTCATGCACATCTTGATTTTGTTGTTGTCGCGTGGTCCATTGTATGTACTTTTCCTCATAGCTCCCCACGGGATAGTATTGTTCCTTGGCGGCTCTCGGAAATAATTCCAAGTTGGTACGGCCGAGAACAAGGGTTTTTCTGGTCCATGTTCTCATAGTAGGTTTCCCACCGATCCTTAACATGGGGGGTAGCTTTGAGGAGTGCAAAAATAATCTTCTCCCGGTCTGAAAAGTCATGAACTGAGAAATATCCTTCTAACAGATTCAACCATCTATCTACAACATCTGCGTCTATTTGACCCTCAAATATAGGAATGTCAAAATTACTTGTACCTTAAAAGGAGTCGCGCCTCCAAAGTGGCTGCTGGATGCAGATGCGCTGCCGGTGGGTAGCCGTTGAAGGATCTGAGAAAAGTTATCCATCATCACGTTCCTTTGTTTTTCGAGGGCCTCTTCGAGCAATATTTTGATAGGATCTCCTGCTCCCTCATCTTTCTTTTCATCCCCCATGGGTGTCTGTCGAGGTTTGCGAGGCTGATCTTGCAAAGGTTCTGGATCAAGCCCTAGCTCCTTATACCCAGGCCTCATTGGGGACATGCAAAGAAGGATCGAGAAAAAAAGCGGGCCCGCTCGTCACCTGATCCGAATTTATGCAGGAACACAACAGAATAAACATATAACCATAAATACAGAGATGTAGTGGAAATAACACTTCATTTCATTAATATCAAAGAACTGAAATTTTCTTACAGACAGAATGGAAATAAAACTAGATAGGGCGCTGGTAGCTATCTCTGAGAAGAGATGTGGCGGCTACAGGCCTCTGAACTAAGTTACAATGAGGCTCGAGGGCCTATTTATTATTCAGAAACAATGGAGAACTCTAAACATCCAAAAACATAACCCTAGGAGATGAAGCACCAACTTCCCAAGGACGTAACTTTGGCATACTATCTCCATTTGATGCACATGGTATGTCATTAGAAAGATCTATCCGAGGACTAAAACTTTCGCCATGAATATCCATTCCGAAACGGAATTATATTCGTGAGGCGGGATGCCCAAAAAACGTCGTTTAGGGCCTCAAAACGGCTCCGGAAGTTCAGGACCCGAAAAACTGCTAAAAATAGTAAGTTGTGCCGAAACTGAAAAACTGAAAGAGGCAATGGTGGGGCCCCAAGTGGAATAGGCAAATGGCCACCAATATCCACCTGGATCACAGACCCCCCCCCCCCCCCCCCCACCCCTCTCCCATTACACAATGAGTTCCTGAGGAAATTCATACCTAAAAACCCCTACTATTTGTATATTGCATTAGTCATAAAATATGATAAGGCTACAATGTTTTTCTCAAGTCCGAGCAACCTCTGCACTATCTCTATTGTCTCACTGCTTCATAAACAATCCATGGCTAATACTTAACCAATTTTTTGCTTATCCAAGTCCCTATTTCCTTGAATTTTTTCCTTGGGAATTAGCCCTTATTAATTATGGAAATTCCTCATCCATAAATACGCAATACATCATAGGAATTCTTCTGGCTGCATGCACCATCTGTACAATTTGGATGATTATACAACTGATAGTACACTTTCCTTGAACTCCAATATCAACTGGATAACTCATTGATACTGCATGCATGAGTTATTTATGTTTGATTTATCAGTTAACTAGTTGATCATAGAGTACACACCCCACTACTAGACTTCCCACTAGTTCCTCCAATAATTGGAACTAGTTTAACTGAATTTAACTCAATTAAACTGAATTAATTAATTACAACTCAAAATAAACTCAACCTGGGCTCCTAAAAAAGTAGGAGACACTCTACATGACTCAAGTTATACCCTAAACTCGAATTACCCTAACCAACTAAGTCAAACTAACTTAGTTAACTCCTTCAGGTTGTCTTGTGATGTGGAATTACAATTTTCTTCTAATTTAATTCAAGGGGAAATTAAATGAGAATATTTCTTGGTGTCATTTACAACACTCCATCTCAGAAAGAAAGGGATTATCAGATACGCCAATCATGCCTCTATGGAACTCTAATTTTCCTCTTGAAAATGCCTTAGTCAATATATTTTCATGTTGTTCCTCTATAGGAATGTACTCTAGCAACATGATCTGCCTCTGCACACAATATCTGAGATGGTGGTACCAGAAATTGATATGCTTTGATCAATCATGAAAAATTAGATTCACATATATTTTGATACAACTCTGATTGTCACATAAAATCATTTTAGGATCTAGTTGTTTTCCAAATAACCCAACAAGGATCTTCCTCGTCTAGATAGCCTAACAAGCTGCTTGACTAGCAGCCATGTACTCTACTTCTTTTGAACTAAGTGCAATTGATCTCTACTTCTATTGTACCAAGAAAATACTGCTAACCCAGTACTGAATATTCCCCCTAATTTGATCTTCATTTATGATGGACTCACTGCCCAATCTGCATCTGTGAAGCCTTGCAGCTTCACTCCCTCTATATGTATGTACCAAATACCAAATTGAGTGGTTCCTCTAGGTATCTCAACACATGTTTGGATGCCTTCCAATAGAGTTTGTTTGGCTTAACCATTGCTTTACTAAGTTGGTTAATTTCATAGCACATGTTCGGTCATGTGTTCACGAAGCACATAAGTGAACCCACAAGATGCCTGTAAATGGTAGCTTCTACCACTTTTCTTGAAGTATCATCTTCATTCCTCCAGTTCCTTGATAAAGGAGTCTCCATGGGTTTTCTTCTCTCCATGTAAAACTTCTTCAGTATCTCGTTGGCATACTTTCCATGCAAGACAAATAGTTCCCCATCTCCTTGCCAAATTTCCACACCAAGGAAAGAATACATGAGCCCCATGTCTTTCATCTCAAATTCTCTTGCCAAACCCTCTTTGCAATATTTTATCAGCTTATCATCACCTGTTAGAATTAAATAATTGACATATAATACTATAATCAATAATTTACCTTCAACCACAATATGGTAAAGGTTTGTCTGTGCTATGATGTAGGTGATCCCACATTTTCTCTAGCATCATGCATCAATATTTCAGCCTCTTTGGTGTGCTTCCTTCCATCTTTGGATGTCTCTGCATGAGTGGGTGCTTCCACTCTCTGTTCCTCTACTTTTGGTTGCTCCACAACATCCTCAGGTTCTTCTTTTGGAGCTAAAATCTCCTCATATGTATGAACCTGAAGCTCCCTCTCAAGGGAACATCTCATGGCCTTCTCTTTATCGAAATTCACATCTCTATGAACAAATTTCATCCTGTGAGATGGAAGGTACACCCTATAGTTGTGAGGTGTATCATTGTACCCCACAAATATGCCCAAATTAGCCATTGGTTCTATCTTTTTCCTTGCATCCTTGGAAACATGACAATAAACTAGTGAACCAAATATCTTGAAGTGTTCCACTTTTGGTTTCTTACCTAAAAAATATTCTTCTGGTGTACTCATCATGATAATCCAATGAGAACTCTTGTTCTACACATATACCGTTGTGTTGCATGCTTCATCCCATAAGTGCAAAGGTATATCCTAATCATGCAACATCACCCGTGCAACTCCCATAATAATTTGTTTCTTCCTTTCTTCAACCCCATTATGCTATGGGTTATGGGGTTCTATTTAATCTCATCAAATTCCTTCTAATGCACAGAATTTCCTGAACTCATTCAACACATATTCTCCACTGTTATCGCTCTTGAGAGCCTTCACTTTCCTGCATGTGTATTTCTCAAAAAGTTCTTTAAATTCACAAAAAATTGAGAATGGTTGGTCTTTCTTCTGCATAAAAAATATCCAGCACTTACGTGAGAAATCATCTACAAATATCACATAATACATGTGCTTGGCTGAGGCTGTCAAGAATGGTCCACACACATCTGAGTGAAATATTTCAAGGATCACTTGAGCTCGACTATCTTTATAATGAAAGGTTGATTTGGTGTACTTCCCAAATGTACACCCTTTTCATGTATCACGCTACTCTAGTGCACCCTTGGGAAGTCCTGTAGAAATATGTTGCATTATCTTCAAATATCCATGGTTCAAATGGCCAAGTAACCTATGCCATAATTCACCAATGTCTCGGCTCAGCACATTCTCTACTTTCGTGCTCAAAGCAGCACAATATTCTACATCCAATTTGTAGAGTTTATTCACCCAAACCCTAATCCCCTTCACTTGTCCCGTGGCTATGTGATGAAGGAAAGCCTTCATTTTGCTAAATATCACATCGTAGCCATGATCTTCCAACATAGCAATTGAAACTATATTCTTCTTCAGACCCTGAACATACATGACATCTTTCAATATGAGAGGAGAACCAGACTCCCTCTGAAAATTAAAAGTACTGATGTCGGTTGTGTTATACCTTCCATCATATCCCATCTCTATGTGGATCTAGAGGTCCTTCTCCTCCAAGTTGCTGAAAAATTCTTTGTTGTTGGTCATATGGAATGAGGCTCCACTATCCAGATACCACACACTACCCATCATTGATTTCACCATGCATGCAACGAGGGTGAAATCCAACTCGAATTGTGAAGCTAGAGCTTCACATGTCGTTCCTCATAATGGATTCTTGTCGGCCTTCTTATGTGGACACTTCATGCCATAATTTCCCATCTCATAATAGTGAAAACATTTAATACTATACAAGTCCTTCTTCTTGCCTTCCTGACCAGAATCTCCTTTGGATTGGGATTTCTTCCCTTTCTCTTTTTTTCCTTTCCATCCAAGGCACAGTTTTGCTCATCACCATGCTTGGATGAGGATCCATCTCTGGTGTTCTGTCTTATCTCTTCTTGCACCAATTTAGACCACAAAGGCTCCACTCTGGTAGATTCTCCCTCCCATTTACGTTATCTCGATATTTGTGCCAACTCTTGGGAATACTTAGAAGTGCTAAGTTGACTATATCATCTTCAGCAATTGCAACACCAACACTCCCAAGCTCATCCTGACATTGAGTGCACTTGCTCAAGTATTGTGGTATTGTGTCGCCCTTTTCCATATTTATTTTCTGAAGTTTGTCCTTCAGTGACAGCTTTTTATTGTCATTGTTGTTCTGAAACAAGTATGTCAAGGCCTTACACATTGCATATGGAGTCTCCTTCCCATGGAGGTTTGAGAAAATATGATCTCGAACTCCATCCAGTAAGATACTTCTTGCCTTGTCTAAATTCTTCTTCCATTCTGCTAGAGCCTTTGCATATGCGGCTGTTGGTTTTAGAAAATTTCTATCAATGTATTCCTTCAACGCATTATCTTCTATGACTACTTCCATTCAGTCCTTCCAAGAAATGTAATTCAAGCTACCCTTAAGGGCATACTCGAGCCTCATACCATAGAATGTCATCATGATCCTACTGCTAGCTCCTGCAAAACTCATTCCACTTGCAAAGATAACTTCATATTATTCTCTTCTATAGTGATTTTAGATTCGGTACCATGTAGAAATTCATTGTAGATTCAAAGTGATAATTTTAGTTTACTAAAACAATAGACTTGAATCTACTCTACCAATTGTGGAAATAGTAAATGATCATAAAATCGCAAAGCATAGAAGAGAAATAATTCAATCAACACATTACACAATGATTTCTAGGGAAATCTACAATTAAAAACCCCCGTTATCTATATATTTCATTAGTTATAAAATATGAGAAGATTACAATACTTTTCTCAAGTCTGAGCAACCTCTACACTATCTCCATTTGTCTCACTTCTTCCTAGACAAGCCTTGGCCAATACTTAACCAATTTTCAATTTTCCCCAAGTCCCTATTTCCTTGCACTATTTCTTTGGGAATTAGCCCCTATTAATTATGGAAATTCATCATCTACAAATATGTTATACATCAGAGGCCTTCTTCTAACTGCATGCACCACTTGTACAATTTGGATGATTATACAATTGATAGTACACTTCCCTTAAACACCAATATTAACTAGGTAACTTGTAGATATTGCATACATGAGCTATTTATGGTTGATTTATCAGTTAACTGGCTAATCAAAAAGTACACACCCCACTATTATACCTCCCACTAGTTCCTCTAACATGTGGAACTAGTTTAACTGACTTTAACTCAATTAATGATGGGTGTTGTTTTGGACTTGAAACGTCGAGAAAAAATGAACACTCTGGACAAATCTCCGAATAAATATTCTTCATAAACTGAATTAATTAATTACAACTCAAAATAAACTCAACCTGGGCTCTTAAAATTTAGGAAACATTCTACATGACTCAAGTTAGACCCTAAACTCGAATTAACTGAACCAACTAAGTCAAACTAACTTATTTAACTTGTTCAAGTTGCCTTGTGGTGTGGAATTACAATTTTCTTCTAATTTAATTCAAGGGAAAAATAAATTAGAATCTTTCTTGATGCCCTTTTCAATACCCATTTCCCCTAAAAAAGTCATTTAGGGCCTTATAACGGCTCTAGAAGTTCAGGACACCAAAACTTCCAAAATAGGAAATTGTGCTAAAAATTTGGAAACTGATAGAAAACAATGTTAGGGGTCCAAGTGTAATAATCGGGTGGCCACCAATATTCACCTAGATCATGGGGACAACTATCATGCTAAATATGTCCCATTAGTTTTGAATATCGTTAATCTAGCTTCCATTTATTGTTTATGATATGGTTTTCTATCAGGAAGACAAAGGCATTTAGGATTTTGATCCATTATATGATGTGAAAATATTTCTCATGCTAATATAGATCGTACCTTATAAAAGGGGAAAAGGGAGAAGAGAAGTTAATAAGCCTTTTTTTAAGTATTTTTTTATTAAAATTGATCATAAGCCAATGCTTTATAATTCTATAAACTTCAATCTCTTCAAGTTATAAAAGTATATTTTTATAGAAATTGTCGCGAAGTTAATCAAAATATTATGATAATTAATTTAATTTATTAATAATTTATAAGTATTCAGTCAAATTGGTTGTGATATCCCTTGCCTTCATAAATTACGTAATTAAATTTGCATATTTGTATTTCTGGATAAAGTATGCTAGTCTGAAGAAAAAAAATGAAATTTTAATTATTTGTAATCAAAATATTATGATAATTAATTTAATTTATTAATAATTTAAAAGTATTCAGTCAAATTGGTTGTTATATCCCTTGCCTTCATAAATTATGTAATTAAATGTGCATATTTGTATTTCTGGATACAGTATGCTAGTCTAAAAAAAAAAAAAAATGAAATTTTAATTATCTGCAATTTAATATTAATAACAACTTATTGTAAATTTGTAATTATGAGATTTTTTTTTGTAAATAAAGAAAATTTGCAAAATTAATTGTTGAGTACAAATAGTTGAAAGAGATAAATCTGCAAACTATTGTGGAGTATTTATTTCTCATCAATAAGTCCTAGGGATCTAATATAGTTGATTAGATATAATTGAGGAATAATGATATTGGCCAATTAATTGTTTTCTAGAAGATAGGGAGTCGTCCTCAAGAGTGGGAAACGTGAGCTCATTAACCAGAAGATAGCTGCATGTCACTTGTTGGTGAGTTGGAGGGAATTATTAACCACCAAAAGTGGTAGATGGAATGAATAATAGATTTATTTTTTTTACTTTCTTGTGTCTCATTATGAGAGCAGAAGAGACTAAAGAGAAGCAAGGAAAAGAAGCTGAAAGAAATTTCAGTTTTAGTTTTCTCAAGGGCACATTGGTTGTTTGCAGTGTTATGGTTGGGAGGAGCCAAGTACTGGACTGTTAATTTTACAGATAATATTTCAAGCCAATATTTCTACTCTCAGTATTTATTTGGGTAGAAGGAAATATTTGCATTACTATTTTATTCTTCGAGATTTTAGCTAGTGGAAAAAGAAAGAATAAAAATTAGTGTTATATATATATATATATATGAAGAAAAATGAGATAACAATATTTTCTCTTGAATTCTGAATTTTTGGATATATATATATATATATATAATATTTTCTATTTCTACTTATAGAAATAAAAATAATTACTCATGGTTGATAATAGTTCAAAACTTATTATTTCCTTTCCAAAATGGGTTGTGAATACATACATATGTATACAAAAGATGAAATTAATCTTTGAACTAGAATTCGAAAAACTCTATAGTATAAACTTTATATCTTGTTACTAAACATAAGCATGGACTTGCACAGAGTATGTGAAAAGTAACAGTTACAATATATTTCAAAATTATAAATATTGAATCAGACAGTACAATTGGAAAGAAGAGTAATTTTAATGACCACATTAGTCTATAATTAATGGAGATATAAAGATAAAAATAAATAGTCTTCCCTAACATAAATGTTATTAGGAAAAATGAACAGTATTCATACCGTAGTTACAAAATTTATAGTTCAGATATATATTTGAATATATTAAATATAATTAAATCTTAAAAAAAATCAATACATAAAATGTCTCACTCAAGGGGAAAATATGTACACAAGTTGTCAAAGGTTAAAGTATAACCTTAGAAATTTTACAACTGAATGAAAATTAATATATTACGATAACAATATGTTGTATATGGAAAATTGTGTTATCATACAAAACTAGAATTTAAAAAAGAGTTGTAAAAACCCCAAAATGTTTGTTTCTTTCATACTTAAGGAAGATAACAATGGAGAATATAAATAAATAATAATATCATGACTATCATCAGGAAATAACAAAGTCAATAAATTCTGGAAAATTTGAATACGAGCACAACGACCACGCCAGGAAGAAAGTGAACATGAAAGGTGGAGGTCTCTGACTTGGGGTAAAGACGAACCAATTGATTTTAAACTTGAGTTAAACCTAGAAAACCATGAAGGAAAAATCTCATTGGTGATGTGAGAACACATTACATGAAAATGATACATACATAAAATATTTCAGTAGTACTCAAAAAGATAAACCTGGGAGGAAATCCCAGAATTAAAAAAAAATAAAAATCAATAAAGGTTTTTTGGATAAGGAAGTTGTCTTGGAAGAGTACAATCCATATTTGATTCTTTTGTTTCCTACACAGAAAAACAACAATGTAAATCTCTATTTTTCACTGGAAAAAAGATTAAATACAATTATAAATATAAATTATAATAACTAAAAAAAATAAAACATGCATGTTTCATGATATCTATGTCATAATTGTAAAAATAAAATGATACCAAAAGCCTCAACAATTAAAAATTATATTTCTGCAAATACATAGCAAAGAAGCAACCTCATATGTGTATACTAAAGTATGAACATCATAATGAACTTATTTGCGTTCGATAATACTCAGTAGTTTGAGTCACTTAGAGATGCACCATAAAAGGGTCGCTACTCATTCTTTTCATATAGGATTTAAACGTAAGAACACTAATGATAATAAGTTACAATAGTGCCACGATATAAATTAGATGTTAGACAGAAAACCCAAATAGGATATTAAGGGGATTTGAGAAATAATGGTTGGAAGTTATCGTAATCTTTGTTGTAATTCGTTATAAGTTAATGAAATTAAATTAACTTTTACATAGGGGTCACTTCTTATGGTTGTCAATACTCACACAAGAAAATATACCTAAGGAAATAATAAAAGAAATTTAAGGGTTCAAAACCATAAAATAAATACTGACAAAATAGAATTACAAAATGCGTTAATGGGTCTTCTAAGACATTAACATGCTCGAACACTAGTCACAAAGACTAGAAGAAGACCATAAATAACAAATAATTAAATTTAAGTCATGGTTGAAGCCAAGAGCCCTGAAAACAATAGGGATTTATTTATGTATCATAGATTGGTAAAACCCCAAACGAGTTCTATATAAATTAAATAAATGAAAAGAGAAACATACCATTGAGGGTTATGAGATCCATTTAGAAATAAAGAACAATGGAATGGCTCAGCATTTCCATTAATGAAACACCAAAAAAATCAACTTACGACCATAGTAAAATTAGATAGAACATGATAGATTACCTTTAATTATTGGCATGTTGGTATTCCTGTAGCCACCCTATTCGAATGTGAGTAGAGTGTTACTTAAAAACAAAATGTACTGCAAGGGTATTAAGGAACAACATTAAAAATAATATCTACAAAGAAAAATCCCCATTGTCCTACAAGCATAGGTAAAGAAAAGTAAAAAAAACTAGGTAAGCGACATAATACATAAATGTAAGTATTGTAATTCAATTGACAGATGAAACAAGAAGAGTTTTGGACACCATTACCTTTTTCGAAATTGTTGTATGGTCGAAGAGATTCATTCCTTGATAGAAGCGAAGACCCAGACAACATGATAAATGTTTTATGTTGAAACATCAAAGAAAAAATAACCCTATAACAAAAATGGAGGAAGAAAAAACAAGAAATAATGGGTTTTTCTAAACACAAAAATGAAGTCACTAAACTCATGGAAAACCCTATATTAATTTCCACAGATGATTTCCCAATATTCAATCTCAAAGTTTTGTTTGGTAGGTCAAAGGTACCATACATGGTTACTCTAGCAATTGCATGCGTAGATAAAGATTAATCTGGAGGGTACTCGGCCAAAGGCATAAATAATATCATAAGTGTTAAGTCGAACATTAATTTTAATACCACGTCTATAAACAAAACCATTTGCAAAGTAGGATATTGCTTACCTGATACTACCAAACCATGTGTGTATCATGATATGTTGTTGCAATGAGATTTGGTTTATATATATATATATATATATATATATATATTTCTCATAATTTACATGGAGTTGGAACTTTTCATTCTATAACTTGTATTACAATACAAGTTATAGAATGAAAAGTTCCAACTCCATGTAAATTATGAGCAATACATATAAGTTGTTTGAAAAGAGGAATTAATGTTTTACGTTAAATTTAAGAAGAAACACTTATATTAAACTTTATAATTTAAGTGAAGCATACTATATATAGTGAAATTAGTAGTAAAACTATAAATTATGAGAATCCTAGACAGGCTCAACTACATTAATAATAAAAGAAGAAGTTAAAATGAAAAGAAGAAATTTTCTCCAAGAAACAAAAATATTATTGTTGGTTTCTTTAAAAAAATTGAGTATCAGAGACGGTCATTACAAGTGTTATAAGAGTTGTAAGTTAGAGCATTGGGCCTATTATGGGTCTTGAAATTAAAATAGTTATACATGTCATGATCAAATTGTTCAAGGGATCTAGGAGCTTAAAGTATGGTTGAAGAATTTAATGGAAAAACTTCTATAGGATCACCAAGGTGTCATGAAGAACCTGATATTGAATTAGGAATAATGGATGTTGGAATGAGAAATGCAGAGAAACAAGAATTTGTATTATTGTAAGTGATAAGAAGCTTGAAAACATACCTATATGATATTAAGGTAAAGCAAGAAAGGTTGGCCAAATCCAAAGAATAATTGGAAGAAATTAATGGATATTTGCTAAGGAAACTAGAAGAAGAAAGAGTCAATAAAAAGACTCATAAGAAAAGAGATAGAAGTGAATCAACAAATACTAATGATTCCATAAATTCTAGTGGAGATGAATCTCATGAATTTGAAGAGGAATAAGAATAGAAATATGAGAGTAGAACCTCCATACTAGAAGGAAGAGGATGTTAGGTCCCTATATTACTAGTATAGTCTCTTATTGTTGTTAGTGTAACCCCCTTATTGTTATTATTGTACCCCTGTAACCCCTATATTGTTATTATTGTGCCCTTAAATTATTATTGTTAGGTCGGCTAGGATTACATTGTGGCCCCATGGACTCCCATATATAGAAAGGAGGTTTTGTAATTTGAATCATCCAAGAATTTTTCATTCATGTAATGTATTGGAGGTTTCCCCCTCAAAGTGGCTTATTTCTAAGGCGTTGATATCTCTTTTCTTCTATTTTTGGAGCTGGTTTCACAACATTTGGTATCGGAGCTTTGGATTCTAGGGTTTTCGCTGCTCCAAACTGGTCATCGTGGAATTTTCGCTATAACTTTTTTCCACGAAGGTTCAAAAGCTGAAATTTTTAGAGTATGAAACCGAAATCCTGAGGAACATCGTCACAAAATTTCAGAGCTTAGTTTGCAATATTTTCGGAGATATGATCTGTGGAAGTTAGGGATTTTTACAAGCTCCTGAATTTAACCTAAACAGGTCATCGCAGAATTTGCACTATAAATTTTTTTCTACGAAGATTCAGAAGCTGAAATTTTTAAAAAGAAAAGCCGAAATCTTGAGGAAAATCTTCGCAAAATTTCAAAGCTTGGTTCGCAATATTTTCGGAGATATGATCTGTGGAAGTTAGGTATTTTTCAGGCTCCCGAATTTCATCTCAAAGAGGTTATCTTGGGAAAATATTCATAACTCTCTCTCTCTGAGCATCAGATTTGAATTCTATAAAAATTGGCTGCAATTAAACGGACTATAGTTTCCTGTCTATCAATTTCAGAGCCAAAGGAGGAAATAGTGACACGTGGAAAGTCGTACAAGTTCACTCTACTGAACCAGTCCATAATTGGGTCATTGTGGGAGATTGGACATAACTTTGCCTTGAAGAATCCAAATTGGGTCAGACCTGTGACATTTGAAAGAAGCTTCAGAGAGCTACTACAAGGCCGAATTTCAGATATTTAGGATTTGAAATTATAGAGATAATTAAATTTCAATATAGAGCTCCTCAAAAGAAAGTAAAAGGCGTGGAATATAAGATGGATGGTTTGAATAATGGCATGGAAGCTAAGATAGATGGCATGGAAGATGGCATGGAATCTAAGATGGATGACATGGAAGCTAAGATCGATGAAAAAATGGAAAACATGAAGAATGATCTAAAAGTAGACATGGAAGGTTTGACAAAGTTGATACAAGAAATGTTTCCTAATGGTGAAAAAATAGTAGAGGAAACTCATGATGAGAACAAAATAAATGTTAATCGTGATTTCATAAACTCTAATGTTGGAGGGAAGAACCACCATATTCCAAAAATGGATATGAGGAAGTTTGATGGAAAGGATCCTGTAACATGGATACTACGGATGGAGCAATATTTTGATCTCCATAATGTGCAAAACACACAAAAGGTACGCATTGCAACTTTACATTTAGAACAAAATACATTTGTATGGTATCGATGGCTTTGCTCCCGTAAAAATTTTGTCACTTGGTCAATTTTTACGGAGGAAATGATAGCACATTATGAGGATACAAAGAGAAACACCTTCTTTAGCCAATTGATAAATCTCAAACAAAAGGGTTTAGTGGGAGAGCACATTGAGGAATTCCAAAAATTGAATATAAGGGTAACTGATATTCCAGAGGAACACAGGATTGATCTCTTCATAGGTACTTTAAAGGATAACATCCAACATGAAGTTCGTGTTTTGGAACCTGATTCATTGGAGAAGGCATTCAGGTTGGCAAGAAAATTGAATGTAAAATTATGGCGACAAGGAAGCCTACCACTCACTTCTATAAAGAGGGAAGTGTTGCTACTCCTAGATTTCCACAACCTACAAGGTTGACACCCCAACAATTGGAAGAAAAAAGAGCAAAAGGGCTTTGCTACAGTTGTGATAGAAAATACACTAAAGGTCATAAGTGTGCTGAGAAGAAATTATTTTACATAGATTGTGAAGAGGAAGAAGAAAATGAACAAGAAAAGGATATACACCAGGAACCAACCCAAGAAGAGGAAGAAATGAGTCTGACCATATCATGTAATGCATTGGCAGGAATTACCACTCCTCAAACTCTCAAGATAGAAGGACATATCAAGAAGAAAAAGGTAATAGTGTTGATTGATTCAGGTAGTACCCATAATTTTATTCATTGTAAGGTAGCCAAAGAATTGAATTGTTTCCTATACCCAACACCAGAATGTCAAGTGATGGTTGCAAATGGAGGAACTATAAATTGCTCTGGAAAATGCCATAATATCAAGCTAACCATGGGGAATATGTATTGACTAGTCCAATGCTTTCCATTCCTATGGGAGGTGTTGATGTTGTACTAGGAGTACAATGGTTACAATCTTTGGGGACGGTAGCTTTTAATTTTCAAGAAATTTTCTTGAAATTTTTTTCAAAAGGAAAGGAAGTCGAATTACGGGGTATTGCAAGGAAGCCGAGAAAGATAATAAGCTCTAATGTCATGAAAAAACTTCTAAAGAAATAATAACGAGGCGTAATTTCACAATTATGCCCACTAGAAGTTCCAACATCAAAATCATCTATTTCTACAGATCTCCAAAAAGTCTTGGACAATCATTCCAAGGTTTTTGAAACTCCCAAAGGACTCCCACCTATTCATGATCATGATCATGCTATTAATTTGATTCCAGGAAGTATTCCTCCAAACATCAGGCCTTATAGATATCCTTATGTCCAAAAGAGCGAAATTGAACGTATGATTGCAGAAATGTTAGAGGCCGGTATAATTCAACCTAGACAAAGTTCTTTCTCTGCTCCTTTAGTATTGGTACACAAGAAGGATGGATCATGGTGCATGTGTCTGGATTATAGGGAGCTCAATAAGCTCACCATTAAAGATAAATTTCCCATTCCTGTGATTGATGAATTATTGGATTAATTACATGGAGCAATTTATTTTACCAAGTTGGATCTTCATTTAGGATATCATCAAATTAGAATGAAGACTGAAGATATTCTAAAAACAGCATTTCAAACTCATGAGGGTCATTATGAATTTTTGGTCATGCCTTTTGGCCTTACCGATGCACCTTCTCCATTTCAAGGCTTGATGAATTCCATTTTCAAACCCTTCCTTAGAAAATTTGTGCTAGTATTTTTTGATGATATACCAATCTACAGCAGGTCTTGAAAGGATCATGTTCAACATGTTGACAGGGTGCTCAAACTATTGCAGGAGAATCAATTATATGCAAAAACATCCAAATGTTTCTTTGGAGTACAAGAGGTGGAATATCTGGGTCATATTGTATCTCACGAGCGTGTTAACGTAGGCCCTAACAAAATTAAAGCCATTAAAGAATGGAAAATACCCACAACCATAAAGCAGTTGCGATGATTTCTCTGGTTAATAGGGTATTATCACAAGTTTGTTAAGAATTATGGGAGAATAGCAGCACCTCTAACAAAATTATTGAAGAAAGATGGATTTTCATGGACTCCTGAAGCAACTAAGGCTTTTGAACATCTTAAAGAGTCAATGTGCCTAGCACTGGTCTTAGCTACGCTAGACTTCACAAAAACCTTTACTGTGGAATGTGATGCCTCAGGAAATGGAATTGGTGTTGTTTAGATGCAAGAAGGAAGACCCATTGCTTTTGAAAGTCATCCAATCAAAGGAAATTATTTACAGAAAGCTATTTATGAGAAAGAAATGTTAGCAATACTACATGCACTAAATAAATGGCGAACTTACCTAATGGGAAGACACTTCATGGTAAAAATTGATCATGATAATCTTAAACATTTTTTGGAACAAAGACTATCTTCAGAAGAGCAACAAAAATGGGTCACAAAGATGTTGGGTTATGGCTTTGAAATAATCTACAAAAAAGGGAAGCTAAATTTTGTTGCAAATGCACTCTCAAGAAAGAATAAATAGGTGGGAGCATTGCTTTGTGTCATTTCTATTATCCAACCAAATTGGATAACCGAAGCAAGGGATGAATGGAAGAAGGATAAAGAAGTATGGACACTCATTCAAAAGTTGCCGCAAGATCCTAGTACATCTGATACATTTAGTTGGAAAAATGATTCCTTATGGTACAAAGATCTCTTATATCTTTTTAATAATTCCCAACTAAAACAAAATATTCTTTTGGAATCGCACACTTCTCCTTTAGGAGGACACTCAAGATTTTTAAAAACTTACCACAGGGTGAAGAAAGAATTTTTTTGGGATGGCCTTAAATCTGATATTCAAAATTTTGTGGCGGAATGTATGATTTTCCAGCAGAATAAAGTTGAGAAAATTAAGACCCCGGGTCTTCTACAACCTTTATCCATTCCAAGTCAACATTGGGAGGAGATTTCAATGGATTTTATCACAGGTTTACCTAAGTCCGAAGGAAAGAGTGCCATCATGGTGGTAGTTGATAGACTTACCAAGTATGAACACTTTTGTGCATTATCTCATCCATTTAAAGCAAGTACAGTTGCTACTACATTTATGGACACAATTCAAAAGCTACATGGAAACCCAGGGGTTATTGTGAGAGACAGAGATCCAATTTTTATTGGAAATTTTTGGATGGAGTTATTTTCTTGTTTGGGTACTCAATTAGCTCATAGCTCATCTTATCATCCTCAATCCGATGGTCAAACTGAGATAGTAAATAAATGTTTGGAAGGATATCTTCATTTTTTTGTATCTGATAAATAAACACAATGGGTCAAGTGGTTACCTCTCGCTGAATGGTGGTATAACACTTCCTTCCATACTGCAGCAAAAATGACCACATTTATGGCACTTTATGGATATCATCCACCATCCATCACATCATCTTTAAGATAAAATTCGAAGGTTCAAGCAGTGGAAGATCACATCGAGCATCAACAAGAAGTTCTCCAGCTCTTAAAGGATAACCTGAATTTGCGTTGATATCTCTTTTCTTCTATTTTTGGAGTTGGTTTCACAATAGAGGACCTCATCTCAGTTGCAAGGATAATTTAATAAAATGAGACCTCCTAATTTTTATGGTGAATATGAAGAAGTAGAGGAGGCATGGCTCCTCAATATGTCCTATTATTTTGAAGTATGCAATTATCTAAGTAACCTGGAAGCAAGATTGGCAACTTACCAATTGACTAGTAAGGTAGCATTATGGTGGGAAGAGGACAAAGTTGTCAAGATAATTAGAAGTAAGAACTTAACATGGAAATTGTTCAAGAAATAATTCAAAAATAAGTATTTGACTGAGAGGTACTATAATGAAAAGGCCAGAGACTTTCATGAACTGAAATTGGAACAATCTACCATGGATGAGTTTGTTAATAAATTTATGAGTTTTTTAAGATATGTACCTTATCTGAAAGAGGAGAAGGAAAACATATAGAGATTTATCATTTGCCTTCCTTTTTCATATAGAGAAAGGATTTAAATTGACAACCTAAAGACCATAGACGATACCATCAATAAGGCAAAGTTATGTTTCAATCAAAACAAATAAAAAGGAGAAACTTCCAAGGTATGGGTGGCAAATAAACATGACATGTTCAATTAGAAGAAAAAGGGGTTTAAGAAACCTGCCTCTTCCAAGAGTATGCAAGAAGGAAACTATAACAAAATTGTTAGTCAACAAAATAATTTGTGGCAGAAAGGAGGATCATGGACAGGAAACATAAATTTTAGTGAATCAGTAATACCACTAATAAAAATTTGGGGTTTTAATGAAAATAAATTATGGAGAGATTTTCCACAAAATCCATTAAATAAGAAAGTAATATTAAAGAATATTAAAGAATCATCTATTGTAAATGATATTGTATGTACAGATGTATGTAAGGAAGTATTAGGAGGACTTTTGAAGTAGGATGGTCATGTTATCTGTTATGAATCTAAAAAGTTGAAAGAGCATGAGAAAAAATATGTTACTCATAATTTAAAATTAGTAGTTATCATTCATGCATTCAAAATATAGAGACATTATCTTATAGGCAGAAAATTTCAATTGAGGATAAATAATGTTAGCTTGAAATATATATTTGATAAAACTAATCTAAATGTTAGACAAACAATATGATTAGCATTTATAAGTGAATATGATTGTGAGATTACACTTATTAAAGGAAAGGAAAACATAATATTTGATGCTTTAAGCATAAATCTTAATTAAATATATGCTACATCGACAACAAGTTGGTAAGAAAATTTAATGGATAAAATAAAAATGGTTTGAAATTTTTATTCGAAATACTAGAAAATCAAGGAAAATTTTCAGAAACATGAAACAGTAGATGAAGAGGGGAGTGATTTTTCAATATATAGCCAAGACATATTACTATTTAAAGGTATAAATTATATGTCTAATGATATAAATCTAAAAAGAATTGTTTTATATGAGCTCCATAAAAAGACAAAAGCTAGCCATTTTGGCTATAAAAACATTATTACTCTGTCGAAAAGGGATTTTTACTAGCCAAATATGAAAAATGAGAGAGAAACCCCAAGGGATAGTTCATTTGGTCGAGTTCTCATTGCTAATTACCTTTCCAATTGGGAGGTCATGGGGTCAAATATCCTCGACACCCTTCAAGACAAGCCAACAGGTAGATCCCTTCACGTCGATCTTCTGGGACTATTATGTGTGGATGTAGCAGTCACTCAATAACCGTGAACCACAGTTGAAAAAGAAAAATCAAACAGCATAATATGTGGCTAAAAGTCTTGAGTGTCAATAAGTTAAGGCTTTTCATCAACACCTTGCTTAGTTGTTGCAACCCTTACTCATTCCAAAATGGAAATGGGAGACAATTTCAATGGATTTCATTATTGGGATACCAAAGAATAGTAGGAAACATGAATCAATTATGGTTGTGGTTGAAAATTTCAGTAAATAAGCACACTTTATCCTTGTAAAATCCACTTTTAAAGCAATAAATATTGCATAAATATTCATGAGAGATATTTACAGACTCCATGGGATACCTAAAATTGTAATCTCAGATAGGGATGAAAAATTCACATCCATGTTTTGGAAAGGGTTGTTTGAAGGTATGGGAATTAATTTAAACATTAGTACATCCTACCGTCCTCAAATTTATGGTAAAACAGAAAGATCCATTCAAATATCGGAGGATATGTTAAGGACAAACAAACTAAGAGGAAGGATTATTTGCACTTAGAATAATTTTCTTATAATAATGGATACCAAATATCCTTGAAAATGAGTCCTTTCGAAGTGATGTATTAAATAAGATGCAAGGTACCATTAATTTGGGATAATCCTGATGATAGATTAGTGTTGGGCCAAATATGTTAAATTAAATGGAATAAGTAGTCAAGAAAGTTAAAAAAAAATTGAAAATAGCCCAAAATCATCAGAAGAGCTATGCAGATTTGAAAATAGTTCAGAAGGAGTTTAATGTGGGAGATCATGTGTATTTAAAAGTTAAACCCAAGGAAAGTACACTTAGACTTGGCAGTTGTGCCAAGTTTTCACCTAGATAATGTGAACCTTGACCTATAGCCTATCACCTAACCCTACTAGCCAATATTAAAATTCATAGTGTGCTTCATGTACCTAAGTTGAAGAAGTGTGTACATGACCCATATCATGTAATTGATTGGCATGTTGTACATGTGGAACCTATAACAGACCCGGGTTAAAATCTCATGTAATAAAGTTAATAAAGGCAAAATAATACCAAGGACATGGGACACGTATTCCAAGATGAATGTTGGGAAAAACATCATAGTGGGTGTTCATTTGGTTTATTATGGCTAAGAGGGTATTGGAAAGGGCATTGGAAAAGGCTTTGAAAAGGAAAAGAGACATTAATTGGCATTTTATTTATGAACATAAAGGAAATTAGGAGAAAAGAAGGTAAAAGGTTACATATTTGCATGAGCTGGAAATTGAAGGAAAATAATTGAAATTAAAGAAAATAGAGGCCTCGTTAATAAAAAGGCTTCTGAGGATCAGTTCACAGACTTTTTTTTAGTTCAATTTTGGAGCTCTCTCTCTATTCTCTCTATTCTCTCATACTCTTGCACATTTATAGAATTCTTGGATCACTCTAGCATTAGAGAAAGGAAGGGAAAGGAAGCAAATGAAAGTAAATATCAAGCAAGGAAGAGTAGGATCAAGTGGCTACATCAGGATTACTTGCAGGTATCAAGTTGCATGTATGATTTCCTTGTTATTTTTGGCATGTATGGTAGATTTATGTGTGTATTTGGTTCTAGTGTTGTCATTGGCATGGGTTTTTCCAAGTGTGACAGTGGTTTCAACCTTGCCTTGCAATTTCCAAATAGTCATGGTGTGATGGGTTTATTTTATTTAGTTGAGTTGGATTGTCAGATGGTTTTGGAACTGGCTGACTTGGTCTCATGAAAATTCACAAAGGCCTAGGAATCCCTTAACCGGTAATGGTGGGATGCATGGTAAAGCCTAAGGGTATAGACATGAAAATTCCTCAAGGTATTGGTGTAGAAATCCATAGGCATTCATACTTGTTTAGGCCTAGTAATCCCTTGACCGGGTTTGGTGGGATTGCGGTAAAGCCTGGTAGTGTATTTTTCCTTGTTTAGGCCTAGGAATCCCTTGATCGGTAATGGTAAGATACATGGTAAATCCTAGTTGTATATATGGGGATTTCGGGCCTAGGAATCCCTTGACCGGTAATGGCGGGATACATGGTAAAGCCTAAGAATCCTTGGTTGTTTTGGTTGTGAGTCCTGCATTCATGCTTGGAATATGGCACGGGGGTGATTGGATGAAAGAAATATTTTTCTCAACCCAATATAAGGTCAGGTGGTATGTGGAAGTCCCTGAATTGGTTGGATTTTTCATATGTTAATAAGAGCTCTTTTCCCTTGTATTTCATCAATAAATATACTTGTTATTATGTGGATTTGATGGTTGTTCTATCATTGTTATTATTTTGGTTATATGTTGGTTATAAGCATGGATTTATGACAAAAGTTAGTTATGGATCTCATCATGTTTTGATTAGACGATAATGCAGTTATTATGAGAAGGCATCATACCTTGTTGACAATTCTCAAATAATTATGATATCCCTATTGTTAGGTCCCTATAAGACTAGTGTATCCCCTTATTGTTATTGTTAGTGTAGCCCCCCTTATTGTTATTTTTGTACCCATGTAATCCCAATATTGTTATTTTTGTGCCCCATAGAAGCCCACTGTTATTATTATTGTGCCCTTACATTATTATTGTTATGTCGGCTCTGATTATATTGTGACCCCCTAGACTCCTATATATATATAATAGGTTTTTTAATTTGAATCATCCAAGAATTGTTCATTTATGTATTGTAAATGAGGTTTACCCCTCTAAGAGACTGATTTCTAAGTCGTTGATCTATCTTTTCTTCTATTTTTTGAGCTAGTTGCATAACATTTGGTATCATGGCTTTGGATTCTATGGTTTCGCTTCTTCATGTTGAGAATTTGGAGGGCCATATATTAATTCAAAATTCTCTTCTATACAATTACTTGTGAGCTTAATTAAGTTACTTATGTCTTCCCTTCGTTAGCTTATTAAATCTTTCATCAATTCAATTATCAAAATACACAAGACAGAAGAATTAGGATCCTAGAGCCAGGGCAAAACCTCTCCCTCTTGGAGAGGAAAACCCACGAGAAATTATTCTTATATATTTTTAGATGACAAGTACCATGACCAAGAATTAGACCCTTGAGCTATTTATGCATCTAAGACCTTGTCCTTACTCTGTTGATGTCCTTCAATGTGGATCATTCTTTCCTTCACCAACTTGCACTATTCTACACCAACACTCCCTTCGGATATAGTTGAAACTTCAGATACTTGATAAAATCACCTTTTATCAATGTTTGCACTTCAGTATAGACCGTAGACCATCTCTAGAAAAATCCGCACTTCAACATTGCCTTTGAACTGACTCTGTCACACTATAATTTCTTTAGGGTTATCTACACTTCTCTTCAAGAACAATCCGCACTTCTTTTCAGCATACTACAACACCTATCACACTAAGACATTACACATATATATATATATAACTTAATCTGTCCTGAAAACCATCCAAAATATGCTCTAAAATTCGTCCAAAATCTGAACTGAACCTTATCCAAAAGATTTGCACTGAACTTCAAAGATGTCAGCAATTTTTTGTATTTTCAGCAAAGACTACTAGGGTATATATAGTTGTTTCCCTTGTATATAAGTCGGCCTGACTTTGTGAGCCGATTTGAATATTTTGGGAGCTGACATGACTGTTAGGATGACTTGATCATCTGTTATGAGGCCAACTTCTCACTGCATATAGTGTCAACTTTAGTACATCTTTTCCAGCGTTTGAAGGAGAGCTATATTTAGGTATGTTAGAGCCTTTCTTTTACAAGGTTCATGACAAGGTCTTGGAGCTTTTAATTATGACAATGCTCTTCATATACATGACTCTATTTACATTTATAAACATAATACAAATCCTAAATAGACATCAAGAAGAATTCTATTAACCTATAATAAAATTATTGCTTATGAAACTCATGAAGCAAGTACAATAAATACATTTTATTATCTTTGTCTTCTTCTTTTCATAATTACATAGTCAATATGAAGACTGGTCCTAGTTACACTTTTCAACACTTCAAATAGGCCATCTTGGAATTTTCGCTATAAATTTTTTATACGAGACTTAATATGCTGAAAGTGTTACCACATGGAGAAGAAATATTGGTGAACTTCGTGTAAAAATTCGAGATATTTGTTCGCTATATTTTCGGAGATATGATCCAAGGAATTTAGGACTTTTGTAGGATCCAAAATTTAGTCTCAAACAGGTGACCTAGGGAAAAAAGTCATAACTTTTGTTTCAGGCATCAGATTTTAATTCTGTAAAAGTGACAAAAATGGACTGTAGTTTTTATTGTAACAATTTCAAGGTTGAAGGTCGAAACAGTGACACTTGCTACTCCGTACAAGTTCACTCTACTAGACCAGTCTATAATTGGGTCATCATGGGGGATAGGGTGTTACACAACAATTTGTCACCATCCCTGCAATTCCCCATCCCGCACATTGGAGGGCTTATTCCGTGACCTATGAGTAGTGACATGACTTGAAACCACTTTCATGGCATCCCCCTGGACAAGGGAATTCATTCCCTTGAAGACAATTCCTTTTGAAAAACCCTAAAAATAGCCTTTTTTGCCTTGGCGCGACTAGTCAGTGTTATACCCGCGCCAATAAGGGAAATCCTCCAAAGAAGGCGCGCCAGCTGGCGCACTGTATCAGTGTTGTACCCGCGCCAAGATTATTAAGAAGTGTTTTTTAAAAATAAATGGCGAAATATTGACTCCAACCAATTCCTCAATTGGTCTCTATATTGAGTTAGGAGGTTTGGCTGCGGATCTCCATGTGGAGGAAGTGGTTTTCCATCTCTCATGGAAGCTTCCTTGAGGATAGGGCCAATCCCATAATTATAGGGATCCCAACTCCCCTTCTACCATCTATATAAGCTTGCCATTTTCCTTTGCAATCTAGTCTCCAAGAGCCTTCATAGCCTAAAGGATGCTGCAAGAGCCTTGATAATCCTCATAGAGCCAAATCAGTAGCAAGGAGATTGACGATCGAAGAGAGAGGTTTGTCCCCATTCCCGACAAGCTTTATCGAGACGTATTCCACTGTCGACCCACCGAAGGAAGATTCAGCGTTAGAGCCAGGTTGTATCTTTCTTTGTATTAATTAATGATAAGCGACTTTGGTTATGGTTCCACTCGTATTGTTCATTGTAATCATGAGTTGTGTCTTCTCTGACTGATACATAATTGCATATATTGGATTTACGCTTGTGTGTTCGTTGTATTTCTTGTGTGTGCAGGTGTTCGATCGCGACAAGTGGGAGAATTGTGATCTGTTGGAGCAAGGAAACGGGAGCACTATCTCCTCTACGAACAACAACATTGGACTCAAGGTAGGCATTCTTCCCAATTTGGTCTATTGCAATTAGGAACTTGCACCTTAGCATGATACGATTGTTGCTAGACCCAATCTGGGCTAGTAGGGATTGCCTCTGTCCGCAGAGGGGATTTACCTCGACAACAAATTGGCGACTCCGCTGGGGAGATAAAAGTTTGTTGTTTGCTTTGTAAACTACAGACGAAGCCTGAAGTTAGCCAGATAGCCTTCGAAACGCTCTTGCTTTGTATTAGCGAAAGTAGATGAATGTCGCTTCAGTCAATCTCCATTCTAGTTTATGAACTGAACATTTGGAATATTGTCTTGTATTTTCGGTCAATTCTTGACTTTGCTTGCTTGATTAGCTCTTTTGGCTGGCTCTTTTTGTGTGTTTGGCTTTTTGTTAAGCTTCACCATCACTGGTCTATTTCTTGGATTGCTCTTTTTTATTTTTATTTTTTTATTTTTTTACATAGTAAACTTGACTGGAGCGCTTATTAGCCTGACAGTTGCGCCAATTGGCGCATGTTGCCAGTGTATTACCCGCGCCAATCCTGTTATGGCGCTAGATTCAGCCTCACAGTCGTGCCAAATCTGTAAGGTGCTAGGGTTTTCTTTGTTCTGAGCTTTCTGGGCTTGATCTGTGATTTTGGTTTCATTTTTAAGATTGCCTAAGTGTTTTGGAGCCTTGTTTGACTGACTATGGCCTTCATCCTTTGGTTGTTTGCCCTCTTCTATCGATTTCACATTCTAGCCCTAGCGCATCTAGGGGTTGTAGTGTGTCGAGCCTCCCATAGGGATTTTTGGTTTTTGTCTGTTCAGTCAACTTTGTGATTACTTCTCTACATTCGTTTAGCGGTTGTATATCATTTTATTGCGTTCTTTGAGTGATTGGTTTCCTCCTCATTCGAATTCTTCCTTCTCTCTTCTTGGGCCTAGATTACATGGTTCATTTGAGTCTTTGGGATACTTTTGATTTGAGGGACTTTTTTTCAATTTGAGGTCTGATTATGGTTTTTGCATTGAGTGAAATTCGCTTGATTTTGTTGTCATTTGCCTCTTGGCTTTAGACAGCACTAGCATGGACTTGTGCTCTCCATACCGTCGAGTATATAAAGGGAGACCCCACTAGGTTTATATCCCTTATCCATAGGAAGCCGAGTCTACCGCCCTATACCCGTGATACACCGGACATAGCATTCGGGGAGATTTCCTGCACGTACGTTAAGTCCTTGGTTGATTTCTCCTTCATTTTGAAACCAAGGTGTATATTGCAGTTCACGGTTATTTAGTAAACCCTTTGCCTAGCATTCCTGAGCAGTCATTTTGATGTTATCTGACTCCTTAAATTTGAAAAGATCACCAAGCGCTTGTCCTTTCACGCTTGCTTCAAAATTGAAAGAGATAGAGTCATCTTTCATCTGTTTCTTGACTCTTAAAACATGAAACGGTGAAGTTTCTAAGTTTCAATGAGGTAAAATAAATCACCTGCGATCACACGCCCTATTAAGATTTGCTTGTTGGTCATTTGATTGTGTGCCTTGAGTTTTTCAGCCTGTGTGTTGTGTTTGATATTTTCCCTTTGTCATTACTGTCACAGTGGCGGAACCCTCAGTTTCGTCTACTTGTAGTCCATATACGGACGATTCATCAGAGGTCTCGCAATCCTCTGCTGAGCCACAGCAGCCCTTTGTTTCCGAGTTTCCCGATGGGGGACCGGTTCTGTCTAAGCTTCCCTTTGGAGGACCAGTTGAGCTCAATTGGCCCTTATCCGACACTTGGTCTAGATTTAGAGTAGGGGAAAATTTCCCTCCTCTTACATCGGGTTCGCCTTTTATAGCTGCTATCATTCCTCCTAATCCTCGTCGTCTTCTAGCAGATCTAGCGGCACGTTCAGATATGGCCTCATCTGGCCATTCTCCTGGTGAGGAAAACCCCACGTCTGGTGAATATTACCAGTTGTTCCCAGAAGACAACCTCGATTTATCTGTCATGTCTTCGCCTGGTCCCTCACTTACAACGGGATATAGATCTTTGAGTCAGATCATGACTGTCGTTGCCTCTATGGGGATATCAACTCCCTCTACGAGGCCGGATATTACGTCATTGGGGATGTCTCCCAGGACACCCATCACGTCATCCCCTCAGGTCACTTTAGTACTTGTCAGGCCCACTATCTGTGTGGCCGCATCTACACCCGCTGTTACCACTCAGTCTGTAAGGACCACGTCACTTCCCGAAGACATCTATATAGCATCTGCTATGCCGAAGAACATTTCTCCTGAAGAGTATCGATTGTCCCTATAGCAATTGAACCCTGAGGTTGGACAATCCTCTCAAGATCCCAACCATCCGTATTTTTCGCATTATGCACAGGATGGTACCCCTGTTTACATTTTTCCATACCAATATGATGAGTACGGGAATCCTTTACGTTTACCTGCTCCAGAGGCTTATCTTTATGATCAAGGTTTTCCATCTAACCAGGTTGGGCAACCCTACAACCCGCAAGGGCAACTCTTCCAGGGCCATCCTTCCGGACCACCTGGTTCTCCTTATGACCCGCAAGGACAGCCCTTACAAGGCTATCCTTCGGGCCAGCAAGGGTTGTTATACAGTCTGCAAGGACAGTCCTACAACCCTTCTGGTCAACCTATCCAGCCTCACCCTGTGGTCCAACCAGAGCAACCTCAAGGACCCACAAGTCAATCGGGGTACCAACCTGGGCCGTTCTATGGTCCAGGGGGGAAAGTCTAACCTTCACAACCTATGCAACCTCAGTATCCTGCTAGTCTGAATGTTTCACATCAGCTGGGACCATCTTACGATCCTGTTGCAGGTCAAACCGGTTACCAGCCACAACCTGGCCCCATTCCACCACCAGGCCAACCGGCCCATCCGGCTCAGCCTGGTGCCCCACATCAGCTAGGTCAACCTGCACAACCAGTGCAACCTGTTTACTCGGTTCAACCTACTCAGCCAGGTCAGCTCGTCCAGCCAGGTCAGTCTGTCCAATCAGGCCAGCCTGCACATCTTTTCAACCCTGCTCAACAGCCAATTTACTCGATGTTGCAACCGAATTAACCGGTGTGCCCTAATTACCAGGCTCAGTAGGGTCCCACCTACCAGCAGGCCGCTCGACCCCAAGGCGGTTAATATTCTCAAGGTCCATCTCGACCAACTTATAACCCGCCCCAAGGTTCCCATTATTACACTCAAAAGCCCAGATACACCCATACTCAGTAGCCAAATCCAAAGACTGCTCAAACGGGGCTGACATATAATCAAGGTCCATACTCTGGTTATCAACCCCCGTACATTGGTTACCAGCAGCCATATCAGACTGGTTATACGCCCTATACCCCCTATGGTCAGAATCCTCTGGGACAGAACCCATGGGGGAAAGGATACACTCAACCAGCATGGAGTACAGGTACAGGTCCTTACCTTGGAGTTACCGGACATTTCTAAATTAACCAATGATCCGATTCTTCACAATCCTTATTGGCCCCCGGTTCCGACCAAGGTACCCGGCGACTGCCCAAGTTTGAAGGTAAAGCTGGAGAGGACCCCCAAGCTCATGTAATTACCTACCATTTGTGGTATTCGTCTAATTCTTGGGTGGATGATTCAATTCATCTACGCCTCTTCCAGCGCACTCTTACCGGTGCTGCCGCTAAGTGGTATATCGAATTACCCCATGGCATCTTTCAAGATTTCAACACGTTAGCAATGGATTTTCTGACTCACTTCCAGTTATCGGTTCGCTATGAAGCCGGGACGCATCTCTTGACTTCTTTGAAGTAGGATAAAGCCACCCACATATCCGATCATATTCATGAGTGGTGACATCGTCGTAGACTGATCAAGTTTGATATACCTAATCAGCTACTCACTCATTGGTTCACCACCTCCTTCGTTAACAAAATCGCTGAAGATATTGCTATGGGGGTGTGTGTGACTGAAGAACAAGCCATCACGCGTGCCCAGTACCTAGATCTGGTGTACTCTCAGTCTGGCACGCTTTATGATATTTTGATTGATGCTCTGCAGCCGGGAACCTCTAAAGCACCACCTAACCCTGCGGTGGATGGTGTTATTGGTTCCGTGTCTCAAATTCTCAAAAATATTCAAATGGGAAGTAGAAATCCAATTCTTCCAATAATTCTACTCTTCCTGCCCCTCCAGATTCTGGGAAAACTGCGGAGGTCAACGCTGTTCAGGCTAATCCCACGGAAAAGGCCTCCAAAGGAAAGAAGAAGGGCAAAGGAAAATCCAAACCCGATGCCCCAAAGCCAGAATATTCTAAACCTCGTACTGATGATGGTTCCCAACGTAAATCGAAGTACCCCTGCCTTATTTGTGAAGGAGATCATTATACCAAGGATTGTCCCCGATGATCTGAAGTTAGTCAACTTCTCAAAGGCTCCAAAGGGACTCCAGCAGTTCTCAAAGAACCGTTCCCGTCTCAGCAGACCCAAATGGTTGAACAGCCTTATCCATCTACACCATTTGGATCCCAGGTCTTTATGATGAATGGTGCTGCACCTGTCTCAATTTCTACGAGCTCGAAGGATTATGCCGGATCACGTCAAGTAGCTGGGAAGGAAGTTGTGGATGGCCCACCTCCTCCTCCTGTCTCCGGTCCTTTGGAAATTGAGAAGCCTACTGCTAAACCTGTTGTGAGGCCACCCTCTAAAGGTGTTCTGCGAAGATCTTCCTACAACCCAAATGCCTGTGCTGCTCAGCACTACAGTATTGTTGAGGATTTGGCACAGGTGCCTTCTGCTATGTCCGCATTGGAAGTCCTTCAAAGTTTCCCTTCGCAACGAAAAGCTCTGTTGTCTGCGATTGGTGGAATAGATCCCACTGATTCTAATCTTATCACCTTCAACCTATAAAATTTTACCCCCCGACTTCCACATCAAATTTCTCTTGTGATCCAAGTTGGGATCAACAGCCTCAATATCCATAGGGCCATTGTGGATGAAGGTGCTTCCACCTGTGTCATGTCATCTTCCTGCTAGAAGGCCATTGGCTCTCTGGCTCTCTCATCGTCTCCCAATGCCTTAGAGGCATTCGATGGTCGGGAATCAAAACCCCTGGGTGTTCTCGAGAGTTTGCCAATTACGTTACAAGGGAAGATAGTCAACGTAGAAGTAGAAGTAGTTGACACCAAGCTTAACTACAATCTTCTTCTCGGTCGCAGTTGGACTCACGCCATGTTATGTGTGTCATCCACCCTCTTCCGACTTCTTAAGTTTCCTCATGAGGGCAAAATCATTATTGTGGATCAGTTGTCTTTCTTCACTTCATCCTCTGAGAACAACATTCCTTACGTGGATCAGATCCCCAATCCCCCTGACAGTGTAGGACCCGGCCTCTTCAAGGACCTCGTCCTCATGGGTATATTTCCCGCGCCACCACCACACACCATTCAAGTTAATATGGTCTTTAGGTCCGATGACCCCTGGATCATCCCTTCGCCTGAACATGTGACTGATTTTGGAGAATCGATGCCCTTAACTCCAGTAGAGATTAATTACTGTGAAATTGTTGCCGCATCCGATCCTCCTCCTTCTCAACATGCTCCTTCGAGCATGGATTTAGATATCTATTCCCAACCCCCCTGGCTTGGCAAGGCCAACTCGGCTGATCCTCTTAAAGAGATTTACCCTTCTGATGAAGCCATTGTTGAAACAATGTCTCTTGAGGAGCTCCCTTGGAGCGATGGACATCATCGTTCCTCCTTTATGCCCAGCCTGGGGGCAATGTCAGATTGCCTAGAGTGTTTTGCATCTTAGGTTCCTACTCCACCTCTCTAGACACCCATTTTGACTCATGAGGTCCTTTCGGAGGGAAACCCGAGAAACATTACTCAAACCATTCCGATCGACATCTCTGTCAAACCAGGGATAGTCGAGAACATACATGTGGGAGTGACTTGTTCTCCTGATGAGATACAAGTTTATACCGATATTTTCCGTGAATTCAGAGATGTGTTCGCTTGGTCCTATGAGGAAATGACTGGGATTGATCCCAGCATAGTAGTACACGAGATTCCTACCTATCCCGGTGCGAAACCCGTGCACCAGTGCCTTCACCCAGTGCACCCTCGTAAAGCCGCTACCATCAAAGCAGAAGTTGAAAAAATTCTGAACCCGGGCTTCATTTACCCAATTCCCCTCACAGAATGGGTCTCAAATATTATCCCTGTAGATAAGAAGTAGGGTACTATAAGAGTCTGTGTTGATTACCGTGATATTAATCGGGCCTATCCTAAGGACAATTACCCCACTCCCTTCATAGATCAAATCATTGACGAATGTGCTGGGAGTGAGATCTATTCCCTGATAGACGGCTTTTCTGAGTACAATCAGATAAATATTTTACCTGACGATCAACACAAGACTGCATTCATCTATCCGTGGGGTACCTTTGCTTATAAAAAGCTCCCGTTTGGCTTAAAGAACGCTGGAGCTACTTTCCAGCATGCTATGTCTTACGCATTCCACGACATCCTCCATATCGTTCAACCTTATTTAGACAATTTTCCAGCTCATTCAGCTCGGCGAGAGGACCATCCCAAACACCTCTGCCAGATTTTCCTTCGTTGTAGACGCTATAATATCCGGCTTAACCCTCATAAATGCGTATTTTGCGTGGATTATGGCCGTATTTTGGGGTTCATAGTCTCCAAGGACGGAATTCGCCTTGACCCCCTAAAAGTCGAGGCTATTTTCAATCTCCCATCACCCTCTTCGTTACACCAATTGCAGAGTCTGTAGGGAAAAGCTAATTTCCTACAACGCTTCATCCTAAATTACGCGGAAGTGGCCAAAGGATTCACGCGTCTTTTAAAGCAGAATGTTCCCTTTCATTGGGACGAGATTGCTCAATGATCCTTTGATAAGCTCAAGATGTTACTCGTTAATGCTCTGTTGCTTCGTCCTCCAAACTATCACCGTGACTTCACTCTATACTTGGCCGCCGCGTTTAGCACCACAGCTATGGTTCTGGTGCAGGATGATGATGATGGAAATGAACACGTTGTTTATTATCTATCACAGAATCTTATCGACACATAAACATGTTACGCTCATGTCGAGAAGCTAGCATTAGCCACAGTGCAAGCTGTGCAGTGGTTCCGCCACTACATCCTGTTGCGTACAGTAACCATGGTTTCGGATTGCAACCCCATGACGTACATTATATCTAGACAATTACTGGGGGGGCAAGTACTCCAAGTGGATCGTTATCCTTCAGGAGTTCGATTTAGAGTTTACCACTGCTAAGTCGACCAAATCACTGGTTTTTGCGGATCTCATTTGCTCCCTCCCGACAAACTCCACTCCATCTCACTACGAGGATCATATCTCAGACGAAACACTCTTCCTCATCAGCACTCGCGACCCATGGTATGGCGACCTCATAGTGTATCTTCAAAAATCAACGTTCCGGTCTGAGTTGACCAAAGATGCTCGATGTTGGATTCAACATCAGTCTCAACCCTACCGCATTGTGGGAGACACCTTATACCGGGTTGGAGTAGATTCGGTACTTCGTCGGTGCTTAACCTTGGAAGAGGCTGAAAGAGTCTTGAATGACTGTCACAGTGGCACCTCTGGCGGTCACATGTCCGGATATGCCACCGCCCAGAAGATTTTGCGTGCGGGATACTCCTGGCCCTCGATATTCAAAGATTGTATTGTTGCGGTCTGAAAATGTCACTCGTGCCAGGTTTTTCAGCGCAACATGCACGCGCCACCCCTCCCTCTGCACCTTTTCATTACCGTTGGCCCTTTTGTGAAATGGGGCGTAGATTTCATGACATGTAACCCTCATTCGGCCGGGGGGCATGCATATATAATCGTCGTTGTAGACTACTTTACTAAGTGGGCCGAAGCGATGCCTACTCTAGCCGTCGACGGTAAGACAGCTGCCTAGTTTATTTTCAACCACATTATTGCACATTTCGGGGTCCCTCGAGCCATTTTTACCGATCATGGTACCCATTTTCGAGATTATATGATGGCCGAGCTGACATCAAGGTTGGGCTTGCGACATGATAGCTCAATGCCATATTACCCCCAGGCAAATGGCCAGGTTGAGGTTGTGAACAAAGTTTTGGTCACAATGCTTCAACGGACAATTGGTATTCATAAGTCCAATTGGCATCTCCAATTTTTCTCAGCTCTATGGGCTTACTGGACGTCAGCAAAGAGTGCGACCGGATTCACGCCATTCCAATTGGTGTATGGTCTGGAAGCAACTCTCCCAGTTGAATGTGAAATTCCTTCTTTAAATTTGGCTATGGAACTTTTTCCCGACACTTCTCCTGAAGAAGAGCATCTCTTGTATTTGGAATGGCTGGATGAAACCCCCCGCTTGGCTGCCTTAATAATTGAAGCACAGAAGAAGCGGGTCAAAGCTCACTTTGATCAATCAGTTTCTCCACGTTCCTTTTTCGAAGGGGACCTCGTCCTCCTGTACGACCAAGCGCACGAAAAACTTGGATCAAGCAAGTTCCAACCCATGTGGCATGGGCCCTATATAGTAAAATGAGTATTGAAAAATGGGGCTTATGAGCTCATTGATTACAAAGGAGTTCCGTTGACGTAGCCTAGGAACGGGTTGTACCTTAAAAAATAATACGCTTGAGTTATTTTGGTGTGGTGTGTGTACATAGGTGTGTATATTCATTTATGTGCATGTGTGGTGTGGTGTGCAATGTAAGCATCTTTCTGTTGATCGGGTCTTCTTGATTGTGCAAATGTCCATTACTCTGTTTGTTGGTTTCGCGGATGGTGCCTCTTGCAGTACCAGGAATCTGTCTTCGGCAGCTTGGGTAATCTACTATCCTGCTGGTGGGTTGGCCAACCTGCAAGGTGTGTGTCTAGGGCCTGCTACAAATAATATCGCGGAATATAGTGCCGTGTTGGAATTATTAACCGAGGTTGTGGACCTCGGTATTCGTGAATTATTTGTATATCTAGACTCACAACTTGTAGTATTACAGCTTAATGGTCATTATTCAGTTAGAAACCCATCCATTTTACGTCTGTATCTACATATTCGTTTACTGAAAAGAAATTTTGATTATATCACATATCAACACATACCCAGACATATGAATACATTAACAGATGCAGTAGCTAATATGGTTCTAGATAGACATTTGTGCAACTTATAAAAACATCATCACATGTAAAAATATCCATCCATAAATATATATATATAGATATATATGTCGAATATTTTGCAGTTTGTGTACATCACATAAAATCAAAAAATATACATGTTTGTCTGAAAAAAGCCGAAGACAACATGTCTCTCAAAAAATATGCATATAAAATCCCTAGATAGCTAATCAACGTGGTGCTCGTGGTAACATGCTACCGCGCGCACCAATCGCCTCAACAGTCGGTGAAGGCAACTAGGCACCCCCACAGTGTGTTGCTGGTAGGCTAATGGGACATATTCCAACTGTGCATAGTCTGGGATTCCCCGGGCAATGCCCTCCAGGTTCTGGATCAATTCGCTCCCTTCGCCACCCTCAGCCTGAGGGTCATGCGTAAGAGGGGTCCTCCGTGCAATGGGCGACATGCCCACGGGCCTTTCTAGGCCGACATTTGCATACACATAAAAGCTGTTGTTAATGGAAATGTATCACAAAAAAATTATAAATACATAAAAATAAAAAATATTCATACCTAGCTCCTCGTCCCAGTTGTCCCCCTCCGGAAGCGGGAGATCTGGGTCTCTAGTGAAATCGGTCCCAGCGTAGGGCCAATCCTCGACCATGATCAGTTGACGTTGTAACCACACAAAGAACTCGGGTCTCCAAGACATTTGTTGACCCCCTCCTGACCTGGGCATAAGTGTTTCCCAGCGAGCCATCTGCGGCTCTCTCGGTATCGGCTCGGTAACTATTGCCCCTTGGCCCTGGAAAATGGGTAGTCGTTCCAAGATGAACGATACCAAAATGGAACCGTATCCAAACTACTTCAGTTTGGCCTTCTTACACTTTGTTAGCTACCTTTTGATGTTGGTTGTCACTGCTGTGGCCCAATCGAACAATGTAGGATTCATACACTCGGAGGCTAGTAGGAGTTGCGCCTTGGTTGCTCGATCCTGCAGCCCGCGCAATAGTGTGAAGCACTACTCTGAGTGCTAGGTCGCGGACAGTGTGGATGTCCACTTTCCCACTTCTCGATCCTGTCTGTGCCCCTGGGCACACTCTCGCCATTACCTATTCCATCTTCTCTCCAGAAGGTCTACTGCCTGTCATAATGGGCACCGGGCCTCTACGTGATAATCCGGTTATGAAATAGACATTAGAGACCTCAAGTTCTAGCACTTGGTCCCGAAATTTAAAAACTTCCTTGTTTTCATCCCATATGCTGACCAAGTACTGTAATAGCTCAGGTTGAGCTCGTAAGCATGGTGTAAGGAAGAATTTCTTGAGACCATAGTTCCGAAGTGCGTTCATGCAAGTTTCGTCTTCCATGGCCATTTCTTCTTCCTCTCCATGTTCCCTCTCTTTCCATTCAATAACAATTGTGCCTAGATACCTGCACCAACATGGTCAAAATGCCTTGTTAGATCTCTGTTACACTTTAAAAAATTCATATAAATGGCTCACATTTTAGAAATTTAAAGCGGAAAACCGCGTTGCGCCATTGGCGCGACCCCTTTGTGAGTAAAATTCCATTGCCGCGGGTCTGTGCCCGATATCCACGCCAATGGGCGGAGCCCTAAAATTTCAAAAGGTCTCCTCCAGAGATCGAATGTACAATGGAAAATCATAAAAAATGGATCAAAACAGAGCTTAAGGGAGCGCCTCTTACCTGGAATTGACGAGAATCTGAATGGTGTCCTGGATCAGTCACAATCACCACCGCAAGTTCACACACAAAAATACCACTGTTGCTCTCCAAATGAGGTAAAAAGTAAAAGTAAATGTGCTTTTACTATTTGTGGCATATTTATAACTTTTGAACTCAAAATTAGGTTTTAAAAGTCATTTTTCTCAATATTTTAATATATTTTGTCAAAAATGGATTTTATACTTGCCTTTATGTGTAGCGACAAGTTTTTTCACAGCTTCGACGGTGATACGAGTTGTATTTTATACTTTTTCGGACTCGGTAAAAACACGAAAAAGTCATTTTGGAGTCATCTTTCATCTCTTTTCTGACTCTCTAAATATGAAGAGATTTTCAAGCCCCTTGTCATTTCGATCTTGTTAAAGTGGCTACGAATCGACATCCACCCAGTATACGTTTACCCCTTTTTTGGGCTGGGATAGATTATTTATGAAAAAGGAATACCCTATCCTATCGCGACTAGGAGGTTTTCTTAGACATAGTTTTCTACCTTTTCGGATCTAAGAAACTATTTACGAAAAGGGACTGTTGGAGTTTACTTTTCCACTGTCTTTTCAAACTCTCTAAACGTGAAAAGACGCCAAGTTCTTCCTTTGTCAGACTCGTTAAATTCTGATGACATCGGGTTCAGTCGTAATGACGATATTCGAGTTTCTCCTTCCTAGGGCTTGTTAAATGTACTAGGATGGATTTGTCCGAAGAACGGATTTATATTACAAGCATATGCTGTCCCCTTCAAGCTTGTCTTAAAAAATAATTGGGGTACTCGCCAGAAATGGTGGGAAAAATGGAACCAGTATCATCGTCGTGTTGGCAGTATGTCGCTCTTGAACATGGCACTTGTCTGCATTCGTGTCAGGTTGGGGACATCTCATCTCGTTTTCCACTTGCCTCTGTGGGTTTGGGTAATCCCTTTTGACCTCTCATCTGCTCTTTGCCTCGTCATCATGACCTCTGATCTTTTCATGTCAAATACTTCCAAATCCACTGTCGTGCCGCTGATATGTTCAAGAGAAGTTGACCTCTGCAAAGTTTCAACCTTCCTCTGATTCTCATCTGATCCTAATTCACAAAGACATTATGTTACTCTGTCTCACATCGATGATGTGGGAAACACTATGGCCCACCTTCGATCAAGGTCACTTACTGTCGACTTCAGCTCATTATCCAGGAAGCTGATCTAGAGACTCCCTTCTGGTACCTTGGAGCCTGCATGCCTCAATGGCAAGTTCTTCGCGTTCGACGTGGGGTTTTCATCATTGGCCTCCGATCGAGTGATTCTACGGGTGTTTGACGCCAACTCACTCATTCACATCCCGTATATTGTACCTATAGTACCTTGAGGGCCATTTTCATTATTGGTGGTACCTCTCGCGTCTGTTAACAGCTTTCATCATTGGCTGGTAATCAAGCGATGTTCTTGCATGTTCGACTTCAGTTCACTTATTCACATGCTTGAACTTGTACTTTGTTCAGGTCGAGATGGAGCGCAAGACCCTGGATTTTATCTGTTAGAATCCAGGCCTCAATTTTGGGGATTATTATGATTGGTTGCATGACTCATTCATTGGATGGTTGCGACCATGCCTGAGTCTATTCATTGATTCTCATTGGATGGATGCGTCCATGCCTTGGATCTGGCTTATTGTATACTCTGTTATGGATTGCTGCACCCATACCACATATATCATGTATTTGAGATACCAGTTGTACTTGTCTACGCAGGTTTTTCGACGGAAGTGTTTTCAGTTGGACACATTCTCGTAAAGCATTTCACCCCTCTCTCTCTTTCGGGCCTCATGCTTTATGGGGCATCTTTTACACAGCAATTTTTCACCGTCCCTAAAATTCCCTGTCCTGCACATTGGAGGGGTTATTCCGTGACCTGTGAGCAGTGACATGACTTGAAACCACTTTAATGGCATCCCCCTGGACAAGGGCATTCATTCCTCTGAAGACAATTCCTTGTGAAAAACCCTAAAAATAGCCTTTTTTGCCTTGGCGCGACTAGTCAGTGTTATACCCGCGCCAATAAGGGAAATCCTCCAAAGAGGGCGCGCCAGATGGCACATTGTCTTAGTGTTGTACCCGCTCCAGGCTTATTAAGGAGTGTTTTTTAAAAAGAAATGGCGGAAGATTGACTCCAACCAATTCCTGAACTGGTCTCTAAATTGAGTTGGGAGGTTTGGCTGCAGATCTCCATGTAGAGGAAGTAGTTTTCCACCTCTCATGGAAGCTTCCTTGAGGATAGGTCCAATCCCATAATTGTAGGGATCCCAACTCCCCTTCCACCATCTATATAAGCTTGCCATTTTCCTTTGCAAGCTAGTCTCCAAGAGCCTTCATAGCCTCAAGGATGCTGCAAGAGCCTTGATAATCCTCATAGAGCCAAATTAGTAGCAAGGAGATTGACGATCGAAGAGAGAGGTTTGTCCCCATTCCCGACAAGCTTTACCGAGACGTATTCCGCTGTCGACCAGCCGAAGGAAGATTCAGCGTCAGAGCCAGGTTGTATCTTTCTTTGTATTAATTAATGATAAGTGACTTTGGTTATGGTTCCACTCGTATTGTTCATTGTGATCATTAGATGTGTCTTCTCTGACTGATACATAATTGCATATATTGGATTTACGCTTGTGTGTTCGTTGTATTTCTTGTGTGTGCAGGTGTTCGACCGCGACAAGTGGGAGAATTGTGATCTGCTGGAGCAAGGAAACGGGAGCGCTATCTCCTCTACGAACAACAGCGTTGGACTCAAGGTAGGCCTTCTTCCCAATTTGGTCTATTGCAATTAGGAACTTGCACCTTAGCATGATACGATTGTTGCTAGACTCGATCTGGGCTAGTAGGGATCGCCTCTGTCCGCAGAGGGGATTTACCTCGACAACATAGGGCATAAATTTATCTTGAGGAATAAAAATTAGGGCTGACATGTGGCATTGGAAAGAAGAATCATAGGGCTACTGCAAAATTGAAGTTCAAATATTAGGGATCCAAAATCACATAGATGCATTAGGTTCAATTTCGAGACCCTCAAAAGCAAAAAAAAAGGTGTGTATTTTTTTTTTTTAATTGCATAACTTGTGTTTGAAAAATAAGTTTGAAGTGATTCCAATGGAATATTGAAGCATAGATATCAGTATTGGATTCTAAAATGCCTCCCAAAAAGAATTCCACACCCATTAAGCCCTCATAAATATCTACTATGACACGTGAAGAGGAATAATTTTAACATGATATATCAAAATGACAAGACCAAGTGCAACAAATTTAGCTCTCACAAAGAGTAACCAAAAATGAAATGGAAGCTAATATAGATGACATAGAAGAAAAAATGGAATATTTTAAGGATGAATTAAAAGCAGACATGGATGGTCTAAAATCAAACATGGAAGCTAAGATGGATGGCATGGAATCTAAGATGGATGGTTTGAAGGAAGGTTTGACAAAGTTGTTGCAAGAAAGGCTTCCCCGTGGTGACAAGGTAATCCATGAAAATCATGATGAGGGTAAAAGGAATATGAATTGTGATTTTAGAAACTCCAATGTTGGGTTTAAGAACCACCAAATTCCAAATATCGATATGAGGAAGTTTTATGGCAAGGATCTGGTAACATGGATACTACAAATGGAGCAATATTTTGATCTCCATGATGTGCAACACTCATAAAAGGTACACATACAACTTTATATTTAGAACCCGATTAGTTTGTATGGTATCGATGGCTTTTTTCTCATAAGCCACTTGTCATTTGGTCAACTTTTACGGAGGAAATAATAGCGCATTATGAGGATACAAAGAGAAACACCTTCTTTAACCAATTGATAAATCTCAAACAAAAGGGTTCAATGGCAGAGCACATTCAGGACTTCCAAAAATTGAATATCAGGGTAGCAGATATTCTAGAGGAAAATATGATTGATGTATTCATAGAGACTTTAAAGGATAACATCCAACATGATTTTTTCCTTTTGGAACCTGATTCATTGGAGAACGCATTCAGGGTGGCTAGAAAAGTTGAAATCAAAATTATGGAAACAAGGAAGTCTAACAATCACAACTATAAATATGGAAATTTTGTTGCTCCAAGATTTACACAACCTACAAATTTGACACCACAGCATTTGGAGGAAAAAAGAGCAAAAGGGATTTGTTATAGCTGTGATAGAAAATACACTAAAGGTCATAAGTGCACTGAGAAGAAATTATTTTACATAGATTGTGAAGAGGAGAAAGAATAAGAACAAGAAACATAAAAATAGAAGGTTATACACTAGGAACTAACCTTCCCTGATGGGAAGACACTTCAAGGTAAAAACTTATCACGATAGTCTTAATAATTTTTAGAACAAATATTATCTACAAAAGAACAGCACAAATGGTTCACAAATATGTTGGGTTATGAATGTGAAATCATCTACAAAAAATGGAAGCAAAATGTTGTTATGGATGCACTCTCAAGAAAGGATGAGGATGTGGAAGAATTTATTTGTGCCATTTCTATTATCCAACTAGATTGGATAACCGAAGCAAGGGATGAATGGAAGAATGATGAAGAAGTGTGGGAACCCATTCAAAAGTTGCAGCAAGATCCTAGTACATCGGATACATTTACCTGGAAAATTCATTCATTATGGTACAAAGATCACTTATATATTTGTAAGAATTCCCAACTAAAACAAAATATTATTTTGGAATTGCACACCTCTCCCTTAGGAGGGAACTCGGGATTTTTAAAAAATTACCACAGGGTTAAGAAGGAATTTTTTTGGGATGGCCTTAAATCTGATATTCAAAATTTTTGGCGGAATGTTTGGTTTGCCAACAAAACAAAGTTGAGACAATTAAGACCTTGGGTCTGTTACAACCTTTATCCATTCCAAGTCAACATTGGGAGGAGGCTTCAATGGATTTTATCATAGGTTTACCCAAGTCCAAAGGAAATAATGTCATCATCCATCATCCATCACATCATATTTAAGAGAAAATTCTAAGGTTCAAGCAGTGGAATATCACATCGAGCATCAACAACAAGTTCTCCAACTCTTAAAAGATAACCTCACTATGGTGCATAATTGAATGAAACAACAGGCATATAAACACCACAGCAAAATAATTTTTGATGTAGGCGACTCAGTGTTTTTACAGCTAAAACCATACAAATAAATGTCCCTCAAACAAGCTAATAAAGATAATAAATTATCACCAAAGTATTATGGTCCTTACAAGATGTTGCATAAGATTGGTACTATGGCATACAAATTGGAGCTTCTGGCATCTTCCCAAGTGCACCTAGTTTTCCTTGTTTCATGCTTAAAGAAGGTTATAGGTGACAAGCTCCCAGTTTAAACAATATTTCTAGAACTTTACTAGGAGGAAAAATCATATTCGAACCTGAAGAAGCCACGGAAAAAGGAACTCGATAGCTACGAAATCGATCAAATTCAGAGTATCTCATCAACTAGAAGAACTTATGAATTGAATATTCCTCATGGGAGGATGAGAATTTTATACAGAAGCTTCCATAACTACTCAAGCGTTGAGGACAACACTTTTTTGAAGGAGATGGGCATGTTAGGTCCCTATAAGACTAGTGTATCCCCTTATTATTATTGTTAGTGTAGCCCCCTTATTGTTATTGTTGTACCCATGTATTCCCCATATTGTTATTAGTTTGCCCCATAGAAGCCCATTATTGTTATTATTGTGCCCTCACATCATTATTGTTATGTCGACTTTGATTATATTGTGACCCCTTAGAATCCTATATATAGAAAGGATGTTTTTTCATTTGAATCATCCAATAACTGTTCATTTATTTAATGTAAAGTATGTTTCCCCCTCGAAGAGGTTGATTTATAAGTCGTTGATCTATCTTTTCTTCTATTTTGTGAGTTGGTTGCATAACACGTATGTTCAGATATGTAATTATGACCTGTAGAATACATGTTCATGATGTGTTTGATGGAATGTCTATCACGGTTAGGCCTGGATAGGTTAAGTTATTGTATAAGTTTTGTATGGAAGGCTTTTTCATTATGTCATTCATTTTTTTGGAAGGTTCCATTAAGTTTTGGGTAGTAGTCTGGAGACTAGCCCTGAAAAAGTGCCTCAGGTCTCACGGTTGCAAGCATTGAACTGGGTGAAAAATATTGCAGTCGCTCCCTTGTAGGCTTATGCATGCAACTGGAGAGTTGCAACTGAATTCAGGCAGTGTTGTGCCAACGTCTAGGAGTGTAGATCAGTGAACAAGAGGCTTATCTCAGGGTTTGGGCACCTAGAAGGGTGGTTTATCCCTTGGGGTTCCTGTAGCACCAAAGGGAAGTTAGTAAGGTTTTTTCTTGTTGATTCCACTTCCTTAAGGTGATTTAGGAGGTTGATTCATATCATAGTAACTCTTCACCACATATTTACCTCGATGGACCAGTAAGCTTTGGTAAGTGTGGGAGGAGGGTGTTACAAAGTGGTATAAAAGCATGGTTGCACTCTCTTTGGGTAATATATGATACCGCAAGGTGGTATCAGATTGGGTTTACATTCTTTTTGGGTGATATTGGATACCATAGAGTGGTATCAGAGCATGGTTTAGCACTTCGACTGGGTGGGAAAAATGTGCTTGTCATGCATGCATGTTAGTTATCTATGTGATTATTGTCATGCATTGTGATGATAATTTTTTTTAGTCTCGTGTCATCATGATGTTGTTGGTATGTTATTATGATGATATGTTGGACGAGATAGAGCAGGAGATGCAGATCATCAAAGCGAGGTTGCAACATTGGACCTCGAGGTAAGAGCAGATAGTCATACAGGTTTGTATGTTGCGCACGTAGGTATGTTGGTTAATGATTGTTATAAGAATTATGGTTAGGTAAATTTCTCTCATTATATTTGTTTTATGGTTATATACATGATAGATTTTAGTTAATCAGTGTGTTCATATGTACATGCATCGGTTAGTCATGCATGATAGTAACTTGTTGTATGCATTGTGGTTGTACACATGATGATTGTGGTCATTTCATTTATACATTTATGTTATATGTATCGCATTAATTTGGATTAGCCTTTGCATATGGTTATGGTTAGGATATTTAGGTAAGAGTTTATATATTTATGATATTCTGTCATACTAGACTAACTTGTGCAGATGTGATAGCCTCCCCTGAGATACATTGAGGTATGAGTTTGATTATGTCTTCTATTTAGTTTATCTAACATGGTATGTTTATAGGTTGTTTGAATGTTGATCAATTGCATGGTATGAGTATGTGTCTATTAGATTGAATGAAGAAATTATCTTGTTTTAAGATGGTTGTATTGACATATATGTGTTGAGACAGATCATGTGCACTAGAGTGCAAAGAGGGTGCTAGTTGTAGTATTATGATTAATGATTGTGATTTGATTGCAGATTATGAGATGGTTTTTAGTCTTGGTAAAGGTTGTTTCAAATTAATAGACATGATGTCTTGATATTTGGAACATGTGACTGACATGGGTGAACAAATGTGGGACAGCATGCTCGATACTAGCAAAAGGTAACATTTGATTTGTTTATATAACTAATAGTTTATTGATGTGATAGTACATAAGACTCAATTGCAGTAAGGAAAATGGTAAAATAAAAGAATTGGGTGAGAATTCCTTTGGCTATGTTGGGAAACCACAATTTCAAACGAATGAGTTCTTTGCATGAATAAACGAAGTCTTCTTAACCTTGATTTTATCTGACGCTATGTGGATATGTACTATATTCATGAACATAATTTATTTGACAGGTATTCAAGTATGGTTGGATTCATCTAATAATTGGAGTTCCTTGAGAGATGATATGTGTATGTGGTCAGTTACAAGGAAGCTTGCTTGTCATAGTAATGTAAGGTAACTGGTATATTGTTACATTTATTTATACACTGACAGTTATGTATTTATGATAGTATGATGCAGGGGATTGCATGTGAAATAGACTTCCATGAAATCTTGAAGAAGTATCAAGTTGAGCTTTCCCTTGGAAGCATTGGGAACCCATGGGGATTGAGTCATAGTTCTTGACACTAGTTTTTTTGTTTCGATGCTTTGTGAATTTTTTGCACTTGATTTGCAGTTTTGTTTTGTCTAGTGCATGGCCATACCACTTTGTTTGTGGTGATGTATTTTAATTGGCTTTTTTTTTTTTCTTATTGCTATGCATTTTTTTCTTTGAGGGTATTTGGAATAGGTTGGGAAAGAGGAAGTTAATGGAGCTCGGGGAGAGCTGAATGAAAACCAACAGGTAATGTAAGACCTGGACGAAGCTAATGAATGAGTAAATGGTAGCTGAGGGCAAGAGTATGAAAGTCAGTTGGACTAGTTGGGTCCACTGGAGTAAATGGACGATGGCAGGACAGTCATGAGAAAGGTAACAAAAAGGTGAAGTAAATGGATCTGAGGCGTGAGATGTCTTGGCTATGTTGGGAACGGTTATTCTCAATGTTATGCATGTTGTGCACAGATAAAGGGAGCTCTCTTAAACTTGACCTTATGATATCTGGTAGTTATGTTATAATCATAATTGCATTGATGTATTTATATGTATATATGTATGTATGTATGCCATTGTCCAACAAGGTCGTCAGGGATAATTCTTATTTTATGCTAATGTTTATATGTATGTACGTATGTATGTATGTCTATGTCTGACAGGGTTGTCAGGGATCATTATTGTGGAGGAATGATTGATTATGCAGGTGAATGGCATGAAGAGGTTCCTACTATTATGAGGAATCAAGTGGAAGAGTAGCCCTGACAGATCTATTAGGTTAGTATCATGTAGATATGAATTGATATTATGTGATTATACTATGCCTATGTTTATGTTATGGACAGGTAATTCTAAGGGATACATCAGTAAAATGAAACCAGTGTTATCTGTGACTTGATGATATAAGCATGGATAATGGAAAGACACTAGAAGTAAGGTTTCCTGGTAGAGACATTGTGGTCTCTAGATGTGAAGTATTATTGTTGTGTATATGTTGTACATGTTTTACATATAGTGTTGTGTGCATGTTGTATGTGCAGTATTGTGTGCAGATGGTGTTGTGTGCATGTTGCATATGCGATATTGTGTACATATAGTGTTGTGTGCATTGTTCATATGCAGTATTGTGTACATATAGAGTTGTGTGTGTGTTGTATGTGTATTGTTGTGTACATATGGTGTTGTGTGTATGTTGTATATGCGTTGTTGTGTACATATGGTGCAATGTGCATTTTTTACATTTGGTGTTGCGTGCATGTGGTGTTATGTACATGTGGTACATTCAGTGTTGTGTGCAAGTGGTGTTGTGTACATGTGGTGTTGAGTACATGTTGTGCAAGTGGTGTTGTGTACATGTGGTGTTGATTACATGTTATACAAGTGGTGTTGTGTACACGTCGTGCAGGTGGTTTTGTGTACATGTGGTGTTGCGTAAACATTCCTTATGTGGTCTTGTGTACACGTTTTGTAGGTGGTTCCGTGTACATGCGATGTTGTGTGCATGTTTTGCAGGTGGTGTTGTGTACAAGTGGTATTGTGTACATGTTTTACATATGGCATTGTTGTACATGTGGTATTCTATGCATGTCGTACATGTTGTGTTGTGTACATGCGGTACTATGTAAGTGCATTGTGTAGTCATGGTATCGTGATATGTGTAGTTATGTTGTACTATGAGTATGTATATGTATTGCATTGTACACCAATTGTAGGTATATGTCTTATGTTGTACACCAGGTGTAGGTGCATGTGTTGTGTTGTACACCGAGTGTAGGTGTATGTGTTGTGTTGTATGCCGAGTGTAGGTGCATGTATTGTGTGGTGTTGTACTTCATGTGTGCGCATATGCATGTGATGCACATGGTGTGTGTTTTTACGTGATTGAAGATAATTTAAGACACTAGGTGGTTGACGGGTGTGGCAACCGATCCTGTGTGTGTACGGAAAGAACAAAGAACAAAGGTAGACGCATAAAACCAATTAAAGGATAAGTATTAGTATTTGTTTTTATTTTTATTATACAATAGTTCTATGACTTTGATTTATGATGGTTACATATTATTTATGATGGTTGAGTTTTGAGATAACTAGATATGATATGTTTATTCATGATGATTTGATCAAATGACTAGTTTGACTTGTTGTGACATGAAGGGAACATAATTGCAAGTGTTCCTTATTGAAGGGCCACCAATGAGATATAATCTGAATTTATTTCAATTTATTTTGAATCTAATGATAGTTATGTGCTTGGTACAGGAAAGCATGGTTGGAAAATTCCCAGTTTGGGTGGTTGAATCTAACTGTGAGAATTAGCAGCAGGAGAAAAAGGAATTAGAATAGGAAGCAGTGTGTTCATAAATCACTTTAGGAGTAGGGTCATTGTGGGGCACTAGTACCCAATAGTTTCCATTTATTTCCATGAGCATGTTATGACTGGTATGATGGTTTTGAGGCACGGATATGCCTTGGTTTTTGGACCTTCCGATGTGAGGAAACCTTTCTAAGGGATGGATCGCCCGGGAAAGGGGATGTCGGAGAAATTGGAAGGTGAGTGATTGCATGGAAGCGGGTGACCGGATTGCCCAAGGGACTGTGTAGTAGAGAATGGAAGGCTGAGGAATGGATTTATTTTGGTCATTAGCATTTCCAAATTTAATCAAATGCATATTGGGAGTGTGCCCTAGAACAATGAGTCAATAATTATTCTTTTTGGGAACAGGTAGCTCAAGGATTGTAGCGTTGGAAATTGGTTACATGTTGACTTGATAATGGATTCTAGACTTCCTGGGAAGGAGGTGAATCGTGTTATCACTTTGAGGGTGGAGGTGTGAGCCTCTGGATTCCCTTGTTCTGAATGAAGGAATTGTATCTTTTTATTTGTTGGTTGAGAAAATGTGCATATGTGTATATGTATATATTATTGTAAATATTGTATCGAGTTATGTTTATAAAGCTTGATATATGGTATGATTATTTTTTGGTTGAATAAAATGTGCATAAGTATATGTGTCTGTTATTGTAAATATTGTAATGATTTGTATTATAAAGCTCCAAGAAAGCGGTATGATTTTCATGTTTTCAGCAGTTTATATGTTGTAAATACTACAACGAGTTGTGATATAAAGCTCCACGGGTAGTATCTTTTGGTTTTCGGCGGTCTTGCTTGTTATAGGTGTCATTGAACACCGAGGACTCTGTTCCCCAAAGCAGGATGGGTTTGTAACAACCCCGAGTTAAAAGTTCATGTAATAAAGTTAATAAAGGAAAAATAAGACCAAGGTCATGGGACACGTATACTAAGCTTAATGCTGGGCAAAACATCCTAGTGGGTGTTCATTTGGTTTATTATCAGGAAATTGGTAAAGAGACATTAATTGGCATTTTATTTATGAAAATAAAGGAAATTAAGAGAAAATGAAGGTGAAAGGTCACAGATATGCATGAGAAGGAAATTGAAGGAAAATAATGGAAATTGAAGAAAATAGAGACCTCGTTAATTAAAAAAGGCTTATGAAGATCAGTTCACAAAATTTTTGTCAGTTTAGTTTTGGAGCTCTCTCTCTATTCTCTCTATTATCTCATACCCTTGCACATTTAGAGCATTCTTGGAGCACTCTAGCATTACAGAAAGAAGGGAAAATGAATGACAAGGAAGCAAAGGGAAGTAAAGATCAAGCAAGGAATAGTTGGATTAAGTGTCTAAATTGTGATTACTTGCATGTATCGAGTTGCATGTATGAATTCCTTGTTATTTTTGGCATGCATGGTACATGCATGTTTATATTTGGTTCTCTTGATGCCATTGGCATGGGTTTTTCTAGGTGTGATATTGGTTTCATCCTTTCCTTTCCATTTCCGGATATCCATAGTGTGATGGGGTTCTTTTATTTAGTTGAGATGGATTGTCTTATGGTTTTGGAACGAGGTGAGGTGGTCTCATGAAAATTCCCAAAGGCCTAGGAATCCCTTGACCGGTAATGGTGGGATACATGACAAATCCTTAGGGTGGAGATAGAAAAATTCCTCATGGTATTGGTGAAGAAATCCAGAGGTATCCATTCTTGTTTAGTCCTAGTAATCCCTTGACTGGTTTTGGTGGGATTGCAGTAAATCCTGGTAATGTATGTTTCCTTGTTTGGGCCTATAAATACCTTAACCGGTAATGGAGAGATACCCGATAAATCCTGGTTGTATAGATGATGGTTTTGGGCCTAGGAATCCCTTGACCGGTAATGGCAGGATACACGGTAAATCCTGAGAAGCCTTAGTTGGTTTTGTTGTGAGTCCCACATTCATGCTTGGAATATGGCATGGGGGTGATTAGTTGAAAGAAAGGTTTGGTTCAGCCCAATCTATGGTCGATTAGTACGTGGAAGTCCCTAACTTGGTTGGATTTTTCATATGTTAATAAGAGCTCTTTTCCCTTGTATTTCATGAGTAAATCTACTTTTTATTATGTGGCTTTGATGGTTATTCTATCATTTTTATTATTCTGGTTATAAGCATGGTTTTATGACAAACTTTAGTTATTTATCTCATCATGTTTTGATTAGTAAATGAATGCTTAATTAATATATGACCTAATAGATGATAAAGTAGTTCTTGTGAGAGGGCATCAGACCTTCTTGATGATTCTCAGATAAGTGTGAGATCCATATGTTCATATATGTAATTATGACCGATAGAATACATGTTCATGATGTGTTTGACGGAATTTCTGCCATGGTTAGGCCTTGATAGGTCAAGTTCTTGTCTAATTTTTGCATGGAAGGATTTTTCCTTGTGTCATTCACTATTTGGAAGGCTCCATTAAGTTTTGGGTAGTGGTATCGAGACTAGCCCTAAAAAACTACCTCAGATCTCGTGGTCCCAGGCATAGAACTAGGTGAAAAATATTGCATTCACTCCCTTGCAGCCTTATGCATGTGACTGGAGAGTTGCAGTCAAATTCAGACAGTGTTTTTCCAGCATCTAGGAGTCTAGATCAGTGAAAAAGAGGCTTATCTCGGGATTTGGGAACCTGGAAGGGTGGTTTAGTCCTTGGGGGTCTTGTAGCACCTGAGGGAAGTGAGTAAGGTTTGTTCTTGCCGATTCCACTTCCTTAAGGTGATCTACGAGGTTGATTCATATCATAGTAGCTCTTCATCACATATTTACCCAGTGGACTGGTAAGATTAGGTAAGTGTGGGAGGAGGGTGTTAGAGAACCAAAGGGAGAATTCCTAGAAGAACCACTATGTATTCAAGACCGGAGGGAATTCATGCTCTGGAATAGAGATATACCACATTTAAATGTTCAATGGAAACATTTTATTCCATAGGATGCTTTTAAAGAAGCATACTCTTCTTTGTTTTAATGAAACTGGAATGCATTTCCAGGATAACATTGATCAAACATCGAGATGGTGTCAAATATAAGCAATGGAGGATATGTTATCTCTTGGCTTGATAAATTATAAAATTAAATGTGCATATTTGTATTTATGGTTAAAGTATGTTAGTATAAAAAACATTTGAAATTTTAATTATCAATAATTTAATATAGATAACACCCGGATGCGGGTGAACGTTAAGTTTTATATGGTGGTTGGCCTCGAGTGCGACACTGGGCCAGGCCACTTGCCCACTGCTAAGCGTGGTACCACAACCTTAAAGTCCCTCAGGGTGAAGCGTTATGCATTCATCGCTCACTCGCTTCATCTTTACTCTGCAACCTGCTCGATGTTGTCTTTAATGGAGATGCATCCCATCTCCAATAATGCTAATTATGCTCAGAATTCCCTGGTTTTTTCCTTCAACCAATCTCAGCTACTGAGCTCCATCTCTTCGCTCCATCTTTTTCTTCGGCTCGCCTTCCAGTCTACCAGAGCAGTTGGCTCTCCTTTGGCTCAGCGAGTCGTTCGTCTTCTTGATCTTCACTCTATGTCTTCGCTTGAAGCCTTCCCGCGGCTTTCGCCTCCACCCGAGTCTGGTCGTTGTGTCCATCTGAAGCGCTCTCCTCCCTATCCTCCACATTTTCCCTTTGGTCAGCCTTCTTTTTCTTCTCACTTGGCCTCCCTGTCTTCTCACTCGGCCTCTTTGTCTCCTAGTTCAGCCTCTCGGCATTCCTTCTCGGCCTTTAGCCCCAGCATGACGCATCGGCATCGCATGAGGTGTAGAATGGGTGGTGGTGGCAGGGGTGCTAGCTCTCGACCGCCCCTATCCATCCATGATACCTGCAGCTTCCAACCTCTAGCAAGTAATGAAGCTCAATTCCATTTCAATAGGGCCATGGACAGACCAAGAATTACTGCTACCATTTCTGTTGTGTTTCAGGAGGAGCAGTGCAGAGATTTCGCTTCAGGTTCCATAAAGCATAGGAGGAAGTCTACCATTTCTGTTAAGCCTCTGCTGGACACCAGAAAAACTGCAGCCCTCCCAGTCAAATCAAACTCGCAGACCTCCAGCAGCGAGGGCACTGGCAGCGGAAGCTCTGCGCGCGTGGACAAGAAATTGAAGGACAACAGCTCTTCTTCCTCTTTTGAGAACTCTGCTCAACATTCCAAGGGAGGTGAAGATGATTTGGAGGATGACTATAGTTGTCCAATTGTGGAAGAGAATCCTCCTCCACACACCGACAGTTAGCCTGATGACAGGTCTTCTTCCTCTTTTTTTGACTTTTGTCATGATTTGCTGCATGTCAAGACACGTTGACTGTAAATATTGTGGCAGCATTTGTTTTTTCTGTAAACACTGTTTTCTGGGATACTTTATGATTGTTGGTTTCCTGGTTATGGGCAACATCTTTTGGGTCGGTTTCCCGCTTATGGGCGGCCTCTCTTATGTTTTTTTTACTAAGACTCCCTCCGGAGTTCGTTAGTTCTGCAACCTTGGAGGCGAGTCTCGCTTTGTATACTATGTTTTATATCAATAGATTAAACCAACTTAGAAAAAAAAAAAATTAATACATATAATAACTAATTGTAAATTTGTAATTATGAGAATTTTTTTTCAAATAAAGAAAATATGGAAAATTTAATTGTTTAGTACAAATAGTTGAAAGAGATAAGGCCACAAATTATTGTGGAGAATTTATTTCCCATCAATAATTCCTATGAATCTAATTTGGATGATTATATTTAATCAAGGAATTACGATATTCGCCAATTAATTATTTCTTAGAAGATAACGAGTTGTTCTCAAGAGTGGGACACGAGCTCATTATTGAGTGGATAACTACCTGCCACATGTTAGTGAGGTGGAGGCAGTTATTAACCACCAAAAGTGGTAGATGGGACGAATAATATTTTATTTTTTTACTTGCTTATGTCTAATTCTGAGAGCATAAGAGACTCAAGTGATCCAAGTGGATATCGGTGGCCACCCACCTATTCCATTTGGACCCGCACCATCAATTCTTGCAGCTTTTCACTTTCAGCACAACTTACTATTTTTAGCAGGTTTTTAGGTCCTACACTCCCGGAGCTATTTTGGGGCCTTAATGATCCAGGTGGACATTGGTGGCCACCCACTTATTCCATTTGAACCCCCACCATCAGTTCTTTCAGTTTTTAAGTTGCAGCACAACTTACTATTTTTAGCAGTTTTTCGGGTCCTGAACTTCCGGAGCCGTTTTGAGGCCCTAAACGACGTCTTTTGGGAAAACCGAGAGCAACATGGGTCCATTGACCGATGTTGCTCATGGGTCCATGGACCGATGTTGCTCACACTGAAAGTTGTACTCCTCAGATAAATATTTCTAACGAGCTATTGAGCACATCAAACGGAGATCAGATGCCAAAGTTACGTCCCCGGGAAGTTGAAACACCAATTTACCCAAACAAGACCCACAGTTTAGGCGCTTCATCTCCTAGGGTTAGGTTTTTGGATGTTTTAGTTTTTCCATTGTTTCTCAATAATAAATAGGCCCTCGAGCCTCATTGTAACACAATTGAGAGGTCTGTAGCTGCCACAACTCTTCTCAGAGATTCGCTACCAGCACCCTAGCTATTTTATTTCCATTATTTCTATAAGCATATTTCTGTTATTTGATATTAATGAAATGAAGCATTATTTCCACTGCATCTCTATGTTTGTGGTTATTTATGTATTTTTTTGCATTCCTTCATAAATCTGGATCAGTGGTATCAAAGTGGGTCTGCTCTTTCTTTGTTTTTCTTTGCATGTCCCCAACGCGGTCAGGGTATAAGGAGTTAGGGCTCGATCTGGTTGAACACTTTCAAGATCAGCCTCGCAAACCCCGACAACCTCCCATGGCAGAAGAAAAGAAATATGAGGGAGTAGGAGATCCTATCAAAATATTTCTCGAGGAGGCACTCGAGAAACAAAGTAACGCGATGATGGATAACTTTGCTCAAATACTTTAACGATTTCCCACCTACGGCACATTTGCATCCAACAGCCACTCTGGAGGCGCCGCTCCCTTCAAGGTATAGGTAAACTTTGACATTCCTGTATTTGAAGGCCAAATAGATACAAACGCCATAGATAGATGGGTGAATTTGTTGGAAGGGTATTTCTGTCCATAATTTCTCTGACCGAGAAAAGATTATTTTTACACTCCTCAAATCCGCCCCCCATGTCAAAGACTGGTGGGAAACCTACTATGAGAAACAGGACGAAGGGGAACCTTCTCTGTTCTCAGCCACACCCACTTGGAATTCGTTCCAAGATGGAATCAAGGAACAATATTACCCCATGGGGAACTATGAGGATAAATACATCCAATGGACCACGCTGTGGCAACAAAGGGATCAAGATGTGCACGAACTGATGAATCTGTTCCATACCATGCGCACAAAGTTGGGTATTAAAGATTTAGAGAGACATTTGGTGCTCAAGTATCGTGGTTGTCTGGACAAACACATTCAGGAGGAAATGGAGTTCCTCGACATTACATCACTTGGCACGGAATATCGCTATGCCTTCAAGATCGAGCATAAATTTAAGTAGAAGAAGCGAGACTTTGGATCTGTGAATCTGAAAGGTGCCCCCGAACTGAATAACAAGGGGCAAGGCCAAAGTGGTGCGACTCAGAACAACACCAAAAATCCAAAGAAGGACACAGGGAAGTGGTGTGAATTTCATAACAGCCCCACTCATAGCACAAACAAGTGTCGGGCCAAACAGTCATTGGTGGCCGAACTAAAGGCACCCGAATTAGATGCATTTTCTGATCCCAAGTTAGAACCAGACAAAGGCAATGACAAAGAGAAGAAGTTAATTGATGTGGATCCCAGTGCCATTATTTCCACCACCAAGATCCAGAGGGACGATCTAGAGGAGGGAGAGTGCCTCTTCCATTCGTAGATGTGGGTGAAGGGTTCTCCGCTGCAATTTTTTGTCAATAGCAGAAGCCAAAAGAACCTCATTTCAGCAGAGGTCGTGAAGCAGCTCGGCCTACTGACCATAACACACCCGCAGCCAAAAACCATAGGGTGGCTCCACCTAGGGAGAGATCTTCGCATCCTTCAGCATTGCCGCCTTCCATACAATATCAAGCCATTCACAGATGAGGTATTGTGTGATGTTGCTCCTCTTGATGTAGCTGATGTATTATTGGGCCAACCATATTTATGGAGGTGACATGCTATGTATGAGTCTAGGCCTCGTGCTGTTGTTATTACTTTGGGAAATAACTTGTACAGGATACCGGAGGTGGTACCTCCTCCTGCAATATCTTTTACTACTGCAAAACAACGCAGTAAGATTGTTTCCAAAACCAAGAAATTTATTTTCCTTACAACTTGCTCACAAGGAAAGAAGAACATTGTGGCCATAAGCTTGAAACAGGGCTCCCTTGCACGGCTACAGTAGATGGACAAATTCATTGAGGAATACGAGGAAATTTTCTCCTCACTCACAGAGGTTCCTCTACATTGTCAGGACAAGCACTCCATTGATTTAACTCCAGACACACTGCTGCCTGATGTTGCCATACCTCATGTGACTACATAGACAAAATCCACACATGTACTGTTTGAGGCTGATAAAGAAACCAAATTTACTAATTGCATCCAGCATGTCTGCCCACAGGTCCATGACATCTTCAACAACAAAACGTGCCTCATCTCATGGAGGATCTCAACGCAATGGGGACCATTGCTTCTTAAGGAGGGAGGAATGATCCAGGTGGATATTGGTGTCCACCCACCTATTCCATTTGGACCCGCACCATCAATTCTTGCCACTTTTCACTTTCAGCACAGCTTAATATTTTTAGCAGGTTTTCGGGTCTTGCACTCCCGGAGCCGTTTTGGGGCCTTAATGATCCAGGTGGACATTGGTGGCCACCCACCTATTCCATTTGAACCCCCACCATCAATTCTTTCAGTTTTCAATTTGCAGCACAACTTACTATTTTTATCATTCTTTCGGGTCCTGAACTTTCGAAGCCGTTTTGAGGCCCTAAACGACATTTTTTGGGAAAACTGGGAGCAACATGGGTCCATGGACCAACATTTATCACACTAAAATTTGTACTCCTCAAATAGATCTTTCTAACGAGCTATTGAGCACGTGAAACGGAGATCAGATTCCAAAGTTACGTCCCCGGGAAGTTAAAACACCAATTTACCCAAACGGGGCCCACAATTTTGGCGCTTCATCTCCTAGGGTTAGGTTTTTGGATGTTTTAGTTTTTACATTGTTTCTCAAGAATAAATAGGCCCTAGAGCCTCATTGTAACATAGTTGAGAGGTTTGTAGACGCCACATCTCTTCTCAGAGATTCGCTACCAGCACCCTAGCTATTGTATTTCCATTATGTCTGTAAGAATATTTCTGTTATTTGATATTAATGAAATTAAGCATTATTTCCACTGCATCTCTATGTTTCTGGTTATTTCTATATTTTTTTGTGTTCCTGCATAAATCTGGATCATCAAGAGAAACAAGGAAAAGCATACTGAAAAAAAATTGTAGTACTAGTTTGCTCCAGGGTACATTGGTTGTTTGCAATGTCAGGGTTGGGAGGAGCCAAATACTTGAATATTAATTTTTCAGATAAATTTTTCAAGTTGGTATTTCTACTCTCACTATTTATTTTGGTAGAAGGAAATATTTTCATTATTGTGTTATTCTTCAAGTTTTTTAACTAGTGTAAAAAGAAAGAAGAAAAATCAATTATATATGTATATAGTTTTTAATTTTTAGAAGAAAAATGGGATAATTGTATTTTCTCTTGAATTCTTAATTTTTATAGAGAAAAGGAAAATATATATATATATATTATATTTTTACTTATAGGAAGAAAAATAATTATTCATGATGGATAATACTTTAGAACATATGAGTTCCTTTCCAAAAGGGTTTGGGAATATATACATATGTATATAGAAGAGGAAACTAATTTTTGAACCAGAATTTAACTAACTCTACAATTTAAAATTTGTGTCTTGTTACTAAACATGAGCACAAACATGCACAGAGTATTTGAAAAGAAACAATTATAATATATTTCAAAATTATAAATATTGAAGCAGATAGTACAATTGGCAAGAAGGGTAATTTTAATGACCATATTATTCTAGAATCAATGGAGATAGGAAGAGAAAAATAAATTATTTTCCCTGAAAGAAATGTCAGTAGGAAAAATGAACAATGTTCATACCATAATTACAGAATTTGTAGTTCATATATATTTTTGAATATATTAAATATAATTCACTACAAGGAAAATACCCTCTAGTGGAGGTTATAAAGGAGGTTTTTAGAGTTATAAAATTGGCCAAAATTGTCCAAAAAACATTTTCTACAACATCCGTTTATGGTTACGGAGGTTTTGGCAGATATTTTAACAGAAATTCAACACAACGAAAAAAACTGGGCGGCCAGAGGTTATTATGGATGTTTTTTTCATTGGTGCGCTACTAAGATTTCAATGCACTCGTGCGTGTCATATAGACGATGGCCTCAGGGCGGTCTAAGGTTCCTGCACCGAGCCATTAAGGTATAAAACAACACCGGGTGCAATGTTGGTGATACAACGCACAGGGTCGTACAATTGGTCTTGGGATTTATGCGGTGCCCATAGATCGTCTCAACGCACTAGTACGTAGACTTATAGAAACGCACTATTGCGTTGTATCAAACAAACGCACTGATATTTATAATTGGTATTGGTATTTGTGTGGTGCCCATACGTTGTACAAATTCACTGGTGCGTAATCTCACATAAAAGCACCGGTGCACAGTATCGCACAAACGCACTGATATTTTTAATTGGTTTTGGTATTTGTGTGGTGCCCATAGGTCATAGAAACGCACCGGTGTGCTTCATCATACAGAAGCACCGGTGTACGGTACCTGACATGCACCGGTGTTTATTTTGTATTTTTTAGAAACATCGACCTGTGACAGTGCAATTATTGTGATTTTTCTAAATTTATTATTCATCAAAAGTCAACACATCTTATAACAATATTCATAATAATTATTTTTTTATTAATGCAGTTGAATGTGATGTTTGGATTAATTTGTTATATCACATCATAATTATTGTGGTTTTTTAAAATTCATTATTCATCAAAAGTCAACACATATATATCATATAACAATATTCATATGAATTAAAATTTTATTAGTGCATTTGAGAATGACAATGGAGAACACAATAGAATAAATTAAAACATATTTTCTTATATATATATATATATATGAATAAGACAGTCGTTGTCATACAAAATGGGACAGTTATTGGCATCCCTTTGTCTTTCAGTTGGGAAACTATGTCCATTACATTAAACAAAATTTCTGATTTCACGGACATATTTCAAAAAATACAACGCCTTGCTTTGATATCCAAACATAGTGATCATCATTCTTCGATTGAATTGTGGTCACTGCTAGAGCTACTTCCATGACTTGGGTTATTTTCAGGAATGTTTTGTTCACGGTGTTGATTGTTTTCTTCTTCTTCACCTTCCATCTACAAACATAAAAATAAACTAAAATGAGTGTATATACATTGGTGATAATAATGAAAATTGAAATATTAAATAATATACATCAATGTAAATCGAAAAGAAAAATGGCATACCATAGCAACAATTGACTCATAAACTACACATTCTTTCAAAACCATGTACCATGCCATCTTTCAAAATTTCATCTGTTGGCGCAGTTCCATGCTTTGTTACCTGCAAGTTTTATACCCCATAACAAATCATATATTTAATATAAAAGATTTTTTTGTTCTATTAATTATAGACGAAGCTAATTAAAACAAGATCGATAGATTCTTACAAATTCCACAATTAATTTATAATATGCCAACATATACTCACAACCCATATTTAACCCAATTTCAATCAATTCGTCTGATGGTTCTTCTTTGTATGTTAGCATATGTTTGAAGACATTCAATGATGATTTTTGTAAAACAACTTAAAAAATACAAAAATGAAATCTAGTTAGATTGTTACAAGGAAGTAACAATTACTCACAAACTTAGATATCAACCCTTTTCTTCCTTGTCATCCTATTTTATGTGTTGAATGGGTTCCATTTTCTTTTCTTTTCTGCAAGAAAATTCTTGAAAATTAATATATAATGTTGAATTTTTTATTTATTATACCTAATGATCGAAAAATTCAATTATTACATATTATATTTGAAGCACGTTCTTGTTGAGATGGCTCCTCCTGCAATGCAATTTTGTCCATTTCTTTGACCATATCCTTGTACACCTTTTTAGACATTCCTACTGGCATATTTATGATATCAGCTCATTCATCTTTTGAGATTTTCATAATCTTCTTGAAAATGTAACATGACAATAAAATATTTAATTTTTATATTGATATATGAAAAGTAAATATAACAAAAGTGATATTTATAAATAATTCTAGAGAAACATTTAAAGGAATATTGCTTTTTTATTCCTTCTTTTTTGTTGTTGTACGTTTTTGCTATTAAAAGTTTGACATGTCTCATTGACCAATTCTCTGGAAACTCTTACTGTAGTTTAGATAAAATTTGGTTCTTGGAATAATTGGATTGGTTTTTGTATTGTAAGTGGAAAGAACGTCTATACATTCGTTCCACTAGATCCCTCAAACTTTTGTAAAAGTTTTCCCCCCTTTCGTTAACCTCCAACACCACTCTAGATGAGCTAAGGAGAAATTCATTTTCATTTGCATGCTCTATTTTTTTTCTTTTCTTAGAAAAACATTCCTTTTCTGAGTTTTTAGTCCCTGTAGAACATTAAACAGATGTGAATTAATAGACTGTTTGACACATGTTATCTAATAATTTTAAGTATATTATTAATGAAAATTAAAAAAAGAAACTCATATTTGATCGATAGTATTTTTTCGTTCACCTAATTCATCATTTTGCAATTTTTCCATCAATCTTTTACACTCTTCTGGTCCTAGATCGGAAATAATCTTATCGAGCTTCATCATTTTGTCGCTCTGCATGATACACAGTAAACAATACATATTAGTTAAACTTACATATAGTTCAAAAATAATATTTTTTATAAAGAATTTACAAAGAACTTGCCTTTTTTGCTTTTCTTGATGTGTTATCAGTATTTTTGTTACTTGATCTCTTATCTGTCATTTCTTTGTCAATATGAAACCTGTACCATATCATTCATTAATATATTTATAAATAAATTGTCAACTTTTCAGGTAAAAAATAAATCTTAAGAAACTGGTGCACCTTTCATGTTGTACGCACCGTTGTCGATGCGCAGGCGTATTAGAAATGCACCACAAAAATAGTAATATTACCTCTATCATCTGGCGGCTCATCATCTGTGAAGAGGATGTTGGCACACCCTCAACAATCCAATCCAGCATAAGGATAGGGGACCATAATGAAGGGATGCAGCTCGTCAACACGTGCTAGTAATTACAGTGCATCATGTGATATCCTAGCTGGAAACGTAGTCACGCCCCTCTTGGGCATCATCTACCCCCACATGTGTATCTGTGCCTCCAACATCGTCCTACGAGGATGCCGAACAAAATTAGGCTTCATCTCTAGAAACCTCTAAAAAAATAAACAAAAAATCCCTGAAGCAAAAGGGAAGCTGACCCTCCCTTGTGCATGAGCATGACATCTATCTAAGGTTGTACAGAACTACCGCAAAAAAATGGCAGACCACCTGACAAGTCATGGCTTTTGTACTAAATAATCAACATAATATAGAAGCAAGAAACTAATGCGTTTCTCGTCACTGGTGTTGTGTGAAATGGTTGAAATGAGAAGTGAGAGGCACTGCACCTCCTCACTACCAAATGCACCAATACGTAACTGATATCCAGAGACCTGAAAATCTGCAGGAGATAGTATTGATGCTCTAATGTATCTCTAGGAGTAAACTAAATGACTCCCTACTACACAACCAACTGGAACGTCTGGGAACGAGGGAAAATCCACCCCTCTCCTCGATAGCCTTGCAATGAAATATATATCCTCCTCAGTGGATGTGTACCACTAGATAGGACCAACTTTGGAAAGCCTGTCAGTGGACATTCCACATGTGGATAAGATGTCTCAAAAACACACTATGGACCTTTAGGGAAGTAGCCTCCTCATAGAACTTGAGGAGGCTTAACTGCCTTAGGAGCCCCTGGGTAGCTGCTGTAATAGGGAGAGGATATGCATCTCTCTCCCTCTCTCATGCCTCCCACAGGCGAACCATGTCATACTGCTCCGTCTGTTGTTGTTGTTGTTCCCCCTCTTCTCTCTGAATCATTGACATATTAAATCATAAAAAAATTATTAAATGAGACATGTATTTAGGAATATATATATATATATATATATATATATATATATATATATATATATATATATATATATATATATATTCAAAAAAAAAATAGACCAGTCGGTGCGCCACAAAAACAGTCATGCACCAGTTCCAGTGCATTGTTTGTTTGTCGCGCACCAGGGTCGATGCACCAAATGACATTCAATGCATCGTATGAAGTGCACCTAAAATTTTTTAAAGCACTGTCGACTATGCATGGTGTCATAATAGGGGTGGCTGACTAAAATATATGCCCCAGCGCGTATAGTTGTGTCAACGCACTGACTTCCTGAGAAATTGCATAGTCAACAGTGCGGTCTTTTACCAGGCCGCACCGTTGACCCTGTCGAAATGCCGAATGTGGTGCGCATACAGATACTGGGGCGGATATTTTTGTCAATGCACCACGTTGCTATTCCCATGGTCAATGGTGCAACCGGCTAAATGACCGCACCGAACTTTTTTTTTTATTTTAAAATAACGTGGGGCATCTTTCAATACCGCCTCGGACACAGTGCGAATACTGTTAGCACTGGTTGAGGTGCGGCCTGTAAATTGTACAGGCAGCACCGCTTACTGGTGCGAGCCGAATGGCTCATGCGCACCATGCAACAAAACAAAACAAAAAAAACTTATAAATGGTTAATTTTAAGGTTATTTGAAATTCTAATCTGCTAAAAATCTTAAGTATGGAAAAACATGAAAAAAACCTGTACATTTCACCGTCAAGGAGGCATATTGGCTGTAGAATTTGCAAAAGAAAATTTGCCCACCATTTTGCAAAATGTAAGCTGGATATTGGTGGGAAACGCACAGCAGTAGTGTTTGCAATGGGTGCAATGGGAGCACCAATGTCAAGGTGGCTCAGACAAGGATAAATTGCACCGGTGCTTGAGAGCTCTGGAGCACTGAGAAAAGTGAAAAATTCAGTTTTTTGGCCGTAATTTTTTTTTATTTAACTCTGTTCCGATGCGCGGGGTTTTTTAGGCGCACCGGTGTTGTTTCTTATGAACGCACCGATCGGTTTCTATTTTAATGTGGTGTTTTATGATGCACCAGTGCATTTTATTAACACTGCACTGGTGCAATTTATTAACACCACATCGGGCGGTTTCTATTTTGGCGCGGTGTTTTATGATGCACAAGCGCGGAAGAGTTCTGAAGCACCGGTGCTCTAGAGTAATACAACACATCGGGTGGGTGTGTACAGAGTGCACAATGTTCAGTGTGCCAATTTTTTGTGTGCATCGATGCTTTCTCTTATAGAGCGCACCGGTGATTGAGAGCTCTAGAGCACTGAGAAAATTGAAAAACGCGGTTTTTTGGCCGTAATATTTTTTTTATTTAACCTTGTTCCGGTGCACAAGGTTTATAGCCGCACCGGTGTTGTTTCTTACGAACGCACTAGTTGGTTTCTGTTTTGGCGCGATGTTTTAGGATGCACCGGTGTGGTTTCTTATTATTGCACCAGGCAGTTTTTGTTTTTCCGCGGTGTTTTATGCTGCACCGACGCGGAAGAGTTGTGAAGCACCAGTGCTCTATAGTAATACGATGCACTGGGTGGGTGTGTACGGAGCGCACATTGTCCCGTGTGCCAATGTTTTGTGCGCACCGGTGCTTTCTCTTGTAGAGCACACCGGTGCGATTTGGGATTATAAGCACACCGAGAGGAAAACATCCGCAAAACCTTCTGCCCGCCAACCTCCTCTAGTAACCACCGCTAGAAACAGATGTATGGGGTATTTTTATAAGGGGTTCCTCAAAAACATCCACTAGAGGGTCTTTTCCTTGTAGTGATTAAATCTAAAACAAATCAATGCATAAAACGTCTCATTCAAGGGGAATACATATGTACGCAATTTTTCAATGGTCAAAATATACACTTAGAAATTTTACAACCAATTGGAAATTAATATATAATAAAAATATGTAGTATATGGAAAATTGTGTTATTACAGGAAACTAGAATTTACATTAAAGGTTTAAAAACCCCAAAATGTTTCTTTCATATTTAAGGAAGATAACACTAGAGAATATAAATACATAATAATATCATGACTATCATCAAGAAACAACAGATTCAATCAAGTCTGGAAAAGTTTAATTCGATCACAGCAACCACTTCAGGAAGAATAGTGAACCAAAAAGGTGGATGTCTCTCACATGGGGTAAATATGAACCAATTGATTTTAGACTTGAGTTGAACCTAGAAAACCATGACGGGAAAATATCATTGGTTATGTGAGAATACATTATGTGAAAAGGATACATACATAGCATATTTCATTAGTACTTGAAAAGATAAACATGAGATAAAAATCCATAATTAAAACAAAGAAAAACCAATAGAGGGTTTTTGGATAAGGAAGTGTTGACGGTGTTGGAACCCGCCAACATGCAAGGGATATCCCTGATATAATGTCCCAATTAGACTTCACATTGTTTGGTGTAGGAGTCCCATCCAGAAATATGGCCTGGATACCATGAACTTAGATATTTTCCTTGGCTTAAGCAGTTAGCATGAGAGTAGTGTGCATGTGCTTTTGAATGAGAAAGAAAGTGTGCTTTGTGAAATGTTCGATTGTATATGTAGCTAAAGGTTCCTTCACTACAAGGTAGGAAAGTGAGTCTCTAAAATAAAATGAATAGTACTAATATATTAAAGACACATGCACATAAATGAGGAAGAATCGTTAGACATCGAGTGAAATAGTTGACATAGATGCAACAATCGTTAAAATCATCACAACAAATTTCCAACAAGATTCTTTCAATTACTTTAGTACATATGAAAGCCAACATAAACCACAAACATTAGAAGTATAGTCTCAAAACATCCACGATTCATGCGTGAAAATGTGTTAGCTCATTGGCTTCAAGTATCAAGCAAAAGATCCAAGATACATTAGTATAATGAATATCACTAGCTCCAATAGTGGAGTGTTAGAGTCAATACTTGCTCCCCAAAAGTACTATATATATCTTCTCTAATGCATTGTGGGAGAAGACAAGGTTAAAGTTCCTTTACTTGAGAAATGAGGATCCTTTTATAACTTAAGGCATGACCTTTCATATCCTCATGACCCTTGAGTTCCTCACATGACTTTTCAACTTCTAATGAACTTTGGACTTCTAAATGACTTTTGGAATTACATGTTATTTTTGGAATTACATGATAATTTTGGAATTACATGACTCTTGGGATTACATGTCGTGTGTACTTCTTCACGTGGATCTTTTGTCCATACATGACTCTTGTACTTCTACTTCTTTGTCTTTACAATAATTACATCATTACATCATGATGTCCACATCATCATGTGGTGAGGACATGACAATTCACTATCATTGATGACATGGAATTTCGTCATAGGTGACAATGTTTCCACTTGTATCTTTGATCTTGCATGTAGATTCCATGTTGTTGATGTATTCACCCTCCAAAGGGTCTTTTATCATGACAAGTCTTTGATTTTCTTCGATCATCAGGATTTCATTGTTCTTCATCTTTTCTCATCACGTTTTCTTTTTTATTGAATTCTTCTTTGACTATCCTCTTTGTCGGATTCCCTTCATGCATCTTTTCCATATTATTCTAAAATACCTGCAACTGAAATCACTCATGGAAAACACACATCAGTTTGAAAAAAAATCCTATTCTAACATGTTTTATGTAAATTCTTTTTTTGCGACTTAACAATGCACATGGGAATAATAATGGAAGCTTCTGGATGCAGGGCACACTGCCAAGGAGTGAAGACTGAGTGCTTCGAGACTTCAGGATGTGCTTGTGTGCTCAATTAGAGAGAGGAAGCTCCAGGGAGGGTGTAGGGTGAAGGTCCAAAGGACGAAGGAAGGGAAATGGAGGCTTGGAAGTTCACTCATGTGCTCAAGGATACCAAGGAGGGCGCAGAGCACCCTACCGAAGGTTGAAGGGATGAATCTTGGACCTTCCCAAGTGTGGCATGCACTCAAGAGAGGCTAGGAGGGTGCACGACACAATGATGAAGGTTGCAGGGTTTGGCGATGGGATTCCCAAGTGCACCACATGCTGAAGGGAGTTAGGGAGGGAGCAATGTGCAATGCCGAAGAACAAAGAGAGGATGATGTGCAATGCACTCAACAAGGAGGAAGGATTTATTAGGGGAAAAATTTAGAACAACAAAGGGGGAATGATGCTTGGGAGTGCGCTATGCACCCTTAGAGGGAGCAGGGCACACTTTGGAATAAGGAAGGGGTCCCAACTCAAGATTAAGAGTGTGCCATGCACTCACCTAGCCTTAGTGGGATGACTTTTGCAACTGATTTTTTGCTAAGTATGAAAAATAAGACAAGGGGTGAACACATTGAGTTTAGGTGTAAAATAAAATGTGGCACAGACCAACTCATTGATAAAACTTAGACAAGATTTAATAATGATAAATAAACATCAAAACATTGGTTTGCAAACACTCCCCAAGTACAATAAACAAAGTATGTGCGAATGCGACCAAAAGTGTCGTTTTACAACAAATAAAGGTGTTACAACCATGAAGTGCACTAAATTTGTTCTAAAAATTAAGACCACACTTAGGAATGATGAATAAAATTTTAAACGCGTGGAATGAATTAAAATGACACTTGAATACCAAAGCCACACTTGATGCAATAGTTTGGTAGCCTGCTGTGAAATTTGAATGTAGTGAAGTTTTGGAGGGTGTTCTAGCAGTGAAAACACTTGGCAACACATTGGATGAACTTCATCTTCTCTACCTAGGAATAAATTTTCAGTTAAAGGGTTAGTATTTTAGGAATTATTGATTCACCAATTAGATTGCCTTGACTTCCCCTTTTGACCTGGTTGTATATATAGCACCTCACTTCAATTTACTTAGTTCAAACACACAAAAAATATACCATATCACAATTGTTTCAATCTAGGAAAGGGTAATATGTGCAGCGACTTTAAGATATTCAAAGTATGATTTCCATCTTTGATGTTGCTCCACTAATAGCAGGCCAGGACAATACCCTGATGGAGTCAATACAGGAGCATAACCATTGATTTGCTTCCAGCGAACCTGAACAGTACCCCGACAAAGTCACTTGCTTCACCTATCTATGTAGGAAGTTGTTGACGGTACTAGACCCACCAACATTCAGGGGATCTCCCCGATATGAATTCCCAGTTAGACCTCACATTGTTTGGTATAGGATTCCCATCTGGAACAAAGGCCCGGTTGCCTTATTCTTAAATATATCATTGGCTCTTGCTGTCAACAAGAGAGAGTGATGCTAATGTACTTTCACAAAGCAAGGGGGGTGTGCCTGGTGAGTGTTTGGTTGCAAGTGTGTCAATTTTCTTCTACTACAAAGGGGGGAGTAAGAGAAAAGTGAGCCTCTAAGAGATAGGTAATAGTACCACTCAGAAAGAGACACACGTGAACCGAACAATTTCGTCTAACACCCATAAGAATAGTCCACAACGGATGAGATGTTCATTAAACACAAAAATTAAGAAATATTTTTCCAATGTCTTGTAGAATAGTCCACAAGGATGTGACAGCAATTACACACACAATAATATGAGGAATATTTGTCTAATATCTTGCGGAATAGTCCACATGGATGGGACACGAGTTACAATTGTTAGTGTTAGTTTTTGCATCCTGCCACCAGTGATCAAATGGACTCTTATCATGTCATATTACCATTTTGAAATTTTTGTCATTCCATTAGGTCATCATGTAAAAATTTGGTCACTGGATGTAGATATAGGTCTGATCTCACTCCTTTCAAAATTTTATCAGTAGCTGGCTCATTTCACTACTTCGCTGAGTGTACCATCATTTATGAGTTGTCACCATCATTTCAGTAATTTTCATCATGGTTTCATTTATTTAGAGTCTCCATTAGGTCTTATGGTTTCCAAGGTCATCAAATCACCATTTCATATATAAATTCCAGCAATTGAAGGATTGACAATAAATAAATTTCATCGGTAAGTTTGTTTGTAAATTTGATTTCAGAGAAAAATATAATTTATGTTCCTAATTTGTAATAAGTTCTCAGAGTTCCAAGTAGTTTCACACTCAAAGTTCCATCAGCAAAAGAGTAAATTTCCAAAAATCCAATCAGTGTTCCTAAGCCATCAAAAGATGAAGTTCAAAGATCAAATTCAGAAGTTAAAGGTAAAGATACAATGTAAAGTTTATTTTAAGAAAGGAAATTTGGGTCCAAGTCTATTTAATGATGTTTCTTAAAGTATAAAAGGCCTTCAAAAACTAAAAATTCATTCATTTGTATCCTCAAGCATCAATCTCTCCAAGTTCCCTAAGAAAAAAATCGATTTTTCTTGCAAAAAATCAAGTTCTGGTTCATTCGTTGTGCTTTTTCCACAAGCGTTCCACTTTTTTGTAGAAGGGACATTGCACTTTTCATATGCACATTACGCTTTTTGCAGGGCTTCGTTGCGCCTTTCCTCAGATTGATGCGCTTTTTGCAGAAGAGAGCCACGACTCCAAAGCTTATCTTCAATGGTTTTGAACAGCAACACAGGGTTTCTACACTCATATGCAAGTAAGTTACACCTCCTAAGCCCCTCCTTTCAGCTTGTGGTCTTAATTTTATGGTGCATACCCTCCCTTACTATCCATATCATGTTCTAAGAAATTAAACCCTACTTTCACAATTTTCAAGCTTCATTTTCTTTCTCCTAGACCCATTTACTTTCCTTACACCCTAACTCACTCCCCACTACCCTTACATCCCCTCATTTCACATTCCCAAGCTATATTCCCTAAAACACTACCGCTACGCTGCGCTTTTCTAGGCAGCTAGACTACCTCCTTGTATTTGAATTTCCTACCCTATTCCCTTAATGTTTTAACCCCCCATCACTTCCCTAAGCTTCATAACCCCATTACACACCTCCCAAAATTTTCACTCACTTATCCCAACCCCCTAACCCTACAATCCTACTCCCTTTCCCTTCCCCTTCTCTGCTATGGTTTCAAGACAAAACTGAACATAATGGAGGAGGAGTGGAACATAATGGAGGAGGAAAAAAACACCACAGAAGAAGAGAAGAAACCATATAATAAAGGAGGGAGAATTTTGAGACTAGAGCCATCAGACACTAGGGAATTTATGGAATCACCCTTAGCTGTCAAAATTTTCCAGCATGTAGGTTGCTTTGAGTTTTGTGAGATGTTCCAAAGAGTGCAAAGCCATCCTACTTTGACCTGGGTTTTCATCAGCAACCTACAAAAATACCAAGTGACTATTGCAGGGGTTACTTTCACCATTTCTACTAACATCATTGCAACAGCAACAGGGATACCCAATGTGGGTGAAAAATGGTTCAAAACTAAAGATTTGTATGCCCAATTGTATGAACCTTAACTCAAGGCACCTTATAAAGATACATCAAGAAGATATTTCCTTTTGGTCAGTTGTTAAATAGATTTTCCCCCATGATGAAGATCATCATGAAATACTTCACTTGTGAGGGCAGATTCTCCAGGTTGTACAACTATCACATCAGGTTGCTCATGCATTTCACTACGGTGAAATTTCTCAACCTTCCCTACTATTTGTACAAAAGCATTGATAAGATGGCTTACATAGTGAAAAACAGTGAGTATGAGCTTCAAATGAACAACCTCTTTCATCATTCACTAATTGAAATAATTGTTCTTCACCACCTCAAGGAGTTGAAAATTTCATGGAAGACTTTCATTGAGGTAGATGTCTTCACTACACCAACAAATCAACCTGCTAGACCTATTCCACCACCAACATCATTTTCTCACAAGAAAACTATGTTATCTAGCAGGGCTATAGTGAAGAAAACCAAAGATGACAAAGAGGTAAAAACCTATCAGAGAGGAAATAGGCAAGTGTTTTCTCCAATATTGTGGAAGGGGCCTTGCCTTCTACATCAACAAACCAGGGATATCAAAAGCAGCAAGAGGCAGTTTTTCAAGAGAAGGAAGACCTTCATCATGAGGAAGAAAAGGAGTTTCACCTGGTGGACTTCGATGTCCAAGATGATCATGAAACCTCAAACCTGATCATCAAAGAGAAATATGCCACAATCAGAGAGCTGCAAGACAATTTGGCAAGAGCAAGATTTGTCATCTCCTTCCTTGAGCAAGAAAACAAGCAACTGAAAGAAAAATAAGTACTCATGGAATTAGAGTTGTTGAAGGCCAAGAGGCAAGACACCAAAGGCAAAGTAGTGATGGAACCTAATGAGTTTGATCATGATGATACTCAGATCACCAATAAGAGACCAAAAACAAGAGGTCTTAAGAGATCATTAGAGCAGGAGAAACATGAGGTAGAACAACTCACTTTTGAGGAAAGAATAGCAAGAGAAATCAATCATGACAGATAATTTTGGCTTGATAGAGTGAACATACACCTTGAGAAGCTCCTTCATAAGACCAACAAGGATATTTAGATGCTCAGGCACGTGGCTGACCGCTACAACACCAGAAACAAGATTTTCAACATCAGGATCAAGCAATTGAAGGAAAAACTCAAGGAAACCCTAATCAGCCAAAAGGAGAAGGGAAAACTTGACTTACTTGTTGATGCCTCCTTGGTTTTTTGAGATACTTCATCAGCACTTCATCCATTAGTTTTGAAAATTTTTGGGAATTTTTTTGAGTTTTTGAGCATTTTGGTAAAATTTCACAATTAGCGTGCAAAAAGCGCAGCGTGGGCCATGCTGCGCTATTTGTGGAGGCCACCAAATGAGAAAAACTCTACACATTTGGATAGATAATGATGTCTACATAAAATTTTGACTACTGGCACACCAAAAACAGAGCTTTTGACAGGTGGAAAAGGTCAAAAACCTCTCAAAAAACACCTTTCTGCCTCCTTTTCCAGCCTCATGCTGCGATTTTTTACCAGTCTTGGGAGATAGCATTTTTTAGGAGCTTCACTCAACCATTTTCATAGCTTGAGTAAATTTTTGAAAACTATACTGGAAGAGATTTATAATGAGCCATCTTGGGCCCAATTTGGACTTCAATAAGTCACTCAAAAGTGGATTTGAAGGCCCGCGCTGTGCTTTTTTCCAGGCACGCTGCGCTTTTTACAGTTGAATGATTTATTCAGAATTTTCAAATTTTCTCAATTGATTGATGGATTCCAAGGATATTTACTGATGTAATTGTAAAAATTAAATTTAATTATGTAATTAAGAGTTGCTAGAGGTAGATACATCAAGTAAATATGTAATTTTGGGTCAAGTGAATCAGTTTCATCAAAGGTAGGAATGAGTTTGTTGACCTCCCTATTCATTAGGATTCCAGTTGAGGACTTTGGGTAAGTACTCCACAAGTCATAGATTCGACCCCTGAGAGTGGGAGAAGTTTGTTTTGGTCTATATCTTTCATTTCCTTTGTCATTGCAAGGGTTGGATGTTGTGTAAGTGATCTTTGAACACTAGTGTAAACATACTTTTTGGTAGGAACTAATAGACAGAGTTGCAGCTATTTTGGTGGGATTTTGTGGTAATGTGTTTTAGCATTGTTGCCTCTTATGTTTACAAAAGTTTGAATGTATTATGATTTCCATATTCATGCCATCTCTGAATGTAATTGATTCCTAAGTCAGATAGCAGAATTCATTAGTTGATGCTCTATTTTGGAGGAATTATTACAATTTTGTTTCATTTTTTTCTGATTGAAAATAATTCATGATTTCCATGCTCTTTTCTAAAATCCTAGCAGTCTCTCATACCGATAAAGATACCTAAATATGTTAAAGTGCTTACCTACCCTTCCCCATCAGATATCTACAATTCTGATCCTTTTTTCCCTGTCCTAGTTCTTCCCTGACCTAATTCACCATCCAACACTCAAAATCAATTGATCAAAACCCTAGTGATATTATACCTAGCCTAAAATATCATTGATCCAGTCATCTTGGTTGTGATATTTTGGAGAGAACCCTCTCCTGCCTAGTAGGGCTAGATACTTGGAAAAATATTGGTTTGTTGTTACCTTTTTGGGTCTCTTTCTCAGCCTCAGAGATCTGGTGAAGTGATAACAACAACCATTACAGCACATTCTCAACAAGATAAACACTAAAATGACCAAAATAGTTCAACTATATTAGTACATGTGAAAAGAAGACATCAAGTATAAACATTTGTAGAATATTCTTACAAACATTCATAAGTCATGTGTGAAGAATGTGTTGGCCTTGAAATGTGTTTTTTATTAAGTAAAATTTATGAGACACATTTATACAATGAACATCACTAGCTCCAATAGTGAAGCATTGGAGCCACCCATTACTCAACAAAAGAACTAGGTATTATCTCTATATCTTTGTTGGTGGAGCCAAGGTAAAAATTCCTTTGTTCATACAATGAGGGAGTATATATAACAAAGGGTGAATATTTGACTACTCTCATGACTATTTGACTTCCTATGAATTTTCAAATTACATGACCCTTTACATTCATGTGTGTCCTTTGGACTTCTCCTTTACATTACGTTTGATTACAATGGACATGATATACAATAGTGATGTGGCAACATGACCACTCAGGACATGACATGACATTGCTGACATGGACTGCTTGATGACATGGAAATGTCAAGAAATTGTTGTTGCTGAGAGTTAAATATCTTCCTGATAGAGCTCTCCTTTACTCCTTCATATGCCTTAGTGATAGGGAGTCTTCAATGATCTCAAGTCTTGGATAGTGGTCAAAAACTAGTTTCCTTTCGATTTCTCTTTATCAATAATATTGTAAGTTCAGCTGCAAGAGTTTCTTTGAGAATTATTTCCTCCTTCTTATACTCTTTTATCATCTCGCCATGACTTTATATAATACATGTTTCTACAATTCACTCATGACGGGATGACATCAATCCAAAAACACCAGGCCTAAGATCATTCTGATCCATGAATTGAATCCAAGGTAAGTGAAAGGATATGCAAGGAGGCTTAGTGACTACGTAGTTGCAGTTTAGGTAGGCAGGGAGCATACTTAAGCCTTAAGACTGTGCAGTGTGTAGGTCAAGCTAGGTAGAGGGACATGACTACACAGTTTCTGGAGTTAGTGGGGACAAGAAACAGGGATGAGAGTTGGGAAATGCAACTGCACATTTCAAGAGGTAAAGGAGGCCTATGTGACTACGCAGTGCACATTTCTAAGGCTCAGGGGATGATCTTGTGTCTTTAGGTTTTTAATTTCACATTTCAAGTTGGGTTGGAGGCTTAAATTACGCAATTTCCAAGGTTAAGGTCAGGTCTTGGTCACAAAAAATGCACAATGGAGCAGTCTTGGGAAGCCAGTATTGTGCACTATGTAGTTCCAAGTGGTAAGGTCATAGTCATAGGGTTGATATTGCACAGTGCGCAGCTCAGGGATGGCCTGGATAAGTTGAGTTGCTCAGTCTAGAAGTTTTCCAGAAAATGACTAAGTGTGGGATCGGTGAGATTGATGTGAACATTGATGGAATTTGACTATGATCACACTCTTAGCATAATTGATGACTCAAACAACATAGATCATCCGAGACATACAAAAAAATCATTCTCCACTATGTGATAACTTCATGACTAGTTACGACAAGTGTGACATGAAAGATACACTTTAGGATGACCGTGACGACACTTGTCTGATGGTGCTCATAACTTTGTAAATGAACACGACAGATACTTACATGGTTATAAAAACTCATTTATGCAAATATAACCTCTTGAAATCACTGGGAAAAGCTCATACATTTAGCATGGTAGACAACATTCCAAAAGGAAACACTTTTCCTATCTTGTGAAAGGGATGTTTGGGTTTCAAAATGTCACTCATTACCATACATTTTTCACCTATGCTCCCATTATATCACCCATTATTCACCACCATGTCACTTCATTTTCCCTATTATTCACCATTAATGGGTCTCATTTATATTTTCCAAATATTATTTATTTTTAAGCATTTTTAAGAGAAATTCTTGATTAAATATTATAAAATAATATATTTTACTTTATATATGGAAAGTGGGTTGTTTTTGTGACATGTGTAGGTGCCAAGGAAGCTTCCAAGACACCTTTATGTGGCCTTGAATGATAAAATTCGAATTTGAAGAGATAAACCTCATGGAGAAGATCAAGGACAAAAGGGGGTTATGTGTCTAGATGGTTGAGAGATGTATGGAACTAAAGAGAGATTAGTGGATGATCATTATGAGTTTGTTACTCATCTCATTGTATAAATAGGAGTACAATCTCCTCCATTTGTAATCTTGAAGTTTTTGTAATCTTAGAATTTTGGAGTATGTAATCTTAGAAGCTTAGAGTTGTAATCTTAGAGTTGGTTTGTAATGGAGATTTTGAAATAAAGGATCATACTTCAATTTTTCTTCTAGATCTGAGTCTCCATTGAAGTGGTGTGCTTGTGGAGTTATGGAGGGCCCCCATGGCCTCACTTGCATGCTTATTTGTTTATTTTAGGTATAACTTAATTTATGTTTTTGTTTGATTTCAACTTTTAAGTTTTGTTAAATGTTCTAATATTGGAAGGATCTTATTTGAAAGTGTTTTTGTAAGAGAACCATAAGATCTCAAACAATTGTTAGATCTAGCTTTATTTCATTGCAGCTTTTAAGTTCTTATTAGATGTTCTAATTTTGGAAGAGATCTTGTAGAATATGTTCTTGTAAGAGAACCATAGATCTCAAACAATTATTAGATCTAGGTTTGGAAGAGATCTTGATGAATATGTTCTTGTAAGGGAACTTTAAGATCTTGGACAAATTAGGAATCTTTCTAGATCTATATATTTTAGATAAGCACTTCTAAGTTTACCTTCCCGGGTTGACATTAAATTAAACTCTAATTGACATCATCAATTAGAACCATACAAGGGATCATAACACTTTAAGAAAAGAAATAAAATCAACTTCAAAGTTTGCAACGACCATAAACAAGATCATCAGGGAAGGATCTGAAATTTGGTATAGGCTAAAAATTTTTAGAGCACTTGCTGATACACTGGTAGGATTACAGCTTCTCTATTTTGGTTAACTTATTTTGTGTAGGGCCTTCATTCTTTAGGGAGTATTGATTCATCTTGCATATCGTTTTTGTTTTCCCACTTACCTTGTGAATATAACAAGTCCCCATCATGCCACTTCGGTTTGACTCAAAAAAGATTCAACTTGATAAAAAAGTTTCAAATAAAGGGAGGGTGATGAAGCTCATGAGTTTAAGATTTTTAGAGTATAATTTTTCACCTCTGGTGTTGCTCCGCTGTCAGCAGGCCTGGACAGTACCTCGGTAGAGTCACTTCAGGAACACAAACATTTCTCCGCTTCAAGTGAGCCTGAACAGTACCCCGGCGGATTTTCTTTCTTTATCTCTCTGGCCAGGAAGCCTTTCACTTCTTTCACCTTTATTTACTATTTTTAAAAGAGGACTATGCATTGGCACTTATTTATTCTAGGCAAAAGAGGGATCCCGACTTATTGAGAGCAGGAGAGGTTTTCCCTTCAGAGAAGTATAAAGGTTCCTCCTATTTAGTTTTTCTCATTTATATTTCCCCTCCTCCCCTTTTACTGATTAGATAAGCGTGGAAGCACCAAAAAAAAGAACCAAATATGGCACAAGGTTTCTCGGATAGACACGATTTCATGGTTTTTCCAAGGCCCCTCTTATTAATGGATAGTATTTTTCGTTGGAACTTCATCGGCCAAAAGACATAACCAATAAAAGGAAAATAGACCAAAGGCTAACCAAATGTTGAAGTGTCACATGGCTCCTTAGACTTCATCCACACACACAATCTCAAAAACCAACATGGGGACAACACTTCATTCACAAGACATATGAAACATGAAACAAAGCAAGGAACAAGAACAAAACAAGCAAACTGACGAAATCAGACTACGTACATAGGGCACAACCCAAAATTTTAATTGAAAACAATGTTTGAGATGTTTACCATTGACAGGGAGAGAGTCAGTTGTTGGGAAAAATACTGAGAGGGGGGGGGGGTTGGGGGGGTGAATCAGTATTAACAATAATCACAATATTTTCCTTTTTACTTTAATAATTTCTATACGCACCACTAATTATTCCAAATAGCGTATGCACACAGCTTTTGTAAAGGAAACATGCATATACCCAGATAAATTTAATGTTAAAATAAATCTACAGAAACTTTACTTAGCCCAAATCAGCAATTGTGCATTAGACATTTAAGCAATAGATATGTGCAGTAATAACAGAGTAAATCGTCACATAAAATACATCACACATGAACACTAAGATTTAAGGTGGAAACCCAAGTCGGGAGAAAAACACCATTGTTGTTGTCTCTATATTCAATATTTATTATATAGAAAAATGCTTACAATGTTGTACTAATGCAGACCCATACCAGTATGCAGGCACCCACCTATAGAAAAACTTTTCTCATTTTCCAGCTGCTACTGGAAGGGAGCTCCAACCCCCTGATCTAATTTACCAACCAATACTGGAAGGGAGCTTCAACCCCCTAAACTGATCACCAACTTCTACTAGCAGGAAGCTTCGACTTCCACATTAAAGGCTTCAACCCTCAGAACAATTGCAGACCACGTTTCATAAATTTTCACATTGGATCCAACAGCTTCAACATAACACCATTTGTAGAACAATGTTAATAACCATCAACCAATCTTCAACCAGAACAGTGAGATCATTGTAACTAGATCACATCATTAAACCCAGAATTATGTATTAACACGGAAAATCAACTTCTACCCTGATCATTCATAAAATAAATTATATACGCTACTTTACTTACGGTAACCTGCGTGTATACGTGATTTGTAATGGAGAAACCTGTGTATATATTTTTATATAATAAAATTATAGATCTGACCAGACTCATAAAAGATAAGAGACATTCAAGCACACTTTCTCAGATTTACAGAACCCTTATTTAGTCAGCAGCATCCATCATTCTCAATCAACCACTCATTGATCATATTTATACATAATAAATTAGCAGTATAAACGATATTCAAAAAATCCAGATCTACATGAATACTTGATTTACAGACAACAGAAACACAGCAAAAATGATCATAAATTTTCTTCAGCAATCTTCATAAAAACCCTAACTTCCATACGTGCCTTTGTTGAAACAAACCCACGGGTATACGCGCTTTCACCATGACGAACCAACGTATAGATATGCAACGATTACGGGACTGTGCAACACTTCAAAGCAGCAAACTTTCTTAGATCATATCATTTACTTCAGTAGTTATGCGCCAAACCACCGATCTAAAAAACTCATAAACAGATCATGCAAATACATAGTAATTTCAAGTATAAAGATCCTGATCCATTATTTTATTCATGAGTGCATAAAAATATCAAATCTATCTACTGAATATAGCCCAATCCATTCAGATATACTTCATATAGAAGTATTCATTCAATTCTCACTCACATGCACACTCTTGCACTATGATCTTCACCTCCTTATATAGTTTGAGCCTTAGCCAATACCATGAGACAAAACCACACAAGGGCCGGTGGTATTCTTGGATGGGATCAAATAGTCGTTACTGCACTCAATGTTGTGGGTTAATACCATGGTAAAGACCCTTGGTATTGATAAAATCAGTGCGCCAAATCATACGCAACTTTGCTTCTTTGTACCCATGTGTATACGCAAATTTTATTCGCAAAAACTACATATACACAATTTTGGATATATACATGACTTGGCTTCATTGAACCTTCGTATGTTTCTTGAAACTTTACCTTCATCATTCCTCTTTCACTGGCTAGTATTCCTTTCTCTGTCACAATTAAACTGGCCTGTAGATACATCAGGTTTACATCTTCATCAAATAGGTTTATATCAAAAAACAACTCATCAAGTAGGTTGCCATCAAGGACAACATATTACATCATAATTCCAACATCAGTCTTACTGTCATGTGATTGAAGACGATAGGTGTGTTGGCCAAGATTCTCATGTACAATGAACAAACCAATCCACGGGGATTGAAACTTATGGTGTTTGCCTTTGTCCTCATGGGATTCATCCCATTTCAATACTAATTCACCCACACTGAAGCAGTTATTCCCAACAGACTTCTTGTCAAACCACCTCTTGATACATTTTTGATGGAGTAAGAACTTTTCTTTAGATTTCAGTCTTTCTTCCTGCAGCTTATGAAGGGTGTTCATCCTATGTGCACTAACAAACATGGCTTGCCTTGGGACTCTAGGGAAAGTTGGAGTGCAGGAAGTTAGATGTTTGGAGGGAGTATGGCTTCTTTTTCGTATACCAAGAAGTAAGGGAGGTGTTCACGGAAGGCTTAGGCGTGACTCAATCAACTCATAAAGTTTTTACCAAAGCAAAGTGCCAGTTCCTTTTCTCATAGAATATGGTTTTCTTAATGATGTGGATCAAGTTCTTATTTGTGGATTCAGCAAGATTTCTCCCCTTAGGGTAGTCGTTAGAAAAATTATTCAATATTGTTCCATTTTCCAATGCAAAATCATAAAGATTTAACGATGAGAAATATGTTGCATTGTAAAAAAAAGTAACGTAGGAATGCCAAAACTGGAAATGGTGTTCTACTTCAGAAAATCGATGACTTCCTAATCATTCACTTGTTTGAGCGGAACTGCTTATGCCCATCGCATGAACTAATCTATAGTTGTGGGAATTTAGCGATGCTTCTTTGATGAGTGTGGAAATATCTCACCAATAATATTTAAGCCCCATTGTTGTAATGGTTCTTCCACTACAATAGGCTACAGTAGGCCGGCTAACTTCTTATTCCTTCTAGCACACCTTTGACAGAATTGACATTTGTGGACATAAGCGTGGGCATATTTGAATTGTGCGGTCCAATAGAAGTTGGTCCACATTAATTTATGTGCCATTGTGTTGCCCACAAAATTCCCTCCGGTTGGTCCGTCATGGATATCACGTAATACCTTCTCTAAATCATGTGCATCCAAACATCTAAGCAGTACTCCGTTATCGAGCTTCCTGAAAAGTACCCCATGAACCAAATGATATGATAAATCCTTTAACCTTAGTGCCTTCTTCTGTCATATGGAAAAGTGGGAGGGCACGGTGCCATGCTCAAGGTATTGGTGCACATCCGTGTACCAAGCATTCATGTTGGTAGTGGGGGTGGTTCACTCAATATCATACATCTTAATTTCTTGCCCCCACCTAGAGGGATATTATTCTTCTTTTGTTTCTATCGCTTCTATTGCTAGTCGATAGATACCATGGCCCTTGATCATGTGAACTAGTTTTATTTCTAATTCATATTCCTACAAACCATTCATCCAGTTCGCCCATCTTTAACCCAACTCTTGTTGAACGAGGAGTGCTCTAACTTCTGGGTGCAAGACAATGATAGTGCAATGATAGATAGAGCCAAAAGTGTTCTATCACCTTGTATACTACATAAGGTTGTTTATCAACAATGGGGTAGTTGCTCAGGTGCTTGTATACTTGCACTCATGAAATAAATAGGTCATTCATTGTTCAGATCATATTTTTGTGTAAGTACAGTGGTAAGAGATGTGTCAGAAGCGAAGGTATAGAGAAAAAAATCCTTGATGAAATCTGGGATATATAGTGTGGGAGCTTCTGCAATCACATGTTTGATATGGGAAAATGCGTCGTTTTCACTTTTGTCCCATTTATAAATAGCGTCCATATTTACCATCTCCTATATTGGTTTGAAAACGTGAGCATAGTGGGAGATGAATTTGCGGAGGAAGTTGATCTTCCCCGAGAAGGACTGCAAGGCCTTCTTATTCACTAGGTAGGGAATCAGCATAATTTCTTTGACCCTGTTTGGGTCTATCTTGATCCCACTTTTTGCGATAATGTGGCCCAATAGGTTACCCTTGGACACTGCAAAGATGCTTTTATTGGGTTCGAGAGATATCCCCTATTTGCAACATCGCTTGAAAATCTTCTTCAAATGGTGTATGTGATCTGACCTCTGTTTGGAGAATATAATTACTTCATCTAGGTAGACCATTATGCATTTCTCGATCAACCCAAGGAATGTGATGTCCATAGCTCGTTGAAAGGTAACACCAGTGTTAATCATCCAAAATAGCATTCGCTTGAAAGTGATCATTCCCCACTTTGTTCAAAAAGTAGATTTTAGCTTGTCAGGTTCTGCGACCAGAACCTGGTTGTATCCTGAATACCTGTCAAGCAAAGATAACATCTCAAACCTAGATATTTTTTGTAATATTTTTTCCATGGATGGCATGGGGTATTTATCCTTATCCGATGTGTGATTAAGATTTCAGAAATCGAGACACAAGCGGATTTCCCTGTACTTTTTTCTGACTGGCACCAAATTTGACACCGAAGTTGAGTGTCGCAGCTTGTAAATGATCTGAGTATCCAACAACTTCCTTAGTTCTTTATAGATGAGAGGTTAAAGTGTGGGATGGACTTTTCTCAATTTATGTTGATATGGATTGGCCCCTTCCTTTATTGCATAACATGTTGGATGATTCATGTTTCATAATTTTAAGCTCATCATATGTCCACGCAAATACATCTCAGTACTACTTAAATAGGTGGATGAAGTATTTTCTCTCTTATGCTGTATAGCAAGTACCAATATTACATATTTCAGATCCTTATTTGTTCTCGAATTAATATACTCATGTGACAATGTGGAACCATGATTTTTGGGGTTCGCGGGTCCTTAGAAGCGATTATGCATGTCATATAGTTTTTCCAAGGATACCACACCCCTGGGGATGATGTTTCCTTTATTCTTACTAATTGTATCCTTCAATGCTTCTTCGTGCTCGTCCTCGCCGATTGCTGTGTCTTTGAATATGTCTACGAGGCTTGTCGTGAAATGTTGTATCTGTTGGTCATCATAAAAAGTGCGTAAATTAGTGACATTATCGGGGATGGATGGTTTATAAATAATTTCAATATAAAAACCATCCCTCAATGGTGATAACCTAGCAACAGCATTAGATAATGCATACGTAGTTGCGCTTCGTATTCTAGGAATAGAAATAATATTGAAATCTTGGAAATTCAAAATTAAACATCATACCTCTTGTTAATAACTCTTTTGATGAGGTGAAACATAATGAATGGTATTGCGTACCTATCATACCATTATTTATGAATTACCTACTGCTTTGAAGGACATAACATTGAGGTCAATGGCTCTTTGTAAGCCTAAAATTAGTGCCTCATATTCAGTAGTGTTTTTGTGCACTCAAACTCCAAGCAGCTTGAGATCAAGTATTTTCTCTACATCAAGTCTACTAGAATGCAACCGGCTCCCGATTTGTCTTGTGTTTTTTAATCATCAAAACAAAGAGTCCACAAATCATATGCACAAGGGTCGTGAACCACACTAGTACCAGTACTACTATTTATACTACTAACTGTACATAAGTCATTTGCACGATTTGGACTAGGAAGGAGCTCTAAATTTGTTTCTGGTGGGACTAGGGATGGATGTGCAATATAGCACCCCAGTTGTGTCTCCAGGAAGAAATTTCCAAACAGGAGTTATGCAAAGGTCATTGGTTCATTATGTTTTTTCAAGGAAGTCACATTATATCTCATGTATCTCTCTGAGTCTACTCTAATTTGGTTGTCTCTACCCTAATACGGAAGGCATAAGTGAGACTAGTTTGTAGCAAAGTATCCTTGCATTTTACTTGAACAATCTCTACTTAAAAATAGTCCATACACTTCTGGTATGTCGATAATTACTATGTTTATGAATTGGTGAACTCGTTCATTGGATGATAAGTGAATGATCATATCTCTAAGTTCACCCATCGCGTGGACAAGAGTTTTATCCAGTTTAATAATATGTGCATCATTTTTGCTCCATGTTGCATTTATTTATTTGCTATGGACAATGGCATTACATTTGTTGATGCACCAGAATCAACCAAGCAATTGTGTACATTGAAATTAAAGATTTTGAAGGTAAGGAGAAAGCGTGGGAAGAGAGTGTTTACTTCCAATGATAAAGCATGGATTATTGATTCGAGAGAGTTAGAGGACATACCTAACCCCTTGTTTGAAGGGGGAATATTACTTTTGGAGGAGTTTCCAAGTGCTTGTAAAAGAATGTCCCACTAGCTCGTGATATTTGTTAACTCGAATATTCATATGTTCGAACGAGCCTTCTTCATGTTTTCAACTATGTTATAGTCCACAACAGGAAGGACATCCATAATGTCCAAGGGAGTAGCCTGACTTGTTACTTCCGGAGTAACTATCTTATCTTTATAGTTTGCAAAAGTAGATTTTACTAAGATCGCTTTTCCAAACTTGCTCTGATTGTTTTGCATTGAGTTTACTAATAGACTGATTTTACTTAACAAGGCTTCTTTGAGTTTCTACTTCGTTAACTTTGTTGTACTGGTTGGCCCTTATATTCTTAAGTTGTAACATTTATTATGCTTCTGGGTTGGGGGATCACTCAGAGGTTTTTTCTCGGCTTTCTTCTTTTGGGTTGCAAGTACACAGTTGAACATGTTCACTGCATGCCCAACACTTGGAGTCTCATCGAGTGTAGCATCTTATTCATTCTCTTCTTACGGATCTGTCTTCTCATCAGCAAGTACCGTATCACATAAGTGTGTAGCAATATAGCTCATAGAATGATTACATTGTAAGTGTGTTTTCTCGGAATGGTAATCTTGATGATACGAGCAGTATTCAGTCATGCCCAACTTGTCAAGATTCAATGCTACATTTTAAATCTGCGCAGATTTTTCCGGTTGATTAGTATTTCTACTAGAATTCGTTGTTATTTTATGTAGATTGAATTGTGGAAACTTTCTACTACCAGTGATCCCACTTGACCTTTGTTTAATTTCTGCCAATTCGTTTGACAGGTTCTTCACCAAGCGGGTCAAGTTCTCAAGATCGGGTGATTTCTTCTCTTTGGCATTGTTTACTATGGCCTAAGACCTTTTACATGCATCCTTGGATTCCTTTATTGGTTCATCATTTTCAATGACTCAAATCGCACAAAGTTCCTTCTCAACCGCGATTGCTTCTTCAAAATTTTATGAAAGTGATGGCTTTGCAGTCCACTTCACAAACTGCGCAATGCTTGCTGGAAAGGCAATAGTGTAGTAGTCCTTTGTGATGGATTCATGAGGTTTCATGTCTTCCTGAAATATATTCAAGGTGAGATTGAACCTCTGATTGAAATATTTCACCTTTTATTTTGGCTCCATTTTTAGGCTACCTAACTCTTTCAACAACATGATAGGGGTCTTGTCATCAACAAATTTCGCAAGAAAAATTTTCTTAAAGCCCCTCCAATTCTGGATGAATTTCGAGGGAAGACTTTGCTACCACACACATACTCTACATCCAAGGTACACGAAAAAATTGTGCATGTAATGTCATCATAGCGTACCTCAAGTGTTTGCAGATGTAGGTAAAAGTTGTCCAAGTGGTCTTCCACTTTAACTGTTCTGTCGGGGTCATACTTCATTAAAATATTTTATGGGTGCCTTGGCATTTTACGCAGCACACCCAGAAGTGTGAGTGGGTGCTGAGACATCCATTCCAGATCTTTTTCTACCATGTATTTGTCTTCATCCTCATCCTATTATTTGTTAGAATATTATAACACTTTTTCCTCTTCGTCATCGTCTAACCCATGGAAGGTTACACCTGAGAGTAGTGTTTGATAATTTAATTGGACTTAAATTACTTACATTAATTATCAACCAGGGCTAGTATACTGATGAAATGTATTTGCACTGTATGTGCTAGGAGTCTTTATTATTCAAACAATTCCTGAGTTAAATTTAGATATCGAGATGCACATGTTAACTATAAAAATAAATATTTTACTCTAAAATAAAAATGATCACACTTTCTTAAAAAGAATTAATTGCAAACTAAAATCACCATAAAATTATCATACTGCTCAAAATAAAGATCACAATTTGCAAAAATAAATATTACTCTTGCTTAACGAAAAGTCACACTTGCTTCACTCTTGCTTGAAATAAATCACATTTTCTTTGTATGAAATCACACTTGCTTGAAATGAAAGCACACTTGCTTGAAATGAAAGCACACTTGCTTGAAATAAATCACACTTTCTTTAAATGAAATCACACTTGCTTTTGACAAAAAGAGATTAACTCTAAATTGAAATCCCATTCACACAACTACACTACAAATATATATCAACCTATACTATGTCCATGTGCAAAAGAGATATCATTTCACTGTATAGCAAAATAATTAAGCAATCTTAATAAAAAAATCCCAAGCATTCATTCAAAAATCATTTAAACAAACTAATTAAATGCTACATCAAACAGAGAATTGAAATGTTATCTACAATTAATGAAAACCTTACAGCTTGAGGGGGGCCTCTTGCGAGAAGTAGGTTTCAACACCATGCCTTAAAAAGACTAAATTCGCATTGATAAATCACACAACAAAGAAATGAAATGAAAACATATTTTTTATATTTGCAAAAATCGAGTTTTCAAATAAAATCCAAGTCTATGACTGCCATGTCGAGAGGCAGATTTATAATCTCGTGCTCATAACTATTTCAGAGTATTATGACTCTTTCTTAATTGACAATGACTAAAATTAATATAAATCGATAAGATAACATTATTCTCTCATGATTTTCTATCAGCGAAGCAAATCATAAGGTTGAATATCTGCATCTACTAATTTCTCTCTCGCTTGATTTGCCTTCCATGGTGGTTGACTTTTACTTTGACTGAGCTGATATGGTGCTTCCCTTATCGATCCAGGTTATGAGTATAGATAAAAAAATCATTGTGCCAACTACTTTCCACCTACCTATACGCCTTATTCTTCAGCTAGAGCTTCGGAACCCTTCAAACCTTCAACTTCACCGTAGAATCAGACATTAGCTGCAGAATCACTGCAATTCAGTAGCTCATGTGAGTATGGAGTTAAATAATAAATACCATTGAGATTTATGAAATAGAAGATAATTATGTACATGTTATGCCATAAACCTTGTAAATTGATGCCCAATTAGAGTTATTATGATAAAAAAGGAGGATAGGGTGTAAGAGAGTTGTCAAAAAGAAGCAATTTTGGGGTTCAACATTCCCCCACACAGAAGACATTGCATGTCCTCATGAAAAATTTTCAAAATTTGTGGTCCTCCTTTATCATTGAGCTTCTTCAAAGGCCTGAGCAATAACATCCAAGTTATGCCTTCTTTCTTTCTTGGTAGTGACTTCCATCCTTGGTTTATTCATCAAGATTTTATGTTGCAAGCTTATCACCTTTCTTTTAAGAGACTTTGTTTTGGCCTTAAATTTCTTGCTCTTCTCATACCGTACACCAAGATGCAAAATGATGTTGTCATTTTTAGTTTTCTAGATTTCATTTTTCACTTTCAGTGTTTCATTTTCTTGCTTTAAATGTCTATTTAGTACCTCCAACTCATAGATTTCTTCTTTAAGAGTGTTTACAATGTGGGATATTTCTGGAGGATCAGAATGAGTAATTTCCTCTTGGTTTGAGGATGATTCCAATATTTTCCCTATAGCTCTTTGCTCCAAAGACTCTATGTAGTCATATCTCTCTTTTTGGACACGATCTATTTCAGGAGTACTCTTATTCGGACTGGAAACTGGTGATAGAACTCTAGGTGATGGAACTCTCGGTGATGGAACTCTTAGTGATGGAACTCTCAATTCCTCATATTCTTATAAGTTAATGAATCCTAGGGACTCCTGAGACTGTCCATGCACTAGTTTTTTGAGCCTTGCACTTCCTCTTACAATAGATGATGGTTTTTCAGTAGTAAGGGACTGCTTCTTAATTTCCTCTTGCTTTGTTTTCTTTTTGGATGAACTCTCTCCCTTATTGTTGGCTTTATTTATTCTAACATATCTTTGTTTAAGAGTCTCCAACACACTTGCAAGAGGAGTTTCACCCTCTGAATCCTTCTTTGGTTGTGGAGGTGAGTAATCCTTAAGGCTTAAAGGAAATTTCCTTCTCTCTTCCTTGTTTTACTGGGTTCTCCTTGTTCTACCTCCTTAAAATTATTTCTAATTAATAATTATTCCCAATTCTCTCCTATGTTTTTATGATGAGCTTCAATCATCATTTTCACTAATCCATGGTGGTATCAGGCATTATCTATGGATTGTATTTTTCTCTATATGTTTCCAGACATTTTTCTCAAGCTATGAAGTAAGAAGTATGGTAGGTTAATTTCATTTCCTTCAAGAAAATTCATCATCAATCGTGCATGGTAAAAGAACATGTTACCAAACCTACCTTCACAAGTTATTAATTTTTTAATAAAAAATAGAAAATTCCTACATTTTTTCTTCAAATTTGTGACTGGTATCCCCTTTTTAAACACAAAAATATCCATACCTAGATTCTTGAGGAAGACTTTCCACTCTTTCTCTTCAATTTTTTGGTTCTTGAACCAACTTTCATTGATTCTTGGCAATCTTGTAGCCTCTGCTACAAATGACTCTATCAAAACAAATCTCACATCCCCAATATTTGCTTCTATGCCTTCGTATGCCCTAGAAAATGATTTTGTCACTTATTTTTCATGCCCAACAAATTTTTCCACGAACTCTAGCCACTACGCTTGTTGTAACAATTGTTTGACCTATGGGCATCCTTCAAGGAATTTAGCCCCATTCTACTTTGAGTGTTTTATGACCCCCATGTTGGAGAATATTTAGCCCTCTATTTATATTTTGACAAGGTTATTATGGAAGGAATTCGGTTATGGAGTGAGTTGAAGAAAAACAAAGTTTAGGTAAGAGGTGGTTTCGACAATTAAAATAGGGTTGAGTGAAATAGGTGTGATGGAAGGACTGCGCATATAGTGGAATGATATATGAAGAGAAGGAAATGAATTTGAATTATATTGAAGCTTCATAACGGATTCATTTGACAAGACATAGATATTTTCATTAATTTCAAATTCATGTCATAGTAATCATTTACAAAATGGCGATAACAATGGTCACGTATCTTATATTTCATAATTCAAGTGTTTTTACCTTTATTATCAACTAATATCTGCATACCTTATATCTTTGCCTTAATATTTTTTGTCCTTTTGCAGGTTGCTTTAGGTTGTATGCATGTTTCTCTAGTTGTAATCTTCATTCATTTTTCTTTTGCCATGATCTCCATTTTCCCTGGTTGCAATCTGTCAAATTAGCTGCATATTTCATGAGAGCTGCAGAATGTTGACAATTTCGTAGTTGCCTTATTATTCAAAAGAGAAATGAGGAATAAAAATAAAATGGGGCAAGAATAGGGAATTTAAGAATAAAATCTATGTTGCCAATGATTCTTGGTTTTCAACTTAGATTTTTTGTATAAACATGCCAACATTGTTGGTTTTCGTGTTTATACAAAATTTGTATTTTCATCATTTTTTATTCTCTTTTTATTTTTATTTTTATTTTTATTTTTTAAATAAAGTAGAAGATGAAGTTGGAGAGGAAGAAGAATCTTCCTTGACCAACTTCAAATGAGACTATCTTGTAGATTTCTTACGAAATCTTCCTTCGTTAATGGTTTATGATATATTCGTAATTTATGACCCTTTACAAGGAAAGTTACTTTTTCTTCATCAATAATTCTGATTTTGACTACTCCATTATTAAAGACAGTTTCAATCTCTTAAGGACCAATCCAATCAGTTTGAAATTTTCCTTGAAAACATTTAAACTTTGAATCAAAAAGTGATGCCCAATCATTAGGTTGTAATTTTCTTTCTTTGATAAACTTATTATGCCACCTTGATCTTTGTTGTTGAACTATATTAATTCTATCAATAGAATCTTATCGTATCTCATCAATTTCATTCAATCTCTCCATTCTTTGTCTTTGTGCTTATGATAGATCAAGACCTGATTTGACTGTTGTTTTAAAGGTATTTATCTTGAACTCAATTGGAAACAAGACGTTCTTTCCATAAACAAGTTCATAAGGAGTGTGTTCTGTTGTATTTCTTGATGTGGTACGATATGCCCATAAAGTTTTTGGAATATTTTCTGCCCAATCTCTTCTATGTAGATGCACAGCCTTGGTAAGAATTACTTCAATTACTTTATCATAGATTCAACTTGCCCATTTAGTTGTGGATTATATGTAATGGATTTCTGATGTTTGATTTTGTATTCCTCCATTATTTTTTGTACCAACTTGGATGTAAATTGAGTACCTTGATCTGTCACAATTTCCCTTAGGACACCAAAATGAGTGAAAATATCCTCAAAAGGAAATGAAACTACAACATTTTCAGTAGCAAAATGAACTTTTATAGCTTCTAACCATTTTGTGACATAATTTTTATAGAAAAGAATGTGTGTTTTTTGTCTTGACAGTGGATTGATTGGACCAACAAAATATAGTGCCCATTTTTCAAAAAGGTTCAATAAGTACCTGAGGTTGTAGAGGCATTTCATCCAAAGGAACAATCTTCTCCATTCTTTGGAAAATATCACATATCTTAACATACTCTTTGGCATCTTTAAAAAGAGAAGGCCAATAGTATCCTGAAAGAAGAACTTTATAAGTTCTTTTATTAGCGAAATTTCCTCCACATGGTTCATCATGACAAGATTTTAGTATATCTGGTACTTCATCCTCTCTAACACATTTTCGAATAATTATATTTGGTCTTGTCTTGTACAATTCTTCATCTATCCATGAATAAGATGCACTTGTTTGAATAACCTTCTTTTTCTCTCGAGGAGACAAATATGATGGTAACTTCTGTGTGGCCAAATAATTAGCAATATCTGCAAACCAAGGAGATTTAATAGATACTGCAAACAGATATTCATCAAGAAAATTATCTTCTACAGGAATATCACTATTATCAATTTGGATTCTAGATAGAAAATCAGCAACATTTTTTTGCTTTCTAGGTCTATCCAAAATAGTAATATTGAATTCTTGTAATAAAAATAACCATCTTATAGTTCTACCATTTGTAATTGACTTATTCACTAAATGTCTAATTTCATAATGATTGTGTGAATAAAGGTTTCATAACTGATGATATAATGTATGAATTTATTGATGGCATGTACAACAACTAAAAACTTTTTTTCTATTACAGTGTAATTCAACTCTGCGGGGGTCAAATTTTTGCTTGTATAGTAAATAGCATAAGGAGTCAAATATTTTTGTCTTAATTCAACTCCTAAATTTGTATCTGAGGCATGAGTTGAAATATGAAAAGGTAGTTTCCAATTTGGTCCTACATAAATGGGTGCTTGGGAAATATTTTCTTTTAATGTTTCAAAATCTTTCTGGCAGCTTTGTCGCAGTCATCATTCCAAATGAATTCACAATATTTTGTAAGCAATTTGAAAAGTGGAGAGGAAATATTTGTAAAGTTTTCTATAAATATTATATAATAGCCAATAAAACCAATATAACTTCTAACATCCCTTTGACAGGTAGGAATTGATAATTTAGATATGACTTCTACCTTAGATGAATCCACTTTAATTCCATCTCCTGAAATATGGTGACCTAGAACAATTCCCTTAGTAAACATCATAAAACATTTTTCATGGCTTAATGAGAGATTTGGTTATTTACATCTAATGAGAAATTTTTCTAGATTTTTAAGAGCTTCTTCAAAAGAGTTTCCATAGACATTGAAATCATGCATGTAAACCTCCACACAATCATGAATTAGATCAGAAAAAATGCCTAGAACTGCCCTTTGGAACATTGTTGGTGCATTACATAACCCAAAAGGAAGCACTCGATAAGCATAAGTTCCCCATGGACAGGTAAATTTTGTTTTATCTTGATCTTCTGGAGCCACTTGGATTTGGTTATATCCACTAAAACCATCCAAGAATGAAAAATATTTTTTTCCCTATAAATGTATCAAGGATTTGATCTATAAAAGGAAGTGGAAAATTATCTTTTAAAGTGGATTTATTCAATTCCATATAAACAATGCATACTCTCCATTTTCCATTGTTTTTGTAATAATATCCAAAGGTGAGACCCACCGACTATCTGATATTGGATAAATGAAATTCACTTTTGACAATTTTTGTAGTTCCTCCTTAACAATTTCCCTTAAATTTGGATTCATCCTCCTCTAAGGTTATCGGATTGATCTATAATTTTATTCAATATAGATATGATGCATACAAGTGTTTGGGTCAATTTATTTCATATAAATGTCTTCCCATGCATAAGAAAAGGAATTTTCTTATAGCATATTCACTAATTCCTTCTTTTGGGATTCTTCTAGATTATTATTGATATTAAAAATTTTCCCTGGAAAAAATTCTATTAAAGAATTGCAAAATTTCTCCATAGAATGCAAATCCATTTTTCGTGATGATAAATGTTCAATATTATATTGTTCTTGAAAAAATAAAATTTGTTCACAATGTGAGGAAGATTCATTATTTTCCATTAAATTTAAAATTTCATCTTCTTCATCTTTTGTGAAGTAGAAAAAATTGGTCGTATATAAAAGTTTTCATTATCATCATCTATCATTTCTTCACTTTCTAATTATAATTTTGTTTTTGTGGGAGGATATAATGTTAATTTCTTTGTTCAACTTCCATCAGAGATAAACATATCACTAGATCTACAATTGATAAAAGCATCAGATGTAACTAGTCATGGTCTACCTAGAATCAATGGATGTCCTCCTAGATTATTCTTGGGTGTTAAGATCATGAATTCAACATGATATTCTTGAGAATCTAAGGATACAAACATATATTCTAACACAGCAACAGGTTTGATAACATGTTTGTCTGTTAATTGCAACAGTGTAGGTGTAAATTGAAGATTAGGGATTTTCAGTTGATCCATAGTTTGTTTACTCATGATATTGATAGGTGACCCCTAAATCAATCAATGTGATTGGAATTTCAACACCATTAATGTTTTTTTTCACAATGGTACTATCTCGATCCAAATATTTCTGAATTGTTGCCTTTCCCATCATGGTATCTGCTTTTCCAACTAACTAGATTCTTTTAACTTCTTTTATTTTTCTTCTTGGTTTCTTAATACTTAACTCCTTGATCGTATTTTCAAATATTGGTATTTATTTGATAGCTTGTGACAAAGGAAATTTTATACAAACATTCTTTAGTTCATCTATCATGTCATAATCCAGCAATACAATCTATTTTTTTATCCCTTTGTCACTTTTCAATCTTTCAGGGAAAGGTGGATTTTGAACAGAAATAGAAGGTTGTTCTATAATGGGAGTTGAGTTTATTGGAGTATCATCATAATCTACAGGGGTGTTTTTTTTTAGGATATTCCTCTTGATGAAGACGTGTATCTTTCTTAGAGAGGTGACCCTTCTCATATTCCTGAACAAAAACAAATGGTGACTTCTTTTCTAGTACTCTACCAGATCTAGATTGAACATTGTTTAGATCTAATGGAGTTATCATGTAAGTTTGGAAATTATTCCCTTCTACGTTGTAGATAGCTTGTGAATTTTTATTATTTGGATTTGGAAGTGGTTGGGTAGGCAGTTGATTTCGCTTTTTGTGGAAATGGTAATGTAATTTGTGGATTTGGATTTTGAGGTTGAGAGGGTTGAATAGGCTGAGGAAAATATTGTGGTGGAAAAATAGGGTAACGTTGTTGAAATTGAGGATATTGAGGATACTTACCATAAGGATTTTTCCATTCTGGTGCCCATGGTTGAGGCCAAGGCTTCTAGGCCATGGGTGAAATCCAATTACTTTGTGTTGGTTGTGCATATGTTTGAGTGTTGAAACCTTGAGTCATATTTTATTGTGGATTTTTCCATGGTATCTTAGCAATAAAACAAAGAGGTTTTGTTTGATTTGGTATTACTTCCTCTTGATAAACAACTTTAAGACCTGGAATTAAAGGACATTACTTTGTATCATAATTTTCTGCACATATAACACAAGTTTCTACACTTTTTAAGTCAAGAGGGCATTCTCTCAAGGCATGCTTCTTTCTACATTTTGGATAAAAATATAGATAATGCAGCATTTTAGGAATTTTACTTGTTTTGTATTTTAAGGTATCTATTTCTTCACTAAGACTCCCCAAAATATATATTTTGAAATTGTCAAGCAATTTTCCTATTTTTCTATACTTATTGTTCCAGTTGCAGACTTATTAATCCTAAACATAACAAGATCTCTTGGATTTTTTTCAATTCTGGCCTTTCCTCTTGAAATATGTGTACAAAGTTCACAAATGTCTCTAAATGATAATTATGAAACATCTCCTTTACCCATTAAATTGATAAGATATATCCAGTCATATCTAGTGGCTTTTAGCAAAAGAGCTTTCAAAGTTTCATCATCTAGATTATGCATTTTATCCCCTTTAATATTGTAAGAAAATATTTCAACCAAATCCTCAAGATTTTCATCCTTTGTTTGCATCATTTTAAATACTTCATCTTTAAGGTTATGAGGCATGCAATAATCTTTGTATTTTTCTAAGAACACATCTTTCATTTCCTCCCATGTTCCTATGGTATATGTCCCTAGTCCCATAAACCATTTTAATGCTGCATCTTTAAGGGTGGCTGGAAACAATTTCAACTTTTGAGTATTAAGTAATCATAGGATCTACACAAAACTTCAAACTTAAAAGAAATGTTTCAGGATCCTCATACCTTAATCCATGGAAATTAGGGAGGATAGAGGGTGAGATATTTTTCATTGTGGTTGTGGAATCTTCATCAAAGAGGGGAAATCCAAAAGTTTTTGAATCTCCTCTACCACCTCCTCTTCCTCTTCCTCCACCTATTCCACCTCTTCTTCCACCTACAATCCTAAGATGTTCACCATTCACATTGTGTACTTATCCTTCCCCTTCTCCTGCCTTTGTAGATTCCTCAGAGCTAATATAAGGTTCCAAAATTGGATCTTTCAATTCCTCCTTTGGTTCCTCTCTTAATAGAAAGTTAAAATAGGTTTCCTCTTCTTCTTATTCACTAGGGATTTCCAATTCTTGTCTTAGAAATTTTTCTCCAGTTGAAGATAGAAAGGTTACTACTTCTGTTAGGGATGTAGGATCTTCTTCTTCTACTATGGCTTCAGTAGAGGAAGTTGGCGAATCTCTAGATTGGATTTCAGATATAAGTACCTCAAGAAGTCAATGTTTGCATGCAATTGATGGAATACGAGTTGTGATGGATGGTGTGGAACTAAGAGGTCTTGGTGGGGTGAGTGATGATGTTGGAATTGAAGTCCTACCTCTTACAAGTCTACCTCTAGAATCTCTTTCCCTATGCATATAAGTTTTTAAAAAATTGTTTTTATGAAAAGAAAAATAAATACTCCTATATACACTTCCCCGGCAATGGAACCAAAATTTTTGGCAATTTAATTGGATTTAAATTACTTACGTGAATTATCAACTAGGGATAGTATATTGATGAAATGTATATGCATTATATGTGCTAGGAGTCTTTATTATTCAAACAATTCCTAATTTAAATTGAGATATCAAGATGCACATGTTAACTATGAAAATAAATATGTTACTCTAAAATAAAAATGGTCACACTTGCTAAAAAAGAATTAATTGCAAACTAAAATCACCATAAAATTCTATTCACACTTGCTCAAAATAAAGATCACACTTTGCATAAATAAATATTACTCTTGCTTAAAAGAAAATCACACTTTCTTCTCTCTTACTTGAAATAAATCACACTTGCTCTGTATGAAATCACACTTGACTGAAATGAAATCGCACTTGCTTGAAATAAACCATAATTGCTTGAAATGAAATCACACTTGTTTTTGACAAAAAGAGATTAACTCTGAATTGAAACCCTATTCACACAACTACACTGCAAATTTATATCAACCTGTTATCACCAAAAAATACTCAAAACATCATTATGTTAACTATGTTTTTTATCATGGCCTCAAATAGGTCTGAAAGTCATTTTAAGTTTTGGTTAAGGGTAGGTCATAGTTTTTAAATTTTAAAGGTCATCATTTAAGTTCAAATAAAGTCCTTCTAGGTCCATTCCATGATAAAATACTCATATTTTCCATTTGTGAGTCATTTCCTAAATATTTATGTCAAAACTTGTCATATAGCCAAGAAACCTTACTTTCATAGCGCAGCTAGTTCAGAAAAGCTGATTTGCGCTACGAAACTGCTGAAAGTCATGAAGAAAAAACTTTGTTTTCTGGTTTTAGTAGTTAACTTCCAAGGGGGTTTTTTGGCAACGGAAAACAAATTGAAGAAAATGAGAGAGGTTTTTGTAGTTAGGTATGTTAGGAAGAAAAACCTCTTTCATTTTTCAAAACTTTGTTTTCCGTTGCCCAGAAACCCCCTTGGAAGTTGACTACTAAAACCAGAAATCAGAGTTTTTTCTTCATGACTTTCAGCAGTTTCGTAGTGCATATCAGCTTTTTTGAGCTATCTGCGCTACGAAAGTAAGGTTTCTTGGCTAATTTGACAATTTTTTACATGAAGCTTTAGGAAATGACTCACAAATGGAAAATATGAGTATGTGATAATGGAATCGACCTAGAAGGACTTTATTTGAACTTAAATGATGACCTTTAAACTTATAAAAACTATGACCTACCCTTAACCAAAACTTAAAATGAATCTCAGACCTATTTGATACCATGATCAAAAACATAGTTGACACAATGATGTTTTGATAATTTTTGGGTGATAACAGTGGCTCCACTTGGGATAGTGTGCCCCTGTGGTACACTAAGAACCAGTAGCTCCAGTGCTACTATCCATCCTTCAGGATAAAACTCTGAAATTCTACCCAATCTACTTAAAACTCTTATGGCCTTCACCTCTGGCTCAAGTTTGATGATCTCTACAAGAAGCAGCCAACTGTAACTACTAAAAATGCTCCATCAACCTTGAGCTTATTTACACACTCCTACCTACACTATCAGCTTCAATCTCCTATTGTAGCTCAAGGAACATGAAATTTCAAATGAAGCCAGTCATTTGTCTTATTTGATATTTGAAGCTCTTGACTGCACTCAAACCCAAAGTAAACATGAAACTGTGATGACCAAGGCAACTTAGAATGTATATGATCTTCATAATTAAAATGAAACTGGAACACTGGAGTGTGAAGCTCTTCCATGTATTCAGCTATAGGGTCAAAAAATACATGATCAGTTTGATGATCCTCATAACATTCTATAACTTCGAACAACTTATATATGCTTTGTTCAGCCACATAAGATTTCATTTCTATGCTATCAAACTGCTGTTCAAACTTATTCCCACAAAAAATGTATTCTTCCTCAATAATATGATCATTATTTGATGTATGCTGCTACAAGGAATGACATAAAAAATCAACCCTTTCCTCACCCTGAGGGTTATAGAAACTATCTCCCAGTATTTCCTCTTATTTTTTGCAATGATTCTCATACTCCTGATGATCAAAAGACTGACAACTCTGCTGCAACTTTACATCAAACTTAGAGGATGTAACATGATTTTCATAAGTAAACTCCTGCTGGGTTTCATTTTCATCCAAGGGAGATGTTATCCTTTCTTCTTGGTGTTCTTTTTTATGAAAGGTATTGTCATGAAGGGCCTCTAAAATTTCCTCATCCATGAACTCATCATATTCATAAAAATTCTCCAAATATTCAATAAAACTCTCAGAGTGTTTACAACAGTCTTTGACCATCAATAAGGAGGGATGACGCTCTTTATACATCTCATAAAATGCAACATGGAAATCAGCAAGAGAATATAATGAACCATTTAGCAAGCTTTCATACCAAGACCATGCTTTTCCTTCTAAAGTGGCCATAAACATCTTCATGAGAAAATCTTCAGGGAACTAAACCTTAAGACTGTGTACATTCATATGGAACTTTACCAAATGAAGAGCAACATTGTCTTTCTTTTCATCTTTAAATATTGGAAGATCATCTAACCATTCAACCTTTGGCATAGGATTTGGAAAACGAGGGATATGAGACCGATTCATAGGGGCATACCTGGCATTTATTCTTGCAATGGAACTCATCTTGAAACTCCATCAAGCTACTGATCTTCAGGCAGAGGATTCACTTTCCAATTTTTTATTTTATGTGTGGAGTCGCCAAGGTAGATGCAGCCTCGAAAAGCTTCCTGAGCTCCTGCTACCTTCAGAAGCTCAACTTCTTGATTTCGGGAATGAGTAATCTTTAGGCTCCCAGAAGACACACCAAAATGTTATCACAAAATCAGGCCTGATGGGCTGCTCATAAATTAAACATTATGTAACTATTTCAAACCAATCTTTTGGTTGAGGCTTAGCCTCCGCTATGAAACTGCTGAAAGTCATGAAGAAAAAACTATGTTTTCTGGTTTTAGTAGTCAACTTCCAGGGGGGTTTCTGGGCAACTGAAAACACATTTTTGAAACCTGAAAGAGGTTTTTCTTCCTCACATACCTAAATAAAAAAACCTCTCTCAATTTATTCAAATTAATTATGAGGTGGAAGCTATTGATAAATTAAAATTTGCTACGAAACTTCTGTTACAAAATGTCTTGTGCATGACTGTTTAGAAGTAAATTCCAGAATCAGTTTCTGGCCACATTCAAAAGTATTTTATAATTATGGAAGAGGTTTTTCTTCATCACATCCCCAGATAAAATAACATCTCTCACTTTTCTCACAAGTGTTATCAGTTTGGAGATACAAGGATTTCTTTGAAGCCCTATTTTCAGAAAACAGATTTTTTCCTATTTTACACATGTTTTTCAAAGAGAGTTTCTGGACAGCAGGAGAGGTATTTCAAAAAACCAAGAGAGGTTTTTATTCAAGACAAAATTTCCTAAAAAAACCTCCTTCATTTTATAAACATACATCATGTATGAAGAGATATAGGCTCTGTCCCAAGACCTAATGTTCAGGAAACAAAAAAACAAGAATAATTTGCAAATGGAAAGCTTTTTCACCCTTTCCTTATCAAATTTTTAAGGGAATTTTTGTGTTTTTGACCTGAAAATTCTAGGAAATCAATGTAAATTGAATATTGAAACCATATTGAAGGAAATAATCCAAAACATTGAAGGAAAATGAGTTAAAATGTTGCGCTACGAAAACCGCTACGAAACTGTGTTGCTTTCGTAGCGCAAGTTTGTTTTCAATCTTTTGCATAATTCAAAGTTAAATCTTGTATAGCTAGCACGGGGAGATGATTGTAGGCATATGTTTTAATTCTTGATAGCAAATGGCATCTAGAACATGGTTCATACATGGTCAAAATGTCCCAAGGAGTCAAAGAAAATCAAAGGCCTAAAAACAGGGAGACAATTTCCTAGGTTATAGGAGAGCAGCATCATCAACAGCATGTTCACATCAAGTTGGGAATCATCATCCAAATTTGACTTCATGGAAAATAAATTGGAATAATATGTAATGAATACTAGGTAAGGTTGTTAGGAAGGAAATTAAAGAGTTTTATTCCTATTTGGAATAGGACTACTCATTAGGGTTCTAGCTGTCAATTTGTAATAAATATCATGTTTCATGATTAGGAAAGGTGTCAAACACTATGAATTCGATGTCTCTAATGGAGGATAAGATAATCCTATATTTTAAATTATCTATAAATAGCATGAGGTCGAAATACAAAGGGTTGGACATTTTTATTATCAAAGACTGTGTTTTGTATGTAATGGTCTTTTTAGCTTAATACATAGTTATGTTTAGACAACTCAAGATTCATGAGGAGTTCTTGTCTATTATTGTACTAATGTAATTATTCAATATTTCTATTGCTGGGAAAAATACTGAGAGGGGGGGTGAATCAGTATTTAGGGCAGACAATTTTTACTTTTTCTTTCTCTTAAAACCATATGCTATTTTACGGAAACCAACGTGTATGTCCAGAGGTCTTATTATGTCTTTACTTAGATCATTGCATTATTCATTCATCAGAGGTTTAGTAAGCAGTAAGTATGAATAGAAATAACAGAACAAACCATCAAACATAAGCCACACATATGAACACCAGTCTTTAAGGTGGAAACCCAATTTGGGAGAAAACCACCGCTGTTGTTATCTCAGTCTTCAATATTTATTATAAAGAAAACTTCTTACAATTTATGCTGGCGCAGACTTATACCAGCACACAGGCACCTACCTGCAGAAAGGCTACAACCTTCTCTCGTTTACCAGCTACCACTGGAAGGGAGCTACAACCCCCTCACTGAAGGCTTCGACCCTCAGATCTACTGTGGCCACGTTTCATCAATTTTCATACTGGATCCACCAGTTTCCACACAACATACCTTGCAGGCCACCAGATTTATTCATTTTCTTTAGTTCACTCGCACCAGTTCTTCATGATTTCGTCAATCGATCAAATCAGAGATTCATCATCGTCAGATCATTATGTCCATGGGTGCATCGTAGATTCAAATTTATCAATTAAGAACAGAGTTCGTCCATGCAGATATTCCTTAGAAAGAAAAAAAATTCATTCACCACCCTTACGCATGCACACCATTTGTACAATAATCGTCTTCTCCTTATATAGTTTTTGCCTTTAGTAAAACCATGAGTAAAAACCATTTAACCGCTAATGGTATTCCTTTGATAATATTTTCTTTAGTTTACCCCACGAGCCTCTTTGATTTCTTTTTAATTTATTTATCAATTTGAAGAAATTGACAAATAAATATATTTACAACTTTGAACTGAACTTTAGGATTAAAGTTACAACCCTTCGCATTTTAAAGAAATATCCAACGCTTTCAAATAATTAATCTTATGATAAACCTTTGACCCCGGGCCCACATATATAGCCAATAGCCAATCAAATACGCGCATGGTACCATAAGTAAACTTCGCGCAAGTCCAGCGTCCGATTACCATTAGATAGCAAGCTTCCAGATCAACGGCATATATGCATATCGCTCGACCTCCGATGCCGAACGTTAACGTGCGATGCCCCGCCGTACTTTGTGTTATCTTTCACGCACCTTCCGAACACAGCCACCGTCCGATGGCATCTTCCCAGATCAACGGTATATATCAATATCGCTGGGCATCCTTGGTCGAATGATAACGCGCGATGGCGCACAGTGACAAGCGGTTTTCCGTGGGTCCACCTCACCACGTGTCGAATGATCTATGGAATCGCTCCCAACTCTTCAAATACCGCTTATCCCGCAAAAGTGGTGCGATATGGGAAATCTGCTTCCACAAATCCAGTCATGGTTTTTAAACAGTGATCAACCGTCCAATCAAATTCCCGCTCCGTACTCCAGGTTCCGTCTGCGTATGAACATGTGCAACAAATATTGCTTGGTTCCATACTGCAATTACCAACGACTCATTTTGTTCATAGTGTATCAGATGATTTCAATAAAGACTATGAATGTAATTAATTTAATTCGACACAGACGCATATAACAATCCTTACCTGTATTACAACTATAAATCGACCTTCCTCATATTCTCATACAGACTAAACACCTTCAAATTATACATAAAGATCGTAGGTTCACACACATTCATCTATCAAGTCCTTAACACGGATTTAATCATACAGGTTCTTCATGCCCTTACTTCAAAAACTGACTTCTCTTTTCCTTCCTCTGCTACCTATCTCTTCTCTGTTCCTAGTTACAGTTTCAGATGCCAATTCCTTTGCCACTTCCTTTGCCATCAATGACAATATTTCCAACAATCTCCCCCTTTGGCATTGATGGCAATATTCTTCCTCTGATTTTCTTATAGAAGCCCTTTGTTGCTTTTCGCTTTTCCTCCCCCTTTGACATCAATGGCAAAGAGTTGATCAAGATCCTTTGAACCGACAATACCATGCTCCCCCTGAGATTATGCTACATCTTCAAACATAATATAACAAAATGACTTATAAATTTCAACAATGCATCCTTTTCATATGACCAATGCTCCCCCTTAGCTTGTGCATTCAACAGCACCTCACAACCAATTTAATCTTTTGTATTTAAGTAGATCTGATCTTCTGCATGGCAGAGACTACTCCCAGTTTCTGTCTGAGATATTCGAATGCTTCACTGGGTAGAGGTTTGGTAAATATATCAGCAACTTGTTCTTTGGAGAGAACATACTCCAATTTCACATTTTGTTCAAGCACTTGTTCACGTAAGAAGTGATATTTGATGGGAATGTGCTTGGTATTGGAATGCATAATAGGATTCTTTGAGATACTGATGGAACTTGTATTGTCACACATAATGGAGATAGGAGGTGAACATTTGATTTGAAAGTCTTGTAAGGTTTGCATCATCCAGAGAAGTTGAGTGCAACATGATGCGGCAGCCACATATTCTGCTTCTGCTGTAGATAAGGCAATAGAGCTTTGCTTCTTGCTAAACCAAGATACTAACCAGGGCCCCATATAGAATGCACCACCACTAGTGCTTTTCCGATCATCAACACTTCCAGCCCAATCTGCATCAGTGTATGCATGAAGAGTAAGATCAGCATTCTTTGGATACCATAGTCCAAGGTCTTGAGTTCCTTGTAGATATTTGAATATTTTTTTCACAACCTGAAAGTGAGATTCTTTTGGATTAGCTTGGAATCGTCCAACAATCCCAACTGCATGCATAATGTCTGGTCTTGTCCCAGTGAGATAAAGTAGACTTCCTATCATAGATCTGTATTCTGGTTGATTCACCGTGAGGGAATCATCACTAGAACTGAGATTACATCCGGTTATCATTGGTGTACTTACAAGTTTGCAATCTTCCATGCCATACTTCTTCAGGATTTGCTTGAGGTATTTTGCTCGTGATAAGAAAATGCCATCTGTTGCTTGTTGCACTTGCAAGCCAAGAAAGAATTTTAGTTCCCCAAGTAAAGACATTTCAAATTCTTGTTGCATATCAGAAGAAAATTTCTGACTCATAGACTCTTCATTACTTCCAAAAATGATATCATCAACATATACAACCACAATCAACAGTTTTCCATTTCAATTTTTGTGTATAAGTTGCTATTAGCAGACCCCTTTGAAAATCCTTGTTGATGAAGATATTTGTCAAGACGATAGTACCATGCCCTTGGAGCTTGTTTGAGACCATATAGAGCCTTTTTAAGTCTACAAACAAGTTTTTCATCATTTCCCACAATGAATCCTTCTGGTTGTTCTATATAAACTTCTTCTTCTAGATCACCATTGAGAAAAGCAGATTTAACATCCATTTGATAAACTTTGATTTGTTGGAAGCTTGAAAAAGCAAGAAACATTCTTATGGCTTCAAGTCTGGCTACAGGAACAAAATTTTCTTCAAAGTATATACCTTCTTATTGAGCATACCCCTTGCAAACAAGTCTAGCTTTATTTCTTATAACATCCCCATTCTCATTTAACTTGTTTTTGAATATCCATTTAGTACCAGTGACATTTTTGTCATGAGGTCTTGGTACTAATTCCCAAGTGTGATTCTTTTCAATTTGATCAAGCTCTTCATTCATGGCTTGAATCCAACATTCATCTTTACTAGCTTGACTGACATTGTGAGGTTCAATAGTGGACAGAAATTCCAGATTGCTAGAAGATCCCACAAGAGTCCTTCTTGTTTGTACACCTGATCCCTTTTCTCCCAAAATTAGAGATTCTGGATGACTCTTTTGAACATATCTGGATGGAGCCTTTTCAGACAAATCATCTTCGGGTTATTCATTGGGTTCACTGTTTGTATCATTACTATTTTATGTAGAAGGATATATGTCATCATCATCGTCTTCAATTGTTGTTTGTTTTTCTTCTTTCGGAGCTGCTGGAGACTCATCAATAACAACATCTATACATTCAACAATCTTCCGAAGTCTTTTATTGTAACATTTATATGCCCTACTCCTAGAGGAGTAACCAAGAAATATTCCTTCATCTGCTCTAGGTTCAAACTTGCCAAGTTTTTCATCATTATTTTTGATAAAACATTTTCTTCCAAAAATTCTGAAATGCTTTACAGTAGGAGAATTACCATACCAGAGTTCATATGGAGTTTTATCACTATTTACACGAACATGTGCCTTGTTAAGAATATTTACTGCTGTATGTGCTGCTTCTCCCCAAAATGTGTCATGTGTTCCAGAATCATCAAGCATAGCTCTAGCCATTTGTTGAATTGTTCTGTTCATTCTTTCTTCTACGCCATTCTGTTGTGGAGTGCCAGCTACAGAAAACTGTCTTTTTATGCCATGTTGTTCACAAAATTCAAGGAATTCATTGGATGTATATTCTCCTCCTCGATCAGATCTAAGACTCTTGATTTTTAGATCTAATTCATTTTCAACCAGTGCTTTGAAGATCTGAAATTTCTCAAATGATTCATCTTTGTGTTTAATCAACCCAATCCAACACATTCTAGAGAAATCATCAATGAATAAGATATAGTATTCTTCACCACGTGGTGAATTTTTCCTCATAGGTCCACATATGTCGGTATGAATGAGTTCAAGAGGCTTACTTGATGATCCTTCCTTGGCATTAAATTGTACTCTGGTTTTCTTACCGAATTGGCAAGATTTTCATATGATATTTTCAGGTAGAGTAATATTGGGAAGATCACGAACAACTTTAAGTCTGCTTGATTTGTTGATTTGAGAGAAGCTCAGATGCCCCAACCTTCTATGCCATAGCCAGTTTTCTGAAGATTTACTCAAGTAAAATTGTTCTTTGCAGTTCTTCAATACATACAGGTTGCTTGGAGTTCTTTTTCCTTTTATAATTGTTTTACCTGTATCAAGATCACGTACCACACATTCTTTTGAACTAAAGACAACTTTAGTTCCTTGATCACACATTTGACTTACACTTAACAAGTTATGCTTTAATCCATCCACATACATGACTTCGTTAGCTTTCACCTTTTCTTTTAGAAAAACAGACCCTTTTCCCTTAATGACCGCAGGAGTGTCATTTCCAAATGTAACATTTTTTTCTTTTTCTAGAGCACTATATGCAAGAAGTTTGTCTTTATCACCCGTCATGTGTCTTGAGCATCCACTATCAATGTACCATTGGTTTTCTTCATCTTCTGCAAATAACGCTATGCCACAATTTTCAACCTGTAATTCCTTCTTTTTCCATACTTTGGAGCTTGAAGGAACATGTTCTTTTGGCTGAACTTTGCTCCTGCATTCAAATTCTTCATGGCCAAAGTTATTGCAATAAGCACATTCAACTTCATTTTTAAGAGGAGAAAAGTTGTTATAGGTATTCTTCTTTGTTTCAATATCAATCCTTTTCTTTCTTGCTTCTCTTGTCACGGTGGTTTTATATGCTACACATTGAACAGCTTTATGACCAAAATTGTGACATGAGAAACATTGTCCATTGAAGAAGAAATTTCTACGATCATAAAATATCCTTCTTGAATTTACCTGTTGATTGGTGTTTCTTTGAAAGATATTCCTGTTAGTGTTCTGCAAATATTCTTTATTCCCTTGCTGAGTGGCAGCATGTTGTATACTAGCAGTAGCTGCTTTTAGATAATTTGGTGCTGAAGCCTGAGAAGATTCTCCAATATATCCAAGACCTGTCTTTATAAGGGGAGAATGTTGTACCTTGATAATCTCATCTAAGGTTTCATATCCTTTAGAAAATCTAAGATTCAGAGTCTTTATTTTCTCAAGTTCTTTTCTTAGACTTACTACTTCACATTCTAATTTCTCATTGTGTTTCTCTTTTTCTTCAAGCTTATTTTTCAGAGTTTCTATGATTATTTTACTCTCTTCTAAGCAAATTTTGAGTTGATTGTTTTCATCAAGAAAATCATTGTCTTCTAGAGCATCCACAAAAGTATCATTTTCTTCTCTAGATTCTTTTGCAAACGCCATGAGAAGTCTAAGATCTTGTTCACATTCTTCCTCACTATCAGATAACCCATCACTGTCTTCATGACTATAGTAACTTTTTCTAGTGCTATAATGATTTTTATTCCTTCTTACTACTTCCTTCCCCTTTTTATGTGTTTCTTTATGAGGACACTTAGCAGCATAATGACCAACTCTTCCACAATCAAAACATTTGAAAGGAAGCTTACCTCTAAACCGTCATGTGCCAAGTTGAAGTTTCTTTACAAAGTTTATCTCAGCTTCTTCTGAGATATATCCTGATCCTTCTGTTTTTTATACTTCCTTCCCTTTTGTAGAAGTTCTAAAGACTACTTCTTTGACTTCAGATGGTCCTCCTCTTCTCATTTCATATGCAGTTAGTATGCCATGAAGTTGCACCACAGTAAGATTTTGAAGATCCTGCTTTTCTTCAAGAGCAAAAACTTTTGACTCAAATTTTTCCGTTAGTGATCTTAAAATTTTCTCAACCAGAGTAGATTCGGTTATTGTTTCTCGCAGATTTCTCATATGATTTACAATATCATCAAAACGTAAAAATAATTTTGCAATGCTTTCCTCATTATCCATTTTTAGATTTTCATATTGAATTCTGAGAGTTTGGATTTTAGCACTTTTTACCTTTGCATCACCTTCATAACTTAGAATGATTTTTTCACATATTGCCTTTGCTGTATTCATCTGCATGACATTGACAAATTCTGATTCAGTCAGACTTCCTAATAGAGCATTGACCGCCTTTGCATTGGTTTCATCATTCTTTCTTTCCGTCGAATTTGTTGGTACTGCAGCTGGATATTGATATCCTCCTTCAATAATTTCCCATACATCTGCTCCCAGAGACTAAAGATAGGATCTCATCCTTGTTTTCTAGGAGATTAAATTGTTTCCGTTAAAGAGCGGAGGCCTGATAGATGTTGTTCTATCTTGATTACTCATCTTGCTTGATCTTCCTTCTAGCGGCTAAGCTTTTTCAGAAGGACCTACTCTGACACCAATTGTTGGGAAAAATACTGAGAGGGGGGGTGAATCAGTATTTAGGGTAGACAATTTTTACTTTTTCTTTCTCTTAAAACCATATGCTATTTTACGGAAACCAACATGTATGTCCAGAGGTCTTATTATGTCTTTACCTAGATCATTGCATTATTCATTCATCAGAGGTTTAGTAAGCAGTAAGTATGAACAGAAATAACAGAACAAACCATCAAACATAAGCCACACATATGAACACCAGTATTTAAGGTGGAAACCCAATTTGGGAGAAAACCACCGCTATTGTTATCTCAGTCTTCAATATTTATTATAAAGAAAACTTCTTACAATTTATGTTGGCGTAGACTTATACCAGCACGCAGGCACCTACCTGCAGAAAGGCTACAACCTTCTCTCGTTTACCAGCTACCACTGAAAGGGAGCTACAACCCCCTCACTGAAGGCTTCGACCCTCAGATCTACTGCAGACCACGTTTCATCAATTTTCATACTGGATCCACCAGTTTTCACACAACATACCTTGCAAGCCACCAGATTTATTCATTTTCTTCAGTTCACTCACACCAGTTCTTCATGATTTCGTCAGTCGATCAAATCAAAGATTCATCATCGTCAGATCATTATGTCCATGGGTGCATCGTAGATTCAGATTTATCAATTAAGAACAGAGTTCGTCCATGCAGATATTCCTTAGAAAAAAAAAAAAATCACCACCCTTACGCATGCACACCATTTTTACAATAATCGTCTTCTCCTTATATAGTTTTTGCCTTTAGTAAAACCATGAGTAAAAACCATTTAACCGCTAATGGTATTCCTTTGATAATATTTTCTTTAGTTTACCCCACGAGCCTCTTTGATTTCTTTTTAATTTATTTATCAATTTGAATAAATTGACAAATAAATATATTTACAACTTTGACCTGAACTTTAGGATTAAAGTTACAACCCTTCGCATTTTAAAGAAATATCGAACGCTTTCAAATAATTAATCTTATGATAAACCTTTGACCCTGGGCCCACATATATAGCCAATAGCCAATCAAATATGCGCATGGTACCATAAGTAAACTTCGCGTAAGTCCAGCGTCCGATTACCGTTAGATAGCAAGCTTCCAGATCAACAGCATATATGCATATCGCTCGACCTCCGATGCCGAACGTTAACGTGCGATGCCCCGCCGTACTTTGTGTTATCTTTCGCGCACCTTCCGAACACAGCCACCGTTCGATGGCATCTTCCCAGATCAACGGTATATATCAATATCGTTGGGCATCCTGGGTCGAACGATAATGCGCGATGGCGCGCAGTGACAAGCAGTTTTCCGTGGGTCCACCTCGCCACGTGTCGAATGATCTATGGAATCGCTCCCAACTCTTCAAATACCGCTTATCCTGCAAAAGCGATGCGATATGGGAAATCTGCTTCTGCAAATCCACTCGCAGTTTTTAAACAGTGATCAATCGTCCAATCAAATTCCCACTCCGTACTCCAGGTTCTATCTGCGTATGAACATGTGCAACAAATATTGCTTGGTTCCATACTGCAATTACCAACAACTCATTTTGTTCATAGTGTATCAGATGCTTTCAATAAAGACTATGAACGCAATTAATTTAATTCAACACAGGCGCATATAACAATCCTTCCTTGTATTACAACTATAAATCGACCTTCCTCAGATTCTCATACAGACTAAACACCTTCAAATTATACATAAAGAGCGTAGGTTCACACACATTCATCTATCAAGTCCTTAACATGGATTTAATCATACAGGTTCTTCATGCGCTTACTTCAAAAACTGACTTCTCTTTTCCTGCCTCTGCTACCTGTCTTTTCTCTGTTCCTAGTTACAGTTTCAAATGCCAATTCCTTTGCCACTTCCTTTGCCATCAATGACAATATTTCCAACATCTATCTGAAGTGGTGTTTGTTTATGATACTTAGAATTCATTCATAATGCTCTAACTTCCTTCATATACAAACTGACTGTGTTTCACTATTCTATATGTTTTACTCCCTGATTTGAACTCCAAATGCCTTGACTTCCATGCTAGATAAACTGTGATGTTTTTGTTGAAGTTACCTTGACTCCATAGCCCAATGAATGTTTTCTAATGTGATTTGCAACCAGTAATATCTTCTATCTGTTTTACCTTAGAGTTAGCCATCTACTTATTTATCAAAAATCATAAGCTTTTGAGAGAGCCCTCTCAGGTTGAGGAGGCTAAGCCTCAACCAAAAGATTGGTTTGAAACAGTTACACAATGTTTACCTGATGAGCAGCCCATCAAGCCTGATTTTGTGATAACACAACCTGTACTATGTCCATGTGCATAAGAGATCTCGCTTCACTCTACAACAAAATAATTAAAAAATATTAATAAAACAATCCCAAGCATTCATTCGAAAATAATTTAAACAAAATAATGAAATGCTACAACAAATAGAGAATTCAATATATCTAAATTAGGTAGGATATCCATTAGACAATTAATTAAACAATAATAGTAATAATTTTAAAGGGGTCATTATTGAACTAGATATAAAATAAATAAATAAATTTTGAAAAAACTATAATAAATAGTTAAGTAATTTTAAAAAAAATTAAAAAACTGGTTGGCCATTTTCATCTCCCTCTTTCCACTACTTATTGACCCATGATCTTTTCTCTTCTTTGCAAGTTGTCCTGAAGATGAGTCTTGATTTAGACTCGAAACATAGACTAAAAATGATGATTGTGGATACTCTAATTTTTAAATCTGAAAAACTACACCACAGAAACCTCCAATCCAGCATGATATATACAATTAATGAAAAACTTACAACTCGAGGGGGGGCCTCCTGCGATAAGTAGGTATCAATACGATGCCTTCATAAGATTAATTTCACATTGATAAATCGTACAACAAATGAATGAAATAAAAGCAAAGTTTTTATATTTGCAAAAACAGAGTTTTCAAATAAAATCCATGTCTGTGATTGTCATGCCGAGAGGTGGATTTATAATCTTGTGCTCATAATTGTTTCATATTATTACGACCCTTCCTTGCTCGACAATGACTAAAATTAACATAAATCGATAAGATAGCATTATTCTCTCATGATTTTCTATCAGCGAAGCAAATCATGAGGTTGAATATATGCATCTACTAATTTCTTGCTCGCTTGATTCACCTTCCATGATGGTTTAATTTTACTTTGATTGAGCAGCTATGGTGCTTCCCTTATCAATCCAAGTTATGAAGATAGGTAAAAATCATTGTGCTAACTATTTTCCACCTTCCCATATGCCTTTTTCTTCCGCTGGAGCTTTGGAACCCTTCAAACCTTTAGCTTCACTGTAGAATAGGACATTAGCTGCAGAACCATTGTAATTCAGTAGCTCATGTGAATATTGAGTTAAATAATAAAAAACATTGACATTTATGAAACCGAAGATGATTATGTACCCGTTATTCCATAAACCTTGTAAATGCATGCCCAATTAGAGTTATTAGGATAAAAAATGCAAAGGATAGGGTGTAATAAAGTTGTCAAAAAAGAAGAAAATTTGGGGTTCAACAAGTAGCGGGTTGTCCCCTTCACCACCACTGAAAAGTGGAGGTTCTTCTGTGTTTTCCACATAAACTGCTATCTCTTCAAGGGTGAAAATAACCACGTCTTCCAAGGTGGAGACCACTAATATTTTTGAGGTAGTATTGTTTTTATTTAGATAATATGGAAGACTGGATACTCCCGGGATCAATCCAGCTGCTTTTGTGAACTGGTGGGTTACGGGACAGATAGCCCAAACGTGATTGTATGAGATTTCACAATTTCGTGTGGGTTGTGTTTTAGAAGAGTCACAAACTTTAGGAGCATGAGAAGGGGAGGTAGAGTATACGTTGTTGTCTAGATCAAAAGTTGAAACTTTGGGGTTAGTGGGTTTATCAGCCATAAACAAATGGCTACCCTCTAGCACCAAAAATATTGACAGTGCTGGACTCGCCAAAATTCAGAGGATCTCCCCGATATGAAGTCCCAATTATATCTCACATTGTTTGGTGTAGGAGTCCCATGTGGAACAAAGGCTCGGTTTCCTTATTCTTAAAGATATGCCTTGGATATTGCTGTTAGCGAGAGAGAGTGATGCTAATGTACTTTCGCAAAGGAAGGGGGTTGTGCTTGGTGAGTGTCTAGTTGCGAGTGTGTCAAGGTTCTTCTACTGCAAAGGGGGGAGTAAGAGAAAAGTGAGCCTCTAAGAGAGAGGGAATAGTACCACTCATGAAGAGACACGCGTGAAATGAATTATTCCGTCTAACACCCACTAGAATAGTCCACAACAGATACGACAATCATTACACACAACAACTTATGAAAGATATGTCCAATATCTTGCGGAATAGTCCACAAGTATGGGACAAAAATTACACACACAATAATATGAGGAAGATCTATATAATATCCAGTGGAATAGTCCACAAGGATGAGACAAAATTTACAACCATTACAACACATTCTCAACAAGATCAGCACTAAAAAAACCGAAGCAATTCAACTATCTTAGTACATGTGAAAATAAAACATGAAGTATAAACATTCGCATAATAGTATTACAAACATTCATAAGTCACACATGAAGAATATGTTGGCCTTTAAAGGCTTATTTTATTAAGTAAAATTTCTAAGATACATATATACTATGAACATCACTAGCTCCAATAGTGGAGTGTTGGAGCCACTCCTTGCTCCACAAAAGAACTAGATATTCTCTCTATTGCAATGCTCGTGGAGCCAATGTGAAAAGTATTTTTCTCATACAATGAGGGAGTATATATAAGCAAGGGCGACTCTTTGACTTCCCTCATGATTGTTTGACTTCCTATGACTTTTCAACTTACATTACCCTTTAAATTCATGTGTGTCCTTTGGACTTCCACTTTACAATACATTTGATTACATTGGAAATTATATACAATAGTGATGTGGCAACATGACCACTAATGACATGACATTACATGACACTATTGACATGGACTGTTTGATGATATGGCAATGTCAATCCATTTTTTTTTTTGAGAGTTAAATATCTTCCTAAGAGAGCTCTCCTTTACTCCTCTACATGCCTTAGTGATAGGGAGTCTTCAATGATCTCAAATATTGGATAGTGGTCGCAAACTAGTGTCATTTCTCTTTCTCTTGATCAATCATCTTGTAATTTCAACTATAAGAGTGCCTTTGAGCATGATTTCCTCCTTCTCCTCCTTTATCATCTCGACATGACTTGATATAGTACCTGTTCCTACAATTCACTCATGACGGGACGACATCAATCCGAAAACCCCTAGCCTAAGATGATGCATTCTGATCCATGAACTGAGCTTGGGAAAAGTGATATGCTAGGAAAGGAGGCTCAGTGACTGCGCAGTCGCATAATTTAGGAAGGAAAGGGGAGCCTTGAGCCTTGAGACTGTGCAGTGCGTAGTTTAGGCTAGGTTAAGGGACATGACTGTGCAGTTTCCGGAGTCAATGGGGACAGGCAGGAGAGATGAGTGTTGAGAAAGCCAACAGCGCAATTCAATAGGTCAAGTAGGCCTGGGTGACTCTGAAATGCATATTTTTAAGGTTCAAGGGATGATCTTGTGTCTTGATGTTTTGAAGTGTGCAGTTCAAGCTAGGCTAGAGGCATTAATTGCGCAATTTTGGAGGTCAAGGTCGGGTCTTGGTCACAAAAATTGTGCAATCGAGCAGTATTTGGAAGCCAGTACTGCAAAATGTGTGGTGCCAAAAAGAAATTTCATATTCAAAAGGTCAATACTACGCAGTGCATAGCTCAGGGAAGGCCTAGAGAAGCTAAGTTTCTTTATGAGGAAGTTTTCAGGAAAATTTCTAAGAGCGGGATCAGTGAGATTGATGTGAACATTGATGGAATTTGACTATGATAACACACATAGCATACTTGACAACTCAAACAATATAGATCATTTGAGATGTACAGACAAATCATTCTCCTTCGTGTGACATATTCATGACCAGTTACGACAAGTGTGACATCAAAGATACGCTTTATGACGACCATGACAACACTTGTGCGATGTTGCTCAAAACTTTACAAATGAGTGTGACAGATACTTACATGGTTATAAAAACTCATTTATGAAAATATAACCTCTTTAAATCACTATAACAAGCTCATACATTCACTGCGGTAGCCAACATGCCAAAAGGTGACACTTTGCATATCTTGAGAAAGGGATCACAAAACCTTAAGAGAAAATAAGAAAATGAACTTCAAAGTTTGTGAAATCCATAAACAATACCAAGGAAGGCTCTGAAATTTAGTAGAGTCTAAAATTTTGGAGGGGGTTTTAGTGGCTACAACAGAATCCTTTCTCTTCTTTCATCATTTATTTATTTTTTTAATAAAATTGTGCTTCAACACATATTATTTCAATGGTTAGAAGAGGGATCCCGACTTATTGAGAACATAAGATGTTTCTCCTTCAAAGAAGTATTAATATAACCTCTAATTTTGGTTTTCTCACTATATATTTTCCCCTTCCCTTCTCTACTAGATTGGATAAGCATGTAACACACCAAGTAGATTTAACACCAAATTGAAGAGTTTGGATGCTAGAATACATGCAAGTCTAATAGGTTCTCTTTAGGTATTTTTCTTAGATGTATAGTATTTTCCATCCAGACTTAGAACAAACTATGTCATCTTCCCAAACAAATAAGAATAACTAAAATATATCCAAGCCTTGTGGTTGTCACATTTCCTCTTTTTTTCACCAAAAATCCCTTTGAAGCAATGCACTCTTTCACACAAGGTCTTATTTATGTACAATGACCAAAACAAAAAACAAGATGGGACATGACTTGACACAACAAAAATTTGATTAACAACAACAACAATGATAAATAAATTAAACACAACTTAGAGTTGCTATTGGAAATAATGCTTCAAATCTCAGCCATTAACAAGAAGAGGGTTAGTCTTGCCATCTAAATATTTTAGTTTGAAACCATTATGACTGAGTTTCTCTTCAATGGTAAAGGGATCGATAAACAGAGATTGGAACTTCGTGTTCTTGCATTTCTCTTCATGGGATTTATCCCACTTCAATACTGAGTCACCCACATCAAAACTCTTAGTCCCTGCATATTTATTATTGAACCAATGCTTAATAGGATTTTTATGAATGGAAAATATTTCTTTAGCTTTAATCCTTTCTTCCTCAAGTTTAATCGAAGTATTTATTATACTTTGAACCAGAAGGCATGGTCTTCCTTGGGAATATTAGGAGATTTTCAAGCCTGGGAAATGCAGGTTTGGAGGCAAGATAACTCCTTTACCGTATACCAATAAGTATGGTGAGGTTTTGAGGGAATGCTTAGGAGTTACATAGTCATCTCATATTTTTTTTACTAAATCATTATGCCAGTTCCTTTTCTCAAATAAATGGTTTTATTAATTATGTGAATAATATTTTTTTTTGTACTAAATCATTTACCTTTGTGTAATAATTTGATGCATGTTTCAATAAAATACCATTTTCTAGTGTGAATTCGTAAAGTTTCAATGAGGAAAAATAAGTCGCATTATCATAGACAAGAGACGTTGGAAAGCCAAACCTGGTTATAATGTTCTTCTTTAAGAATTTTATGACTTCCTCATCATTGACCTGTCTTAAAGGAACTGATTTTGTCCACCGAGTAAAATAATATGTTATTTTTAGGGTGTATGGGTGTTTCTTTGACGAGTGTGGAAATATTTCACCAATAACATTTAGTCCCCACTGTTGGAAGGGTTCCTCAACTACTACTTGTAGCAGTGGGGTGATTGACTTATGGTCTCAATTGGCACATCTCTGACAAGTTGGGAAATTATGAGCATAATCATGAGAATCCTTGAAAAAGGTGGGTCGATAATAATTTTCCCTAATTAATTTATGTGTAGTTGTATTGCTCACATAATTTCCACATATTGTTCCATCGTGAAAACATCTTAGTGCCTTCTCTAAAAATCACTCGATGAACAAGTTGATAAGATAGAGATTTTAGGTGAATTTCCCTCTTTTGTTTATTAGATAAATGTGTGGGAAAGGTGCCATGTTCTAAGAATTTTCGTATATATGAATACCATGGTGATGTTGAGCTTGACTGGGGAACTTGTTCAACGTTGTACATATCTTTTTCCTACTCCCATCCTAAAAGGTATTGCTCCATAGCATCTCTTGATTATGTTTCTAATTGACAGAGGCCATGACCCTTGATAGTATGAACTAGATTAAACTCCATATCATATTCTTGCAAATAGGTGATCCAATTTTCCCTTTTCTCACCCAGTTCATGTTGCACGAAAAGTGTCATGACAGTTGGATGAGGCACATATATGATCATGTGAGCTTTGAGTAGGTAGGGTCTAAAACGTTTGACTGCCTTATATACAACATATGCTTGTTTATAAATGGCAAGGTAGTTCAACTATGACCCTTGTAAACCAGCACTCATGAAATAAATAGGTTTTTTCTTTCCCTCGGTATCATTTTGTGTCAGCAAGGATGCAATAGATGAATCTGAGGCAAAGGTATAAGAAATAAATCCTTGCCATAATCAGGACTAAACAATGCAGGCACGTCAACGATAGTTTTTTTATATGAGAAAAATCATCCTTTTCCTTTTTGTCTCATTTATAAGTTGCATATTTCTTTATCATATCTTGCAATGGTTTAACTATTAGAGCATAGTCAGAGATGAACTTACGCATAAAATAAATCTTTCCAAAGAAAGATTGCATAGCCTTCTTATTAACTAGGAATGATATTTGAGTTATAGATTTGACCCTTTCTGGATCAACTTTGATTCCACTATTTGCAATGATTTGTCCTAAGAGAGTGTATTATGACACACCGAAGATGATTTTCTTGGGATTGAGAGAAATCCCATATTTGCAACATCCCTCAAATATATGTTTCATATGACACACATGGTCAGATCTTCTTTTAGAGAAACAGTAACATCATCTAGATAAACTATTACACTTTGGAAAATAAGGCCACAGAAAGGAATGTTTGTTTCTCTTTTAAATGTAGTGCCAACATTAATAAGCCCAAATGGCATACACTTAAAGGAGAAATTTCCCCACTTGGTTCTGAAAGTGGTTTTGAGGTAGTCTGGTTCTACTACTAGCACTTGATTGTAGCTAGAGAAACCATCTAGCAGCGAGAACATATGGGACCCAAACACTGTTTGGAGGATTTGTTCCATGGATGACATCGGATAGTTATCTTTATTTGATGCTTAGTTGAGATTTAGAAATTCAACGCATAGCCTTATCTCATTGGACTTCTTCCTAACAGGGACCAAATTTGAAATCCAAGTACAATGTTTTACCTAAAAAATGATCTAAGCATACAACAACTTTCTCAAATTCTTTTTGTATTAGGGGTTCTAGTTTTGGATGATTTTTTCTTAGCTTTTGTGTAATGAACCTCTCCCCTCACATCTACCCACTTTCACCAGCTTACCTGAGGTAAACATGAGATGAGGGGATGCTATGACAAGACTCAACCTCATAGGTGACCTTAAGGAAATGGAATCGACAAAAAATACCTTACTGACTTCCCTCATGTGCCTCAGGACCCTCTAGGAGTAACCCAACCACTCCAGGTATCCATCCCCTGAGCCAACTTAACTTTTCCCTGATCTAGAGCCCCATTCTCTCCCTTTCCAAGCCCTCCATGCGACCTGAAACCCCTAGTCACTCCCATAGGCTTGTCTCCATGCGACTATGGACTTTTATGCTCAGCGTTGTGCCAGTGACTGTGGAATTTAAGGCTATTTTTAGGGGTTGGGGCTAAGCCTCTTCCCAGAAATCCATATAGCTTTCAAAACTCATAAAATACATGACAACAATGATTATAAACCAAAACTGAAACCAAGAGTAGGCCTGACCATCCCCAACCGAGACTGGAATTTCATCAAACACTTAGTAGATAGGTAACCTATAGGTCATGAATGCAAGTCTAAGCATAAGGGACTGAAAAATCATATGAGACTTAACAAGAAGGATAGCCACCCTCTCCCATTAGTTGTATTAACATCGATTAGGTATTGCATCCATTATTCTTTAGTTGCGAGTAAAAACATGAAAAGAGCCATGACTAAAACCATTCATATATCCATGCTTATAACCAATGTATAAACATATAAATAACCATACGATAACAACCATTAAAGCCACATAATAACAAGTACATTTACCAATCAAAAGCAAGAGAAATTAGCTTTCATTAAACATGGGCAAGAGAAAAACAGGTTCAATACTTCCACCTACCACCCTACCAAAGACATGGCTGAACCAAATATTTCTTTCAGCTAGTCACCCATGTGCCATATTCCAAGCATGAATGTTGGATCTCATGGGATAAACAAATCCAAAAAAAACCAAGGGAATCCAGAGGTTAAACCACCTCCATCCTCACCATACCATGATCTCACCTAAACTAGCCCCAAGATCACAAAACGAAACCGAGCTTGGAATTCCTTCGGATTCCTTCACCATCCTTGAGGAATTTTCCTATCTCCACCCTTAGGATTTACCATGAATATTTCCATTACCGGTCAAGGGATTCCTAGGCCTTTGGGAATTTTCATGAGACCACCTCTGCCCCAGATTCTAAAACCTTCTTAAAATTCCAAATCTCAAAACCGAGAACAATCCCATCACACCATGGTTATCCAAAAAGGCTAAAAACCACTATCAAAATCCAGAAAAACCATGCCATTGACAACAAAATAACCAAATACCAACATGCATATACCATGCATATCAAAACCAGCTAGGAAATCATACATGAAATATGTTACCTGCAAGTATTCTTGTTGAAGCTTGCTTGTTCCAACCTTTCCTTGCTTGATCTTTGCTTTCCTTTCCTTTCCTTGTCCTTCCTTTACTTTCTTTTCCTTCCTTTGCTTGCTTGATCTCTTTCTCCTCTTGGTGCTCTTCTCCTCTTTGAGACTAATTCTAAAAAATGAACTGAAAAAAGGCTTACAAAATCTTTCCACCTAATGCTCTAAGGTTTTTTTTATTGATGATGCCTCTAATTTCTTCAATTTTCCATTATTTTCTTTCATTTTCCTCCTCACATGCAACCAATGACCTTTTCACCTTACTTTTCTCCTAATTTCCCTTATTTTCATAAATAAATGTGCAAAAATTATTTTTTTCCTTTTCAAAGCCTTAGACATTTCCTTTTCCAAATTCCCCTCAACCTTAAACATGTCAAATGATGCCCACTAGGATATCTTGCTCAACATTAAGCTTGGAATAAGTGTCCCTTAATCATGGTCTTATTTTTTCCTTTATTAACTTTTATTACATGAACTTTTAGCCTGGGTCTATTACGGAACCCTCCCCCTTGGGGAACACCTTTCTCAGTGTTAAACCAGACCTATACCTTAGCAAAACTACTAAAAAGAAAACATACTTCCCATGGAGCTTTATAACTTAGCTCGATGCAATATTTACAATGAATAACCTGCTCAAAAGAAAAAACCATCTTCACAACATGACAATATAACAACCATACCTCTTATTGAAGCTTTATAACTTAGTTCATGGCGGTATTTACAATAGCAACAATATATAAATATGTACAAATACCAAAAACTTATTTTCCTCAACTGGAAAAAAATGAAGGATACATAGCCTGCATCTAATCCACCATCTCCCATGTAGCCTTTTCGAGCCAAAAGTGCTTCCACTACACTTTAACTTGCTCAATGGCTCTGTTCCGAAGCATGAGTTGTTTCCACTACAATATGCACTGATGTTCCGGCTGTAATTATCCTTCTTGATCCACCTACAATATAGACCAATTAATAACATGATCAACATCCTTTTATACCTTTTAAGCAATGAAACATGGAAAACATCATGGACTTTGACTATTGGAGGTAGTGCAAGTTAATAGGCCACTCGTCCAATCCTCTCAAGGATCTCAAATGGCCTGCAATACCTTTGTGCCAACTTGGCACATTATCCAATCCTTAAGGAGCTATTCTTCTTGATGTGCAAATACACATGTTCCCCACCCTGAAACTCCTTAAATGCCCTGTGCTTGTATGCATAACTCTTATGCCTATCTTGTGCTTCCTTTAGATTATTCCTTATAACCTGCATTTCTTATTCCATATCTGCCAACATTTCTGGTCTAATAAGTGTCTGTTCACTGGATCACTCTAGCTGATGGGAGTATTACAACTCCTCCCATATAGTGCCTCGAAAGGAATCATCCTCAGCGACTCCTGATAATATGAAAACTCAACCAATGGAAGGTACTCCTCCCATATCATCTGTTGGTGAATCACATACATCCTTAGCATGTCCTCCAGGATCCTGTTGACCCTCTCTATATGTCCATTTTTCTATGGATGATAAGTTGTACTAAAGGCCAACTTTGTCCCCAAACCTGGAAGCATCTCAACCCAAAACTTGGAAGTGAACTTGACATCCCTGTCTGACACAATATTCTTCAAAACACCATGTAATCTCACAATCTCCCTGATGAAGACTTGTTCCACCTCACTAGCTTAATATTTAGTCTTCACTGGAATGAGGTAAGCCACCTTTCTCAACATGTTGACCACAACCATGATATAATCATGTTGCCTCATTGTCCTTAGAAGACTTGTAATAAAAACCATGGAAATGACCTCCCACTTCCATTCTGGAATCGTAATAGGTTGTAGTAGACCACCTGGATGCTTACATTTTGCCTTTACCTACTGAAAATCCAAAGATATAGCTAAGAAATTTGCCACTTCCTTCCTTAGATTAAGACAATAGTATAAAATCTTCACCGTCGTCAATGTCTTCTCATATCCTGGGTGGCCCGAGTATGGCTTGACATGAAACTCCCTCAAGATAAGCTTTTGAACTCACTGTCATCTAGCACATAGATCTTGTCCCTGAATATTACCAATACATATGTCGTAAGATGATAGTCTACATCCTGATCACCTGTACCTGTACTCTGCTATAACATGTGCCTGAGCTCCATATACATGTCATCTCATTGTCATGCCTATAAGATTTGATCTTGTAATTTTTTCCCATAGGAACTCATAGTTTCTAGATGATTCACATCTACTTTCCTGTTGAGATCATCTGCAACCCCATTATCCTTTCCCTTAATGTATCTGATCGCAAATTCAAACTCGCTAAGGGTGGTCAACCATCTATATTTCCTGACATTGAGATTCAGCTGGTCAAATAGATACCTCAAACCACTGTGATCACTCATCAGTACAAATATCCTGCCAAGAATATAATGCCTCCACATATTCAAAGCATGAATAATAATTTCCAACTCAAGATCACGAGTCACATATTTCTAATCATGCTCATGTAATTTCCTAGACGCATAGCATACCACCTATCCCTCCTACATAACTACTCCACCAAGTCCAATTTTAAAATAATTTATACACACTATGGACTTTTTATTTTGATCTGCGATATTAAGAACTAGAGCATTGGTCAACAATTGCTTCAGCTGCTCAAAACTAGCGGCACATTATTTTGTCCACTCAAAATTCTTACCTTTTCTCTGTAAAGATGTAATAAGATATGAAATGTGTGAGAAGTTCCTGATGAACCTCCTGTAATAACCTATCAATCCCATAAATGATATGACTTCCTCCACATTCTTAGGATCTACCCACTCCATGATGGCCTTTAACTTTTCAGGATCTACTACTATGTCTTCCTTCGAAACAACATGTCCCAAGTAGTGTACCTATGTCTGAAAGAAACTACACTTGCTAATATTAGCATATAACTGATGCCATCTTAGCAATCTCAACATTGCTGCTAAATTCTTGGCATGCTCTTCCTCGTTCTTAGAATATACCAAGATTTCATCAATGAATACAATAACAAACTTTTCTAGATAAGGACGCAACACACTATTCATCAAACACATAAATGTAGTTGCGAAATAGTCAAACCAAATGGAACTACAACAAACTTATAATTCCCATACCTAGTCCTGAAGGCGGTCTTGTAGATGTCCTCTTCTTTGATGTGTTCCTGATGGTATCCCGATCTCAAATCGATCTTTGAGAACATTGTTTCTCCATTCAACTGATCAAAAAAATCAACAATCCTCGGCAATGGGTACGTGTTCTTGATCGTCACCTTATTCAGCTGCTTGTAACCAATGCCCAACCTGAGAGTACCATCCTTCTTCTTTACGAACAAAATTGGTGCACCCCAATGACTAAAACCATTCATATATCCATGCTTATAACCAGCGTATAAAAATATAAATAACCATACAATAACATCCATTAAATCCACATAATAACAATTACATTTACCAATCAAAACCAAAGAACTTAGCTTTCATTAAACATAGGCAAGAGCCAATGAGGTTCGGGACTTCCATGTACCACCCGACCATAGACATGGTTGAACCAAATATTTATTTCAGTCAATCACCCCTATGCCATATTCCAAGAATGAATATGGGATCTCATGGGATAAACAAATCCAAAACAACCAAGGGAATCCAAAGGTTAAACCACCTCCACCCTCACCATATCGTGATCTCACCTAAACCGGCCCTGAGATATTTAAAAAAAAACCAAACTGAGCTTGGAATACCTCTGGATTCCTTAACCATCATTTGAGGAATTTTCCTGTCTCCACCCTCAATATTTACCATGTATCCGCCATTACTGGTCAATGGATTCCTAAGCCTTTTGGAATTTTCTTGAGACCACCTCCACCCCAGATTCTGAAACCTTCCAGGAATTCTAAAGTTCAAATTCGAGAACAATCCCATCACACCATGGCTATTGATAAATGGCAAGGAAAGGTTGAAAACCATTGTCAAAACCCAGAAAAACCATTCCACCGACAGCAAAAGAACCAAATACCAACATGCATATACAATGCATGTCAAAACAAGCTAGGAAATCATACATGCAATCTGTTACCTGCGAGTATTCCTGCTGAAGCTTTCTTTTTCCAACCTTTCTTTGCTTGATATTTGCCTTCCTTTCCTTTCCTTTTCCTTCCTTTTCTTGTTTGATATCTTTCTCCTCTTGGTGCTCTTCTCCTCTCTGAGACTAATTATGAAAATGAACTGACAAAAGCTTTCCAAATGATGCTCTGAGGTATTTTTATTGATAATGCCTCTAATTTATTCAATTTTCCATTATTTTCCTTAATTTTCCTCCTCACATAAAACCTATGACCTTTCACCTTCCTTTTCTCTTAATTTCTTTTATTTTCATAAATAAATGTGTCAAAAATACTTTTTTCCTTTTCAAAGCCTTAAACATTGCCTTTGCCAATTTCCACTTAGCAATAAACACATCAAGGGATGCCCACTAGGATATCTTTCCCAACATTTAGCTTGGAATAAGTGTCCCTTAACCGTGGTCTTATTTTTTCCTTTATTAACTTTTATTACTTGAACTTTTAGCCTGTGTCTGTTACATTTTGTTGAAATGGTTTCATCCCTTCTTTAATAGAAATGACATGTTGGATAATACGAGTTTCATATGTCTTCAAATCATCATAAGTCCATGCAAACACATCATGGTACTGCTTGAAAATATGAATGAATGTTTTTCATTCTTGTGGAGAATACATGTACCAAGGTTTATGTATTTCAGATCGTCTTGAGTTCCCAGGTTGACTTGTTCAAATGACAACTTTAAGCTCTAAGTCTTAGTGTTAATCGGTCCTCTAAACCGGTTTTGCAAGTCATATAATTTTTCTAGGGACACTACACCTTTAGGCATAGTATTTCCTTTCATTGCATTATATGCTTCCTACAAAGCCTTGTCATGTTCATCCTCCTCAATGGTCGCATCTTTGAACACGTCTGCATTAGACATAAAATGTAGTATTTGTTGGTTCTCATTAAAAAATGAAAATTATTTACGTTATCGAGAACAGATGGTTTGTATATAATATCTATAGAAAAATAATTTTTCAAAGGTGATATCATAGTGGTTGCATTAGCTAATGTGTCTATTGTGGCATTTCTAATTCTAGGAACATAAATAATATTAAAATATTTGAAATAAGTAATGAGTCACCATACCTGCTGTTGGTATTTTTTTAAACTTGGTGAAGCACAGTGGATAGTATTTCGTACTTGGAGAGTAACCACTTTTGAGTCACCAATTACCTTAAGCAGCTCTACCTTCAGGTTGATGGATTTATTTAACCCAAAAACAATTTCTTTGTATTTAGTTGTATTATTTGTGCACTTGAACCCCATATGGAATGATAGGATGTACTTCTTATTATATGGGCCTATGAGAATGCAACCAACTCCAGAGCCATCCTGCATTTTTGAACCATCATAGTACAAAGTCCAAATATTATCAGCCACTAATTTGGTTCCTATACTAGTATTATTATGTACATCTATGTTACAATATTCATTAGCACCAGTCAAAGTACAAGGAAGGAGCTCCAACTGTGTATCTGGTGGGATGGGTGATGGTTGTGCTTGATAACATCCATGATCAATTTCCAGGAAACAACTTCCAAATATTAGTTTTGCAAAGGAACCAGGCTCATTATGACCCTCAAGTGGTGCCACAGTATATTTAATGTATGGTTCATTTTCCACTCGAATTTGGTTGTTTCTACCCTTGTATGGAAGCCATAAGTGTGACCAGTCTGTTGCAAAATACTGTTGTAATTTACTAGACCGGACTCTACTCAAAAGTAATCCATAGGCTTCAAGAATGTCCATAATTACAATGTTTCTGAATTGGTGTACTCTTTGGTCTAATGACAAATGAATAATAACATTCTTGAGTTCCACAATAGCTTAGAAAAGTGATTTGTCCATATGAATTATTTATGCATCAGTATTATCCCAGATAGCATTAATTTTCTTAGCAATGGATAATGGAATTATATTCACAGATGCACCTAAATCAACCAAACAATCATGGACATTCTAATTAAAGATATAAAAAATTAGCAAAAATGAGGGGTAGAGATTGTTAGCATCTAAAGTTACAACATTAACCATATATTCAAGAGTTCCAAGAGACTTATCGGACACCCCTTGAGAAGTAGAAGCTTTGTCACCTAATGAAGGCTGTGAGAAGGCTTTGGAAAGCAGCTCTCGTTGGCATGCTATCTTTGCGAGCTCAAAGATAGAAATCTTGGCAAGATCTCTTTTCAATTCCTCAACGATATTATAATTTATAGTTTCATTTCTAACATGCAATGATGTAGTGTCTAGAGGTGTAGCTTTGTTTGAAACTTTTGAGTGATAGACTTGTTTTTATTGATAGTGGAAGTGTTATTTAATAGAAGCAATAGAATTTCCAGACTTGTTTTTTGCATTCTGAGCAAGATTGGTTAGTGGTGAGATCCTTCTTAAAAATTTCCTCTTCAGTTCTTGTCTCGCCACTTCTAGCTCAAGAATGGACCCTTTTCTCCTCATATTATAATGATCAGTTTGTTTCTGAGGGGCGGGGGGGCTCAACTTCATATTATATTTTAGCACTTTTCATGTTAGTACTAAGAATGAAATTAAAGTTGTTAACTAAGTGTCCAATACCCGTAATTTCCTCAGTCATTGCATGTTCATTTGTTTCTTTTGTTTTCTCAGACTTCTCATCTACTAGTAAAATGTCAAAAAAATGGACTACTAGAGCATTCATGTTGCGGTTCCACTGTGGGAAATTTTTATCTAAATGGCATTCCTGATGGAAGTATCAATAGTTATCCATGCCAATACTTTCAACGTTCAACACAATGTTTGAACTCTGGGGAGATTTAGCTGGTTAATTATTGTTATTCCTTCTGAATAAGAAAGACTTGGGGGGATTTTTGCTGGAAAGAAACCTCACTTAACTTTCTCTTTAACTCTAAGAATTTATTAGTGAGTGATTTTAAATATATATTCAGGCTCTCAATATCAACAAAATCCTTTTCTTTAGAATAATTTGAAGAAGTTTGAGACTTCTTTCTAGTCTCCTTGGAATCTTTGGATTTGTCATCATCAGTAATAGCTCCAATGGCACACAAGTATTTCTCTACGGTGATTGCTTCTACAAAGTTTAAATCCAAACTCTCCTTTGCATCTCTTTTAATGAAAACAAAAATGTTTGTCAAAGAGGAAGTTGTATAATAATATATAGTAATAAAACCATGAGGTTGTGTATTTGGAGAAAACTTTTTCAATATACGGTTGAAATTTTCGTTGAAATATTTTACTTTTTCCTATTCCGCCATCTTAATATTTCTGAGTTCTTTCAATAGCATGGCAGGAGTTTTGTCATCAACAAATTTCTCTAAAAAAAAAATTCTTAAATTCCCTCCAGCCATGGATTGAATTGGCAAGCAGATTATGATACCATATTGTTGCTCTACCTTCTAAATTGAAAGGAAAGATCCTACAAGTAACAACATCATATCATACCTCGAGCATTCATAGATGCATGTAAAAATTATCCATATGGTCTTGTTAGACTATTGTATTTCACAGTATCACAAGGTGACTGAAGATTGATTAGATTTGTCATTAATGAAAATAATATTCTATGGCTATCATTTATTTTCAAAGAAAGAAAGGGAAACTCCTAACTATAAAAAGCTTCAAAGGAATTAATTTGCCTCTCCATCCAGTAGAAGGAAGGAAGTGCTGCTGACAAGGTGTGATGGGGATCAAACTTCATTTCTGCCCTCGTTCCATTTCATTTCATTCACCCTCTTTGCCCCCCTCATTTCCTCCATATTCTCCCATGTTCTGAATCCCATTCAAACCCCCAAAAAACCCACATATATAACCTTTCGGAGCTTATTATTTTATAAACCCACTTATATAAAAGGCCGAAAGTGTTAAATGTTATAAGCTCCACCCCCGCTTCACAGCCGTTGCAATACATTGTTATATCACATAAACTTCATAAAACACTTACTGCTTAAACCTTCGTTGATTCATAAAACTCCGCCATATAGCCAGTGGGTCCCTCTTCACCGCATTTCGCAAATTTAAAAGGTTAACCCCCACAGATTATAACTAAAATTTAAAATTTGTGATCTCAGCTGCGATCCAGTCCCACTTCTTCCCTGCCACGTCACTCATCTCCTCCCCCGTGCATCGCACGTCGCAGAGTTTACATATTCTATGCTTATAACTAAATGCTACAAATTATGATGTGTGCTGCATTCTAGTCCCACTTACCATCCACATCATTTACTCTCCATGTCACCTCTCTGTCGCATCGCGTCGCTAATTGTATTCTTCAAAACTTAAACTTTAAATATTGCAAAGTGTGCAGATGCGACACCACTTCATAACTTCCATATACAGAATTTCAGGTTCGTGTAAAAGAGTTTTCCATGTTGTTTTGCGTGCATAATAGGTTAAGTTGGGCCTACATGGTTTGAAGCTAATTTTATAAAGAAAGGAGGGTAAACATAGCCTAAAGGTCTCGAGTAGCAAAAAGATACCAAGGGTCAAGTCGGGGATTTATGCAGAGATCGAACAATGAAGACTAAAGGGGTAGCAAGATGCACATGCACCGACACCAATAAATGAGAGGTGGCCACCAATGCACCAGATTAATTACTAAATTCCAGTTTTCTACATAACATAGCCAGATGTGAGAGCCTCCATTGGTTACCTCTTCGAAACCATCACAGCCACCTCCAAGCCACTTTGTTGATGCACGAAGAGCCACCTAATTTTTGCTTTCTTGAAGAGTTACCATAATAAATTCTAAAGGCGGTGTTCGTCAAAGATTTTTTTTTTCAGGCCTTGCATGGACACACTTGTATAATTTCAGTTTGTTTGTAACAAATAAAGGTTTCCAGAGTAGATTAGGGAAAATCGACTTAGTTGTCAGTTAAATACTGCAAGAATTCTCATTAGCAGGGGTTGGATATCTTAGCATCTGTATTGTAAGAACTACTATTGGGGCACTATAATTTTGGAGTTGGACATTGATAATCAAAGACTGATTACAGGATTCTTGAACTTTGTTAAAATGGTGATGTGTTTCTTCTTTGTTTAAATGTTTCCATATTTTCTCTGTTGTGTATATGCTCATCTAATTGTAAATCAGAAATTTTAGATTAATATTCCTTATCGGAGCACCTTAATTTTGTCTGCAATTTACAATCTGAATGTTTTATGTTGAATTTTGATTAAATAATTCTTAATTTATCTTTAGTCACTATTGAACCTTACCGTTTCTCTCACCTCATAATTCATACAACTCTTAAGATCCATTTCACACAGTTAGCTTGCCTTGTGATTTTCTCTTGATTTTGATGTGTCATTCCAGCCTTTGACTCCATCGCCCAATGGAATAGCCTCTATAGACCTATTTTTCTAACCACACAATCAATCAAAAAAACAACCCCATCACTGTAACTATCCTAATATCAGTACTTATAACCAACAAGTTAAATTGACTTAAATCATAAAACAGAGAGAGCCCTCTCTGAGTCTAGGAAGGCTAGGTCCTAGACTCCAAAGTGGTTTGATGTTGTGCTTTATAGTTTATTTTTTCCAATCTTCTAAATTATAGAGTGCTAACATAATGGCAACCATACTGGGGAATTATTGAAAAACACAGTATTTCATCAGAACTCAGAAACCCTAGTCAAAATATTGTATGATTCAAGTATGTTCCAAGATTGGTATCTGGTTGTTGATGGTGGACAACATCCGGACACAAGAAAGTTTAAATCATCCACCTGGCGACTCCACAGTTTTCAGTTGACCTAAAGACTCCACTGGTAGAAGAATCCAAATTGGTTGTGAAGATACAGTGACCCCACTCTCTGACTGATAGACAAGATGAATCCAAGAATACAATGCAGGTATGCTCCAATGAACAGAGATCACATTCCTGGACTCCCAAACAAAATTCCTCAGGTAAATTGGCAAATAAATCTTCCTATTTTTCAAGATGAGACTATTGATGATGCTTCGTTACATCTCATTAAATTTCATATACATTCTTGGAAATTGAAGGTCGAATGGCATGAGGATTGCCTCATGAAGATTTTCATGGCAAAATTAGAATGGAAAGCGAGGGAATGGTATGAAGGTCTGAACCCTGGCAGTTTGTTTTCTTTAAGGGATTTCCACAAGGTGTTTTATGAGCATTACAAAGAAAGTTCTCCATATTTATCATTAGCTGAAAATTGTTGTGATCAGTCTGAGGATATCATACAATACCTTGTAAATATTGATGAAGATCTAGGAAATTGGTACCCTGGGGATCTCTTAGAAGCAATTCATGAATTTCATTCTCAAGATAATTGTCATGATAACTGAGAGAAGTTAGTTGAAAATGAAAGCAATCAAGAAATGAAAGAATATCCACAGGATCTCTCTGTGGGGACAAATGATAGTTCATTTTCTCTTTTGTGTGAGGCTAAAGAAGGCATTCAACCTCATGACCAGTCTTCACAGGAGAAAGAAAACAATTGTCTTTTAATACAAAGAAAACAAAGACTCCCTCCTCCTTTAACTAAATAAGAAATCAATCAGATTCTAAGCATGAAGCTAGCCTCTAAATTTCTATGTAATGAAGAGATTATTTCTATTTGTTCTTCTGTTGATTTATGTACTAAAGTGTTGTCTCATGAAGAAACAAATGTAGATAATATTTATATTCATGTTGTTTTACATTTTCAAGAAGGCTTATTTCCAGAAGGTGCTTCTTTTCACCAAAATGATGGCCTTCAAACATAATTCAACCAACTCAGTCAAGACATATCAGGTTTGCTTGAGGATATCATAGTGGTATATAATGAGGATTCCATGTCAGATGACCATGAATAATTTGTAGATATTCTCTTTCAAAATGATCCTGAGCATGACTAAGTGGACAAGGAGCAGCCCTAAATGAAGTCTGTTATTTAAATCATAAGGGCCAGGTATTGTTCCAAGATACTTTTGCTAGTTTCTTAGAATCATCTAAAGGAGTATGCTATGCCAGGAACGGTTTGTTGCAGAGTTTAAGGAAAATTTTGAGCACTTCTCTTCAAAGGCAGGTAAAATGGGAGTGGCCCTTTTTCTTTTCAGCATACTCAAAAAGTTGAACAAGAATCAATCATGTAGTCATTTACTTGATTAGTTGCATTGGAGAAGAGAGTTCACTTAGTGTATATATCACCTCCAGGTTATATTAGGGTAGGTAGGTGTGCTAATAAGCTTGGAACTCTGAGCATCTTATGAATCTCAGTTTTAGATTTCTTTTTATCATCAGATCAGTGTGTTTCATACTACAGTTTCAGCACAGTTCTGGTCTCATCATTCAAGTTTTCAAGGTGCAACAGTATGTTCAGCTTGATGGATTACAGTGGATAAGTTCAATTGTAGTTTCAGTTCAGATTTCAGTATGCTAATAAGCTGGTTGGCTAAGCATGTGGTCTATTTTAACATTCAAAGCTCAGGAGGAACAATCAGCTAGTTTCCAATCACTAAGTTGCCTGACAGATCAAGATACAAGTTGTGGGATCAACCCAATGGATCAGGCTACTAGTCTACAGTGTTCTTGACACCTCCTAAAGGAGCTGCCATCCCCAGTTGGAGCCATTTTTAGACTATTGTATTTCATAGTATCACAAGGTGACTGATTATTGATTAGATTTGTCATTACTGAAAATAATATTCTATGGCTATCATTTAATTTCAGAGAAAGAAAGGGAAACTCCTGACTGTAAAGAGCTTCAAAGGAATTAATCTGCCTCTCTGTCCAGTAGAAGGAAGGAAGTGTTGCTGACAAGGTGTGATGGGGATCAAACTTCATTTCTGCCCTCATTCCATTTCATTTCATTCACCCTCTTTCCCCCCCTCATTTCCTCCATATTCTTCCATGCTTTGAATCCCATTCAAACCCCCCAAAAACCAACATATATAACCTTTCGGGGCTTATTATTTTACAAACCAACTTATATAAAATGAAAAAAGTGTTAAATGTTATAAGCTCCACCCCCGCTTCACAGCCATTGCAATACATTGTTATATCACATTAACTTCATAAAACACTTACCACTTAAACCTTCGTTGATTCATAAAACTCTGCCATATAGCCAGTGGGTCCCTCTTCCCCGCATTTCACAAATTTAAAAGGTTAACCCCCACAGCTTATAACTAAAAGTCAAAAGTTGCGATCTGGGCTGCGATCCGGTCCCACTTCTTCCCTGCCACGTCACTCATCTCCTCCCCCGTGCATCGCACATCGCAGAGTTTACATATTCCATGCTTATAACTAAACACTACGAATTGCGATGTGCACTACGGTTCGGTCCCACTTACCCTCCATGTCATTTACTCTCCACATCACCTCTCTATCACATCACATCGTCAATTGTATTCTTCAAAACTCAAACTTTAAATATTGTGAAGTGTGCGGATGCAACACCACTTCATAACTTCCATATACATAATTTCAGGTCTGGGTAAATGAGTTTTCCACGCTATTTGCGTGCATAATACGCTAATTCTGGCCTACATAGTTTGAAGCTAATTTTATGAAGAAAGAAGGGTAAACACGACCGAAAGGGCTCGGGTAGCAAAAAGACACCAAGGGTCGAGTCGGGCATTTATGCAGAGATCGAACAACAGAGACTAAAGGGGCAGCAGGACGCACCATCACCGACACCAATCAATGAGAAGTGGCCACTAGTGCACCAGATTAATTACTAAATGCCAGTTTTCTACATAACATAGCCAGATGTCAGAGCCTCCATTGGTTACCTCTTCGAAAGCATTACAACTGCCTCCAAGCCACTTTGTTGATGCACGAAGAGCCGCCTGAGTTTTCCGTTCTTGAAGAGTTACCATAATAAATTCTACATGTGGTGTTCATCATAGATTTTCTTTATTCGGGCCTTGCATGGCCACACTTGTCTAATTTCACTTTTTTTGTAATAAATAAAGGTTTCTAGAGTAGATTAGGGCAAACCGACTTAGTTTTTAGTTAAATACTTCTAGAATTATCATTAGCAGGGGTTGGATATCTTAGCATCTATATTGTAAGAACTACTATTGGAGCACTATAATTTTGGAGTTGGACATCGATAATCAAACACCGATTACAGGATTCTTGAGTTGTGTTAAAATGGTGATGTGTTTCTTCTTTGTTTAAATGTTTCCATCATTTTCTATGATGTGTATCTGCTCATCTAATTGTAAATCAGAAATTTTAAATTATGATTCTATGTCGGAGCGCCTTAATTATGTCTACAATTTACAATCTGAATTTTTTCTGCTGAAGTCTGATTAAATAATTCTTAATTTCTCTATATTCACTGTTGAACCTTATTTTTTCTCTCACCTCATAATTCATACAGCTCTTAAGATCCATTTCGCACAATTAGCTTACCCTGTGATTTTCTCTTGATTTTGACGTGCCATTCCAGCCTTTGACTGCATCTCCCAATGGAATAGCCTTTGTAGCCCTATCTATCCAACCACACAATCAATCAAACAAACAACCCCATCACTTTAACTAGCCTAATATCAGTACTTATAACTAACAATTTAAATTGATTTAAATCATAAAACAGAGAGAGCCCTCTCTAAGTCTAGGAAGGCTAGGTCCTGGACTAAAAAGCGGTTTGATGTTGTGCTTTATAGTTTAGTTTTCCAATCTTCTAAATTATAGAGAGCTAACAGGTCCTTTTCCTTGATCTTCTTCGAATGTTTAGGAATTCAATGAAGATTATCTGGAAGAGTGAGTGGCCCTTGTGCCATCCAATCCAGGTCTTGATTAGCCTTGTATTCGTCTCCTTCTTCCTCCTTTTTTGATTCAGATTCACCTTCTCCTTCACCACCTAGGCCTTCGTTAAACTCAAAAGCAGTTGTTGGTTGTTCTCCTTCATAAATAACAAGATCTTCCTCGTACTCTTCATTAATAAGTGGAAGAAACTCTTGTTGGATTGAGTCTTCTAAAGAATATGTTAATTTCTCAAGAGTGGAAAATACTAAATCTTCCACCAATGTAACCAATACACCAATATGAGTTTTTTCTTTCTTCTTGGGATGATGGGAAAGATTATGAGCAACGAGAATTAAACCGATATCTTTCGCAAACCAACAGGTAATAGGTCAAATTTCCTAGAGTTGATTGTAGGTAACTTTATTGGCTAACTCTGGACCAAGTAGAGAAGACACTCCTACTTTAGGAATAGGAGTTGGGGCAGAACTATGGATATTATTGCCTTGTCTAGAAGATGAATGGTTGGGATGTGATGAGTTATCAGCCGTAAAAAAACTAGATTTCCTCCTTCTAGTGCGAGAAATTTGACGGTGTTGGAACCCGCCAACATACTGGGGATCTCCCTGATATAAGGTCCCAATCAGACCTCACACCATTTGGTGTAGGAGTACCATCCAGAAATATGGCATGGATACCATGAAATTAGAGATCTTTCTTGGCTTAAGGAGTTAGCATGAGATAGTAGCGTGCATGTGCTTTAGAATGAGAAAGAAAGTGTGCCTTGTGAAATGTTTGATTGTAGATGTATCAAGATTTTTTCACTACAAGGGATAAATGTGAGTCTCTAAAAGAAAAGTAATAGTACTAATCTAGTAAAGGCTCACGCACATAAACGAGGAAGAATCATTAGACATCAAGTGAAATAGTTCACATATATGCAATGATTGTTAAAATAATCACAACACATTTCCAACAAGTTTAGCACCAAAGTCATTGAAATAGTTCAATTATTTAGGTACATATTAAATCCAACATAAACCACAAACATTAAAAGAATAGTCTCAAAACATCCATGATTCATGCATGAAAATGTATTATCTGAATGGTTTCAAGTATTAAGAAAAAGTTCCAAGATACACGAGTACAATTAATATCACCAACTCCAATAATGGAGCATTAGAACCATTACTTTCTCCCCAAAATTATTATCTCTATCTATGTAATGCCTTGTGGGAGAAGCCAAGGTTAAAATTCATTTTCTTGAGAAATGAGGATCCTTTTATAATTTGAGGCATGACCTTTCATATCCTCATGATTCTTGAGTTCCTCACATGAATTTTCAACTTCTAATGACCTTTGGACTTCTAAATGACTTTTGAAATTACATGTGACTTTTGGAATTACATGACTCTTAGGATTACATGTCTTTTGGACTTCCTTGTGTGTCTCTTTTGTCCATACATGACTTTGGGACTTCTACTTCTTTTTCTTTACAATAATTACGTAATTAAATCATGATTTCTGCATCATCATCTGGTGAGGACATGACAAGTCACTATCATTGATTACATGGACTTTCTTGATAGGTGACAATGTTTCCACTTGTATCTTCGATCTTGCATGCAAATTCCATGTTGTTGATGTCTTCACCCTCAAAATTTCCTTTGATCATGTGGAGCCTTTGAGCTTCTTTAATCATCTGGATTTTAATGTTATTCATCTTGTCTCATCACGTGTTCTTCATTCTTGAATTATTCTTTGAATCTCCTCTTTGTTTGATTCCCTTCAGGCATCTTTACCATGTTGTTCTATAATACCTACAACTGAAATCGCTCATGGAAATCATAACTCCCTCCTCCCACACTTACCCAAGCTTATTGGTCCACCGGGGTAAATATGTGGCAAAGAGTTACTATGATATGACTCAACTCCCTAAGTACAGTTAAGTAAGTGGAATCGACAAACCAAAACTTTACTGACCTCCCTTGGGTGCTACAGGACCCCTAAGAGCTAACCAACCACTCTAGGTGCCCAACCCTAGGTTCAATTTCTTTTTCACTGACTTGGGATCTCAGTCACTCTCATGAAAAGGCAATACAACAATTTTAACCCTCCAGTCGCTCCCATAAGCCTGCTTCTGAGTGACTGTAGACTAATTTACTCAGTTTTGTGCCAGCAACCCCGAGATCTGAGCCACTTTTTAAGGGCTAGGATCCAGACCTATGCCCAAAACTTAATGAAACTCTCACAAATTATAAATAACACATATACATAACTTATAAGTCAAAACTTGAACAATGAATTAACCTAAACCATCCCAACCATGACAGATATTTTTTCAAACACACCATGAACATGTAATCTGCATGTCATAATTATATATCTGAACATGGGGGTCTCATACTTATCTTAGAATCGTCAAGAAGGTTCGATGCCCTTTCACAATAGCTGCAATATCATCTATTATGCCATGCATTCAATAACCAATCATTTACCAATCAAAACATGATGATAACCATAACTAAATTATATCATAAAACCATGCTTATAACCAACATATGACCATAATAATAAAAATGAGAGAACATCCATCAAAGCCACATAATAAAAATTATAACTACTCAGGAAATACAAGAGGAAAAGATATTTTATTAACATATGCAAATCCAACCAAGTCATGGCCTTCCACATACCACCCGACCATAGATTGGGCTGAACCAAATCTTTCTTTCATCCAATCACCCCAATGCCATATTCCAAGGATGAATGTGGGACTCACAACAAAACAGTCTAGTCTTCCTTAAGCTTACCGCATATCTCTCCATTACTGGTCAAGGGATTTCTAGGCCTGAAACCCTCATCTATATAACCAGCCTTTACCATAATCCCACCATTACCAATCAAGGGATTCCTAGGCCCAACAAAGAAACATACATTACTAGGATTTACCGCAATCTCACCAAAACTAGTCAAGGGATCACTAGGCCCTAAACAAGCTTGGATTCCTCCATATTTATTCACCAATAGCTTGATTAATTTTCCCATCTCCACCCTCGGGATTTACCATGTCTCTGTACATTACTGGTCAAGGTATTTCTAGGCCCTTAGGAATTTTCCTGACACCACCTCACCTGGTTCCAAAACCATTCGACAATCCAAAGCTAAACCAAATGAAAGAACTCCATCACACCATGGGTATCCGAAAATGGCAAGCCAAATTTGAAACCACTATCACACCTGGAAAAACCCATGCCAATGACATCAAGAGAACCAAATACACACATACATATACTATACATGCCAAAAATAGCAAGGAAATATTACATGCAACTCGATACCTGCAAGTAATCCTGCTATAACCACTTGATCCAAATATTACTTTGTAGAAATTTTAATAATATCTGAATTATTCACCGAGATTATCCTGATTACACACTATTTAAGCTTCATGCATAATACATAACCTCTTCTACAATTGATCATCAATATGCGGAAATAGAAGCAGTCGCATGCGCACATTACAACATAATCAAGCACACATATAACACAGTATGTAATGGGGAAAGCATACAGCTGAAAACCCCCAACTATCTGTATATTATAATGATAGAGAACATGTAACAATACATAGCACAAATCTCTCACAACTCTCAGCACTATCTCACATGCTACACACAAACTAGCACGGAAGATGAACAAGTCACAGGTTCAAATCTCCTCCACAAGTCTGCCTACCTCTACTGCGCAATCCAAGATGAATAATGATGAGATCCAAGTTTGAATCCACCTGGCTTGTACTGCGCAATCCTCATTGGAAATCTCAATCAATGTGTGTGCAAATCTCATGCACAGCCATATTCACAACTGATAGTAGACTCACCCTTTCACCCACCTCTAACACTGGTCTCCACTGAACTGTCCATGCATTGCAGTTAACTGATGTGTTCTTTTGTTGATTTATGAGTTAATAATTAGTGAATTAATTAATAATTAATTCACACCACTCATCACTAGTGTATTTTTCAGTTAGACTAAATACAACTAGTTCAACTAAGTTAAGCAGAACACAACTCCACCAACTGTCTCATCAACTCCACCAAACTCTGCCACTTGAGTTCTAATTGAAGTCAACCATGAAATAGCTCAACTAACCCTTAGGAAAAGTGTATTTCCTTCTGTCAGTTGCATGTGCCACATCCAAGCATCAAACTGAAGTGCTCCAAGAGGATAAGATAATGTTTATAGTCTAAATATTATTAAGGGTTAATAATATTTGACTGATCTATTTTTAGACTGGCAGTCTAAAAATAGACTTCGCCCAATATCTAAAAATAGAGGTCCATCTATTTTTACCAACTTGACCAATCATCCATAAATAGCATCCTGCAACTCATAGACCATGATCCATATGTCTAAAAATAGACTTTGCGCCAAAAATAGCCTGCGGGCCCACTTAGTGAAGGCGACTTCATTTCACTAAGCTCCATCATCTTGTTGCATTTTCAACACTCCCTCTCAACAAGATATGGATTATCTTCAACCCCTATCCTGCCTCTGTGGTATTCGAATTTGCTCCTGGTGAGCGCCTTCGTCAAGATATCAGCATCCTGATCCTCCGTGGGAATATATGAAAGTAACATGATTCTCCGCTGCACACAATCTCTGATATGATGGTACCTGATGTCGATGTGTTTGGATCTATCATGAAATCTTGGATTAGTGAGAGTTTAATGCAACTGCGGACATCCACAATAAATCACCAGTGGGCTCAAGTGTGACCCCGGAAACAGCCCGACAGATCTTCCTCATCCATATGGCTGTATGCGGTAGCTTCTTGCCATATATGACCTGTGGGCCCGGGTACCAGATCTCTGCTTCCTGCTATACCAAAGCATTTGTCGAACCGTCTGCAGAGATCCCTCCAGATGTGCTCTTTCGGTCCGTTGGGCTCCCTGCCCAATCTGCATCCGTGAAGCCACACAACTTCACCTCATCCTCTTGTCTGTACCACAGACCATATCCCGATGTGCCACTGAGATAACGCAATACATGCTTGTCTGCCTTCTAGAAGATCTTGGTAGGCTTAACCATAGCTTGTGAAAGGTGGTTAACAGCATAGCATATATCGAGTCGTGTATTGACCAGATACATAGCGACCCCACCAACTGTCGATAGACAGTTGCATCCACTACCTCCGCTGAAGTAGCATCCTCCTTCCTCCAACCTACAGGAAGAGGGGTATCAACAGGCTTGCAGCCATGCATGAACTTCTTCAGCTATCTAAGACATGCCTGCACGAGAAACAAGCAGGTCCTTCACTCTTTGTTGCCAAATTTCAATCCAGGAAATAATGAAGGAGGCCCAAGTCCTTCATCTCAAACTCTCTAGCAAGATCACTCCTTGCAGAAAGTATCAACAACTCATCACCGTCAAAATCAGATCATCTACATCTGAGTACAATGATAAACCAACCACCTCACCCAGTAAGTCTGGGTTAGGATATATACCTCACTCTTGGAGAATCCAAGTCGGTAGAAATAAGCTGTCAAATCAAGTGCTGTACCAAGCACGAGGTGCTTGTTTCAACCCATACAGTGCTCTCTTGAGTCTGCAGACATGCGACTCACTGTTGAAGATCTCTAAACCTTCGGGCTGCTCTATGTACACCTCCTCCTCAATGAGTTTGTTGAGGAACGCAGTCTTCACATCCATCTAATGGATGTGCCACCCCATCTGCGCTGAGAGAGCAAGAATCGTTCGTATGGAAGAATACCTTGCGACAGGTGCAAAGGTCTCCTCATAATCGATCCCCTCTATCTGTGAGAAGCCTCGGGCAACAAATCTTGCCTTGTACTTCTCCACACTCCCGTCATCCGCCTGCTTCACTTTGTAGATCCATCTCGAACCCACCACTGATTTCTCCTCCGGCCTTGGGACAATCTCGCATGCACTGTTTCTGACAATCGAATCATACTCTTCCACCATGGAATCTACCCATGCGGGGTCCTCCACAGCTTCCTCGAAAGAGGATGGCTCTGTCACGACACATTTGCTCACAAGAGCCATGTATCCAGTGTACCGATCCGGTGACTGTCTCTGTCTGCGCTGTGCTGTAGGTGGTCCTACAACCTTCTCTACATCTTGAGCCAGTCGCTCAGCTTCTGTAGTGCGCATGCGCCCTCTGATGGTTGGCGCTGCATGGGTGGTTTCTTCCACCTCCTGAACTTCCTCTTGTGGCTGATCCACATCCGGAAGCTCCTCCTTAGGAACTAACAGCTCCTCATCTGCATGCAAGTGTAGCTCCCTCTCAAGCGAACAATGCATGGCTTTCTCCTCCTGAAACTTGATATCCCGTCGCACAACAGTCTTGCGACTGTCTGAAAAATACACCCGATAGTTGTGAGGTGTATCAGTGTACCCCACAAATATTCCAACCTCTGCGGTCAGATCCAGCTTCTTTCTGGCATCCTTCATCACATGCATGTAGACAGGTGAGCCAAAAATTCTCAGATGAGAAATATCAGGCCTCTTGCCAGAAAACGCCTCCTCCGGTGTACTCATGCCAAGTATCTTGTGAGGACAACGGTTCTGCACATATACTGCAGTATTGCATGCCTTCGCCCACAAGTGAAGGGGTAGGCCCTGATCATGCAACATCGCCCGTGCAGCACCCACGATCGTTCTGTTCTTCCGCTCAGCAACCCCGTTCTGCTGTGGGTTATGGGGTGCTATGAGCTCTCTCTGAATTCCTTCTGCGCTGCAAAAGTCCTTGAATTCAGCAGAGATGAATTCACCACCATTGTCGCTCCTAAGAGCCTTCACATGCTTCCCCGATTCCTTCTCAACCAACGCCTTGAACTCACAGAACTTTGAGTATGTCTCGCTCTTCTTCTGCATGAAGAAGATCCACCACTTCCGAGAAAAATCATCAACAAAGATCACATAGTACTTGTGCTTTGTTGTCGAAGCTACTGAGAAAGGTCCACACACGTCTGTGTGAATTCTATCAAGGATCGTTGTGGCGCGACTATCCTTCTCGTGAAAGGTGGCTTTCACAAATTTTCCCAAGGTACACCCCTTGCACTGATCTGACTGTGCAAGAGTGCCCTTAGGAAGCCCAGTAGAAATCTACTACAGTATCTTCAAAGCTCCATGGTGAAGGTGGCCCAATCTCCGGTGCCACAGCTCGCCATCATCTCGGCTCACCACTCCTTCTGCCTTGCATGCCATTGTTGCGCAGCCATCTACTTGCAACTGATAAAGGTTCTTGACTCGAACCCCTATCTTCCGGGTTTCTCCAGTTGTCTTACTGCGCAGGAAAGCCTTTCCTTCGCTGAAGACAACATCGTACCCCTTGTCTTCTAACATCGCCACAGAGATCAGATTCTTCATCAATCTTGGAACATGCAACACTTCCTTCAATACGAAGGGTTTACCAGACTCCCTCTCAAAGGAAATGGTACCGATACCGGTCGCACTGTATCTACCATCATCGCCCATCTCGATGTGCACTCCAAGATCTTTCTCATCCAGATCGGAAAACAAATCTCGATCTCCAGTCATGTGAAAAGACGCACCACTGTCCAAGAACCATACTGATCCCATCACACTTGATACCAAGCATGCGATCAGCGAAAAATCCAGCTCAAACAGTGAGGCTAAGGCCTCTCCCGCTGTAGATCCAGCAGCATGCTTATTTTTCTTCTTCTGCGGACAATTTGTGGCATAATGTCCGTGCTGGTGACAGTGAAAGCACTTCACCTTGGACATGTCTTGCTTCTTGCCTTTCGCATCGGAATGAGAAGCTTTCTTGCTCTTCCCCTTCTTTGCTTTGGCAGCCAAAGCACAATTTTCTTCATCAGATGCCTTTGATGAAGATCCGTCCCTGGTATTCTGCCTTATCTCCTCTTGCACAAGATCCGACCACAGTTGCTCCCATCCTGGCAATTTCTCCCGACCATTGACAGAATCTTGATAGGCATGCCAACTCTTCGGAAGACCAAGGAGAGCCAAGCTCACCAATTCCTCATCATCAACAGTCACCCCCACACTTCCCAGCTCATCCCTGCATTGGATGAACTTCATGAGGTACTTGGGCATATTGTCGCCTTTCTCCATCTTTATGTGTCTGAGTTTATCCTTGAGCGCCAACTTCCTCTGGTCGCTCTTGCTTTGGAATAAATCTGTCAACACTTTCCACATCAAGTATGGAGAAGCTTTTCCATGCATGTTGGATACAATGTGATCCTTCACGCCCTCCAACAGAATCCTTCGACATTTTTCCATCTTCTTTTGCCAAGCCTCAACTTGAGCAGCATCAGTAGACTTTGGGATCTCAGCTTCTATGAACTCCTTCAGCCCGTTATCATCTAATACCACCTCCATCCTATCCTTCCATGCAACATAATTCGAGCTGCCCTCAAGGGCATACTCCAGTCACAATCCGTTGAAAGACATTTTTACTTCGACACCAAGAAAACTACTGCAAATTCGAATTCCAAATTTTGCTGCAAATTCGAATTCCACCAGCTCAAAACTCAACTTCTTCTGATCTGTGAGAACAAATTATTTCTAGCACAGAGATTGGTTGTAAGGGCATTTACTGGATATATCACCTTTCAAAGAAAGGATGGATCCAGAGGCTACCTGGCCCTTTACAGACTCTGTCTACCGAAATAATTGTAATCACTGTAATAGATCCGATGATCAATTCTTCTCCGATACCATGTAGAAATTTGAATAATAGCTGAATTATTCACCGAGATTATCCTAATTACACACTATTTAAGCTTCATGCATAATACATAACCTCTTCTACAATTGATCATCAATATGCGGAAATAGAAGCAGTCGCATGCGCACATTAAAACATAATCAAACACACATATAACACAGTATGTAATGGGGAAAGCATACAGCTGAAAACCCCCAACTATCTGTATATTATAATGATAGAGAACATGTAACAATACATAGCACAAAGCTCTCACAGCTCTCAGCACTATCTCACATGCTACACACAAACTAGCATGGAAGATGAACAAGTCATAGGTTCAAATCTCCTCCACAAGTCTGTGTGCCTCTACTGCGCAATCCAATATGAGAATGAATAAGATCCAAGTTCAAATCCCCTTGGCTTGTACTACGTAATCCTCATTGGCAATCTCAATCAATGTGTGTGCAAATCTGCACAACCATAGTCTGTGATAGTAGACTCACCCTTTCACCCACCTCTAACTACTGGTCTCCTTTGACTGTCCATGCATTGGAGTTGGCGATGTGTTCTTTAGTTGATTTATGAGTCAATAGTAGTGAATTAATTAATAATTAATTCACACCACTCATCACTAGTGTATTTGTGGAGTTAGATAAGCCACAACTAGTTCAAGCCCAAGATTAAGCCAGGAACACAACTCCACCAAACTACCTTACATGAGTTCCTAGCTGAAGTCAACATGCTGACAAGCTCAACTAACACTTAGGAAAAGTGTATTTCCTTCTGTCAGCTGCATGTACCACATCCAAGCATCAAACTGAAGTGCTCTAAGAGGATAAGATAATGTTTATAGTCTAAATATTATTAAAGGTTAATAATATTTGACTGTTCTATTTTTAGCCCGGCAGTCTAAAAATAGAAACCGCCCAATGTCTAAAAATAGAGGTCCATCTATTTTTACCAACTCGATCAATCATCCATAAATAGCATCCTGCAACTCATAGACCATGATCCATATGTCTAAAAATATACATAGTCTAAAAATAGACTTTGCGCCAAAAATAGCCTGCGGGCCCACTTAGTGAAGGCGACTTCTTTTCACTAAGCTCCATCATCTTGTTGCATTTTCAACAGCTTGATTGATATTTGCTTCCCTTTGCTTCATTTTCCTTCCTTTTCCTTCCTTTCTCCAATGCTAGAGTGCTCCAAGAATGCTCTAGTGTGCAAGAGTGAGAGAGAGAGAGAGAGAGAGAGAGAGAGAGAGAATATAGAGAGAGAGCTCCAACCCAAAACTGTTAAAAGGCTGTGAAATGATCCTCAAAAGCCTTTTTATCATTTAGGCCACTATTTTCTTCAAGTTCCTCTATTTTCCTTCAATTTCCTCCTCACATGCAACATGTGACCTTTCACCTTCCTTTTCTCCTATTTTCCATTATTTCATAAATAAAATTCCAATAAATGTCTCTTTCCTTTTTCAAATCCTTTTCCATTGCCTTTGTATATTTCCCTTAGCCATAATAAACCAAATGAACACCCACTAGGATTTCTTACACAACGTTTATCTTGGAATAAGTTTCCCATGACCTTGGTCTTATTTTTTCCTTTATTACTTTATTACATGAAATTTTAACCCGGGGTTGTTACAGAAAGCACACATGACTTAACAATGTGATTGGAAAATAGTGGAGGCTTTTGGGCGTAGAGCGCATTGTCGAGGAGGGAAACTTGAGTGCTTTGAGGCTTTAGGATGCACTTTTTGTGAAAATTACAAATAGTTGCAGTGATAGATTTATTTCTCCTAATTATTTCAATAAGTTATTATTCAGAAATCTTCCAGCAAATATCGAAATAAATACTACTGCAACATTCACAAATATATATGCAGAGAAATAAACAGTAGGGAACATAAGCACAAGAATCAATCACATGTACACAATTATTTTTGGACAATTTTCCCTGAAAAAGCCCAATGTGGGAAAACTGGTGCAGCAGATGAGGGTTTTATTAATTCTTCATCAAATTATATCTTTACAGGGAAATACAACGGCAGATAAATTATGAACCACTTGAGACTGAATTTTTGGCTTACTCGCATAATTATCTAACACCTTGAACAACCCATGCATGCCCCTGCGTCTCTCTGTGTGATTCACTACGTAGTCCTAGCGCTGGACTACGTGAGTCTGCGTGAAGACTGTGTGGGTTATCTGCGTTGCAGCCTCAAGCTGCCTCCAATGACCCACTACTGCCCTCTGTCCCTGATCTCGATCACCACTGACCTCCTCCTTCAGCTTTTTTCAAACTTCTCGCTCTGCAACTCTCCCACTGAGATCGAATTATACATTGGGATGGATCTCCTTCAGGTACTGAGTGTATTCCTGGCTTGTTTTCCAAATGACCCTCAAACCTTCTTTTATAATCTTCCTGTTTGAGAACCAAAGGCCCAAATTAAAATATTAATCAATGGCTAAGATTAAAACTTGACTTGATCCATGTTTTCTAGAAGATTCACACTCTGACTTATTAATTTCCTTTAATTATTTCATTTTCCTAAGTTTAGACTTAGGGTCTTCATTAAAATAATTAATTATTTTAATAAGTCATGAACCGAGTGGAATTTCCACAAATTGTTTATGGGTTCTTTGGAATGTTGTTTTCCAAGAATCCCTGCAAAGTTTGAGACTTGGAACACTTCCAGATGCCAAAAAAATCAACACTCCCTCTTAGCGAGGAAGGTGTTCCATCAATATGACTGTTGCATGTTGCTCTGATTTTGAAGCACACTCTGGGCTGTCGATCTCAAGATTCTGCCCCCCTATCTGTTGTGCTACTACCTCCTGTACTGCTGCCTTTGACACTGACACAGTCACTGTTGTCTATGTACTACATCTCCCTCTGAATATTGATTCTATCCATTCCTGCTACTAGAATGGATTCTTCATCATCCCCATCTTCTCTCTAAAGTAGACCAACTTTGTCTTCCCTAGAGCCTTTGTGAGGATGTCTTCCACCTGTTCTCACGTTGGATTGTACTGCAACTGAATAGCTCCATGTTGTACACAGTCCCTAATGAAGTGACACCTAATTTCAATATGGTTGACCTATCATGAAACGCAAGATTCTCATAAAGCTTTATGCAACTCTGATTATCACATAAGATGTTGGTCGCTTCCATTTTCTCCTTGAGTAGATTCACTATCAGTTTCCTAAGTCATATGGCTTCGCACGAAGTTGTGTTGGCTGCCATATACTCAGCTTTTGCTTAACTCAGTGCCACAGAATTATATTTCCTACTCCACCAGGAAGTCATTCCTGATCCTAGACTGAAAAAATACCCACTGGTACTCTTCTGATCAATTGAACTTCCAGGCCAATCTGCATCAGTGAAACCACTCAACCTGACATCATTGCTACGGGTGTACTTCAATCCAAGCTTGATTTTTCCTTGAAGGTACCTAAGAACATTCTTGACTGCTGCCGAATGTGCCCTCTTCGGTTCTACCATGAATTGAATAAGGCTATTTACAACATAAAATATGTCTGGCATTGTATTTACCAGATACATCAATGACCCTATGAGCTTCCTATACATCATAGGATTAGCCTCATCATCTTCGGAGGTGTCGATTTTCCTCTAGTTGGTGATCATTGGAGTTGTCATGGGTTTACAGTCCTCCATCTGAAATCTCTTTAGAGATTAGTGTATCTTCCTTGACCAAGGAAGATCTCCCCATTTTGTTGCCAAACTTCCAACCCCAAAAAATAGTGCATCTGTCCTAGATCCTTCATGTCAAATTCTTCAGCCAAATTCTTATTGCAATATGTGATAAGCCTTGATGATCCTGTCAAGAACAGATCCTCTACATACAACACGAGTATCAAGGGCTCACTCCCTACTCTTAGATAGTAGAGATTGGGATCTGCATCACTCTTGACGAATCCCATCTTCTGCAGGTAGCTTTCAATTCGACCATACCAAGCTCTAGGAGCTTGCTTCAGTCCATATAATGCTTTCTTCAATATGCACACATGATTTTTTTGATCATGTGTCTCAAAGCCCTCTAGTTGTTCTATATACACCTCTTCTTCTATCACGTCGTTCAAGAATGTCGTCTTGACATCCATTTGGTGAATTTCCCATCCCTTCTGTGCAGCAAGGGATATCATGGAGCTGATATATGTGTACCTGGCTACTGGGGCGAAGGTTTATTCATAGTCAATTCCTTCCTTCTGATCATACCCCTTAGCCACAAACCTAGCTTTAAATTTCTTGATGTTTCCATCCACAGCATACTTGATTTTGTAGATCCACCTGGATCCTACAACAGATTGCTCCTAAGGTCTCGGTACTACTTCCCAGACATCATTCATCGTGATGGAACTAGAATCTTTCACCTTTGCATCAACCCACACCTAGTGCTGAGTTGCTTCCCAAAAACTAGAAGGTTCTCTGACTTGAGCAACTAAGGCATGATACCTCTCAGACTGCCTACATTGTATCTTCTCATTTCAGGGGATTTCGACAAATTCCTCTGCATCCTTCATAATCTGTCGAAGTTCCCTACTCGTTCTTCCATTGGTGGTGGGTGGATTTACCGACTCTCCCTCTTGCAAATCCTCGGGAGACACATCCGTTGGATCACTATGCCTTGGAGAGGCAACTAAATTTTTATCATTGGTTGTTGGGGCTGGACCAGAGGCTCTTCCTCAAACTGCATAGCAGAAGGAAACTCACGTGATCTTCTAAAGGCCTTTTCCTCCATGAACTTCACATCCATTCGCACCACCACTTTCCTACTCTCAAGAATGTAGATGTGATAATCCTTTGCATTCTCGTTGTATCCTACCAGATACCCCTTTTCAGTAGTCATTTCCAACTTCTTCCTCTTCTCACTAGGCACATGACAGTAAGTTGTACTGCCGAAGATTCTAAAGTGACTCACTTCAGGATCACTGCCAGCGAAGACACTTTCTAGCGTGATCTTTCCCAGTGCAACTTGAGGAGTCCTATTCTGAATGTAGACATATCTATTACACACTTCAGCCCACAGGAATTTGGGCATCTCTTGTTCCTACAACATAGCTCTGGTTGATCTAAGGAAGGTGTTCGACAAGATATGGGGCAATGGGTTTTTGTAGCGGTTGAAGGAGGACAGACCTGAGGGATCAAACAACCTCCTTTTGCCCGCTAAGATCCTGCTCTTTATATTTTCTGTTTATGTATTTTTTCGCATTGATACTTAATGGTTCGACTATACTGTTTATTGTCTCTATTTCGAATTGTTTTCCTCACTAAGGAGATCCGGGAGACTGTTTTAGCTTCAAAATTTATGCCATCATAAAACTTGTGAAAGTGGGTTTGGTGTCTACCACCTAGCTTATATTCATGATGAAAGTCGTGATGATGATTGCAATAGACATAGTCTGTTTTCATCCCTGTTTCAGACCTCTCCACAACCAAGTGGAAGCCTGGGGGATGAAACGAGATGACACAACAAAATTATTTTTGTTTTTTGGACAAAGCTGTGAGGATCGATAGAAACATCATCCTCCTCAGTGGAAAATTCATTTTTCCTTTACTCATAAGTAAGGAAAATGCAGTTCTTTCAATTCTCTTGCATATACTATGTAACCTTCTACTTAATCAATAGATGGGTTTGATTTTTTCTTTGGAAAAAAAAAACATAGCTCTAGTTGCTTCAATAATAGTCCGGTCTTCCTTTCTGCCACGCCATTTTGCTCCGGATTATATGGAGTTGTCCACTCCCTTTTGATGCCTTCCCTTGCATAGAATCCGGTGAATTATTTATCTATGTATTCACCACCATTATCTGATCACAACACCTTGATCCGCTTCCTTGTCATATTTTCCACCAGAGCCTTAAACTCTTTGAATCGACTGAAGACTTCATCCTTGATCTTCAAGAAGTAGATCATTTTCCTGGAATGGTAATCAATGAAGGTGACGAAATATCTGGCACCGCTAAGAGCTCTAGTGGACATCGGCCCACAGTTAACACCCTTGGCCCTATTGTTGCTTATCTGATATGCTACCTTGGCATAGTTTCCCAATACGCACCCCTTGTAGACATCATCTTGTTTAGTGCTTAGTTTTGGAACACCTGTGATAGTCTTCTGGAGAGTTCTCAACACCCCATGATGAAAATGATCCATTATTGTGTGTCATATCTCATTCAGGTCCATTTCATCTACGTTTCCAACTAGTGCCATTAGAGAATCAAGATGTAGCTTGTACAGTTTGTTGCTTCTTACCTCGCTCTGTGCCTTCTTCTTCAAACTAGGGTGCTTGGCGTAGACTCTATTTCCAATAAAGTATACGTCATATCCTCGGTTTTGAAGCTGTGACACTGAGAGTAAATTCATCCCCAAACCCAGCACATGTAGTACATTAGTGGCCTGGATTCTATTTCCTGCCTTGGTCTGAAAAACTACGGTACCTCTCCCAATGGTAGTGCATTTTTCTTTATTAACCATGGTTATTTTGAAATTCATCTGCTCTTCTTGGTAGTCAGAAAAACAGTCTTGTACTCCCATCATGTAAGCAGAGGCTCCGTTGTCAATATCCCAGACATCACAAGAAGCAATGCTTGATACGAAAGCAAAATCTTCCTCAAGTCTGGATGCAAATATAGAGACATCATGATCCATCTGTTCTCTCGTGCTTCTTCCCCCTCCTGTAGAACTACGTGAACCCTTCTGCGTCAATGCTACAACATTAGATTTTTGTTCACTGATAGATGCCCCATCCCAATTATTCATCTATGGCTTTGATACCATGTGAAAATTACAAACAGTTGCAGTGATATATTTATTTCTCCTACTTATTATTTCAATAAGTTATTATTCAGAAATCTTCTGGCAAATATCGAAATAAATACTACTGCAACATTCACAAATATATATGCAGAGAAATAAACAGTTGGGAACATAAGCATAAGAATCAATCACATGTAGACAGTTATTTTTGTACAATTGTCCCCAAAAAAACCCAATGTGGGAAAACCGGTGCAGCAAATGAGGGTTTTATTAATTCTTCAGCAAATGATATCTTTACAGGGGAATACAATGGCAGATAAATTATGAACCACTTGAGACTGAATTTCCGGCTTACTCGGATAATTCTCTGACACCCTGAACAACCCCTACATGCCCTTGCGTCTCTCTGTGCAATTCACTACACAATCCCAGCGCTGAACTATGTGAGTCTGCATGAAGTCTACATGATGACTGCATGGGTTCTCTGCGTTGTAGCCTCAAGCTGCCTCCAGTGACTCATTGTTGCCCTCCGTCCCTGATCTCGATCGCCACTGACCTCCTCCTTCTGCTTCTGCAAACTTCTCGCCCTGCAACTCTCCCACTGAGATTGAATTCTACATAAGAATGGATCTCCTTCAGGTACTGAGTGTATGCTCAGCTTGTTTTCAAAATGACCCTCAAGCCTTCTTTTATAGTCTTCCTGTTAGAGAACCAACAGCCCATATTAAAAGATTAATCAATGGCTAATATTAAAACTTGACTTGATCCATTTTTTCTAGAAGATTCACACTCTGACTTATTAATATCCTTTACTTGTTTCATTTCCCTAAGTTTATACTTAGGGTCTTCATTAAAATAATTAATTATTTTAATAAGTCATGAACCGAGTGGAATTTCCACAAACTGTTTCTGGGTTCTTTGGAATGTTGTTGTCCAAGACTCCCTACAAAGTTTGAGACTTGGAACACTTACGAATGCTACAAAAATCAACACTTGTACACTAAACTGGAGAGAGGAAGCTTAAGGGAGGGCATGAGGCACAGGTTTTCCGGATGAAGGAAGGGCACTAGAGGATTGGAATTGCATTCATGCACTCAAGGAGACTAAGGAGGGTGCGGGGCGCATTGTTGAAGGTTGAAGGGTTGAAGCTTCGACCTTCCCAAGTGCATCATGTTCTCAAGAGAGGCTAGGAAGGCGCAAGGCTGAAGGCTGAAGGGTTAGGCTTTTGGATTCCCAAGTGTGCCATGCACTCAAGGGATCCAGGGATGGCATAGGGTGCAGTGCTTAAGGACAAAGGTAGTATGATGATGCTTCGACTATGCGACATGCACTCAACAAGAAGGAAGACTTTCTTAAGGGTGCAATTCAAAATAGCAAAGGGGGAATGATGCTTGGGAGTGCGAGAGTGTGCCATGCACTCACCTATCCTTAGTGGGTTGAATTTTGCAACCAAAATTTGTCTAAGCCTAAAAAGATAAGATAAGTGGTGAACATAATGAGTTTAGGTGTAAAATCAAATGTGTCACATGCCAACTCATCAATAAAACTTAGACAGGAGAAAACAATGATAAATACACATCAAAATGCTAGTTTACAAACACTCCCTAAGTACAATAAATAAAGTGTGTGCAACTGCAACCAAAAGTGTCATTTTACAACAAACAAAGGTGTTACAACCATGAAGTGCACTAAAGATGTTCTAAACATTGTGACGACACTTAAGAATGATTAAGAACACTTGAAACATGTGGAATGACTTGAAACGGCACTTGAAGACCAAGGCGACACTTGATGCGATAGTTTGGTAGCCTCCAAAATTTGAATGTAGTGAAGTTTTGGAGGGTGTTGTAGCAGCGACTACAGGAAGTAACCTTGGAAGAATTATAGTCCGCATTTGATTATTTTGTTTCCTATGGAGAAAAACAACAATGTAAATCTCTATTATGTGCCAGCGAATAATTAAATATAATTATAAATAATAATGATAATTAAAAAATAAATAAAACACGCATGTTTCATGATATCCATGTCGGAATCGTAAAAATAGAATGACACCAGAAGCTTTGACAATTGAAAATTATATGTCTACAAATACATAGGAGAGAAGCAACCTCATTTGTGTATACTAAAGTATGAACATAATAAAGGACTTGTTTATGTTCGATATTACTCAGTAGTTCGAGTCACTTCGAGATGCACCATAAAAAGGCCACTACTCTTACTTGTCACATAGGATTGAAAAGTAAGAACCTTAATGATAACAAGTTACAATAGTGCCACGATATAAATTAGATGTCAAATGGAAAACCTAGATAAGATGTGAAGGGGATTTGAGAAATAATGGTCGGAATTTATTGTAATCTCTACTGTAATTGGTTAGAAATCAATGAAAGAAAATTAAATCGAATGGAGGGATCACTTCTTACAACTGTTAGTACCGACACAAGAAAATATAACGGAGGAAACAGTAAAATAAATTTAAGGTTTAAAATTCTAAAATAAATTCTGACAAAATAGAATTATAGAATGTGCTTATGGGTCTTATAAGACATAACAATGCTCAAACACGAGTCGAAAATACTGGAAGAAGACCATAAATAACAAAAAAATCAATTTAAGTCATGATCGAAGCCTAGATCCCTGAAAACAACACAGATTTCTTTATGTATCATAGATTGATAAAAACCCCAAATGGGTTACGTATAAATTAAATAAATAAAAAGAGAAACATACCACTGAGGGTTATGAGAACCCTTTAGAAATAAATAATTGTGGAATGGCTCAGCATTGCCATTAAGGAAACATAAAAAAAAATTCAAGTTACAACCACAGTAAAATTAGATAGAAAATGATAGATTGCATGTAATTGTTGGTGTGTTGGTATTATTGCAGCCATATCATTCGAATGCGAGTAGAGTGTTACTTAAAAATAAAACATACTGCAAGGGTATTTAGGAACAACGTTAAAAAGAATCTCTATATAGAACAATCCCTTCTATCTTGCAAGCACATGTAAAGAAAAGTAAAAAATATTGTGTAAGCGCGGCATAAGACATAATTTTAAGTAATGTAATTCACTTGACATATGAAATAAGAAGAGTTTTTGACACAATTACCTTTGTCAAAATTGTGGGATGGTCGAACAGAATCATTCCTTGACAAACGAGAAGACCCAAACAACATAATAAATGTTTTGCGCTGAGAAAAAAAAAAAACCAGGAAATAATAGATTTTGGTAAATATAGAAATGAAGTCATTAAACTTATTAAAACCCCTAGTTTGATTTCCATTCTCGATTTCTCGAGATCCAATCTCAAATGTTTGTTTGGTAGGACAAAGATACCATTCGTGGTTACTACAGCAATTTCCATGCGTGTATATAGTTTAATCTGGAGGGTTCTCAGCCAAAAGCATCAATATTATCACAAGTGTTAATCCAAACATTAAGTTGTTTGAAAATAGGAATTAATGTTGTACGTTAAATTGAAGAAGCACTTATATTAAACTTGAGAATTTAAGAAGTGATGCATATTATTTATAGTGCAATTAGTAGTGAAACAATAAATTATGAGAACCCTAGAGAAGCTCAACTCCACCATGTTAGTTTATGTAGCATCATATGTGTTCTAGCCATGAAATTTGGTGGAAAGGCTAGAATACATGAGATCTCCAAAACCCATAAATTGTTTTTAGAAATTCCACCTAGAAATTGCATAATTAGATTACCAGCCTTTTTTTCAATATTTCCTAAATCTAAACTTGGGGAATATGGATAACTAATCGAAATTAGTTAAGCCAAGGTGTGAATTATCAAGAAACTCAGACAGATCGACTCCAAATTAATCCTACCCATTGATTCAGTTTTAATCTTGGTCGTTGGTGCTCCAACAGTGGATTATAAGAGGAAGTCAATGGTCACTTGGAGAAGATACAACAGATACACCAAAAGTTCGATTTCCTTGGCAGATTGATTTCCAAAGTAGAATAAATCAGTTGTCAGGGAGCCAAAGATCGAGAAGTGAGTGAGGGGTGGGGACAGTGAGGCTGGAGGAAGAATTCTAGATCCAATGAGTGTATTGGAAGAGAGGAAGAAGAGCTACAGTGAGGCTAACACAGGGAATGTGCAGTAGCCTTTAAAGGCAATTCGATTTGCAGATTCAGGAAGTTGTTTCAGTGTTCCAGTGGCGGACGAATTTTTCATAGGTTGAGAGAAGCATTTCTAGAGTCAGTGTCAGATAGAAAAATAAGCTCAGATTGAGATACAGGTTGTATGAATTAGAGCATGTGCAGACACCACGCAGAGGGTGACGCAGGGAAATTCGTAGAGGGTTTCAGAGACCAGTTTTCAATGTTGGATTTTCTTGTGGAGAGAGGAAAATTCCTCACTAGATTTTTTCCTGTATTTTTCTATGTAGGATTGCTATATTCAACATCCAAATTATTGTACTCAGAATTTGTCATTGTTGCTCAGTAATAAAACCCTCAGTTGTTGCATTGGTTTTCCCAAGTTGGATTTTTCCAGGGACATTTTACCAAAAATAATGGTGTCATTTTTATGTGTGTGTGTGTTCTAGTATTTTCTCAGTTCCAATGTTATTTTATTTCCAAATTTTTATTTGTGAAGGTTGTAATGTGAACTATTTGATTTTTGTCATAGCAAAAAACAGACAAATTATTAAAATTAATTAACAATTAGAATAATAATTTCCAGTTGTTGCAATAGGATTTAAGTTTTGAATTTTTCACATGGTATCAAAGCATGAGTGATCATCTAGGAAGCTCAGAAGCAGAAGAGAGAATTTCACTGCTCAAAGGGAGCAGCAGGCTGAAATTCCTAGAGGAAATGCAGTTAATTGATAGACAAGATGAATTTTTGGGGCAATAATTCGATTTTTAGTTGTAGAACAACAGCAAAGTCGAGTTTCTCAGATTTGTGATTCCAACAATCAGAGGGAGCAGCTGTAACTCAAGTTTTCATTGAGCATATTCCTTAGTTGGATGCAGAGGGTTTTGTAGCAGGAGAAATATCGTTAGGTGGAAGAGAAAAGCACACACATAGAGGGAGATTTCTCTCAGAGTGTTTCTAGCCAAGAAATCTTATTTTCCCAGTTGCAGATTGGCAATAGCAGCTAGAAAATCCATGCAATCCAGAAGGGAGTGCGAGTAGTAGAGAAGCAATCAAGCAGAGGAAGAGGGATTTTCTAGACCAGATCATAAATGGCCACAACTGGGTTCGGGGACCAAGACAAATTGGAGGGTGCCTCCAACTATGTCATCTATAAGGAAAGGATGTTATTCCTTCTGGATGAATATGGTCTGAAGCCCTATTCAAAGAGTGTGGTAGAAATACCCCAATATCTTTATTAACAGAAGGAATACAGAAAGAAAATGGTGAAAGCCAAGAGGTTTATTTTGGATGGAATCCAGGATCATCTCGTCTCACATGTGGCAAAGAAGGGATGGCCAAGGAGATGTGGGATGCCTTGTCTGAGTTGTTTTAGAGTTCTTCTAAGAAACAAAAGATGTATCTCTAGGAGAACTCTCGGAACACGCAGATTTAGAAGGGAGAGAGAATAGATTCCTTTCTCACTCGGATTCAAGAAGTCCAAGATCAGTTGTCAACTGTTGGGTCAACACCTCAACCCACAGAGCTTATACAATTGACACTAAACAGTGTCTGAGAGAATTGGAAATTATTTGTCCAGAGTATCTTGGGAAGAGATACCTTGCCAAGGTGGGACAGGATGTGATCCGATCTATAGCAGGAAGAGTTGAGGCAGGCTCTGTTGAAGAGAACCATCAGTGGCAACAATAGTAAGGGAGTGAAGAGTGAGGAGGAGATTGTGGCCCTTGAATTTAAGGGTTATAGTTAAGAAAAAGGGGAGAAGAAGAAGAAGAAGGACCCATCTAAGGTAAATTTCTTCAGCTATGGTGAGTTTGGCCACTACAGTACCCAATGTGCTCTCAGGAAGAAGCACAAGAAGGAGAAGCATGACTAGGCAGCGGGTTGGAGGAATACTTCACAATATTCACTAATATACCTCCAGGAGAGATGTGGGGTGACTTGGAGTTGTAGCCCCAAAGAGCTCTAGATATTGGGAAGGGTCCTTAAGAATTACACCTCATGGACCATTACCCAGCTATGGGGGCCCACAATATTTAGTAGCAGTAAGGACCAGTGGCAGTTGATGCAGTATGGTTCTGAAGCGACAGTTTCAGACTAGTTGCAGTTGCAGACTAGTTGCAGTCAGATGTTGGAGAGAGCAATGTAGAGTTGGCAGCAGTGTAGAGTGGCACAACGCAAAGCCAAAATCAACGCATCCTACCATCCTCAAACTAATAGTCAAACAGAAAGTACCAAACAGATATTGGAGGATATGTTAAGGATGTATGTTAAGGACAAACAGACTAAATGGGAGGATTATTTTCACTTAGCAGAATTTTCTTATAATAATGGGTATTAAAACTCGTTGAAAATGATTCCTTTCAAAGTGTTGTATTTTAGAATATGCAAGGTACCCTTAAGTTTGGATCATCCTAAAGATATATTAGTGTTGGGGCCAGATATGTTAAAGGAAATGGAAGAAGTGGTCAAGCAAGTTAAACAAAAATTGAAAACAGCCCAAGATCTTTAGAAGAGCTATGTAGATTTGAAAAGTGTTCAGAAGGAGTTTAATGTGGGAGATCATGTATATTTAAAAGTTAAATCCAAGAAAAGTACACTTAGACTTCGAAGTTGTGGCAAGTTGTCACGTAGATATTGTGGATCTTTTGAGTTGTTAGCCAGAATTGTACCTATATCCTATCAGCTAGCCCTACCGGCCAATATTAAAATTCATAATGTGTTTCATGTATCTTTGTTAAAAAAGTATGTACATGACCCATCTCATGTAACTGATTGGCATGTTGTATAGGTGGAACCAGAGGGAGAATCCCTAGCAGAACCAATGCGTACTCTAGACTGGAGGGTTGTCATGCTCTAGAATAGAGATATAGCGCAGTTAAATGTTCAATGGAAATAGTTCAATCTAGAGGAAGGAACTTGGGAGTTAGAGGACACTTTCAAAGAAGCATTCCCTTCTTTGTTTTGATGAAATTGGAATGCATTTCCAGGAGAGCATTGATCAAACACCGAGACAATGTCAAATATAAGCAAGGGAGGATGTGATATCCCTTGGCTTGATAAAATATGTAATTAAATGTGCATATTTGAATTTATGGTTAAAGTATGCTAGTCTGAAAACATTTGAAATTTTGATTATCAGTAATTTAATAAAAATAATAATTGATTGTAAATTTGTAATTATGAGCTTTTATTTTTTGTAAGTAAAGAAAATATGGAAAATTAATTGTTGAGTACAAATGGTTGAAAGAGATAAGGCTACAAATTATTGTGGAGTATTTATTTCACATCAATAAGTCTCAGGCATCTAATCTAGATGATTAGATTTAATTGAGGAGTTATGATATCAGCCAATTAATTGTTTCTTAGAAGATAGGTAGTTGTCCTCAAGAGTGGGAAATAGGAGCTCATTAATGAGCAGAAACTACCTGCCACCTATTGGTGAGGTGGAGGTAGTTATAAACCACCAAAAGTAGTAGATGGGATGAATAATATCTTATGTTTTTATTTGTTTTTGTGTCATTATGAGAGCAGAAGAGACTGGAGAGAAGCAAGGAAAAGAAGACTGAAAGAAATTATAGGCCTAGTTTGCTCAGGGGTTTTACAATGTCATGGTTGGGAGGAACCAAGTACTTGACTGTTAATTTTTTAGATAAATATTTGAAGTCGGTATTTGTACTCACAACATTTTATTTTGAAAGAAGAAAAGAACAAAAAAACAATTATATATATATATATATATATATATATATATATATATATATATATATATATATATATATATATATATATTATTTTTTATTTTTTTCTCTTGAATTTTGAGATTTTGTACAGAAAAGGAAAAGAAAAAATATATATAGTGTCCTAATAGTATTTTCTATTTCTGCTTATAGCAATATATATATATATATATATATATATATACACACACACACGATGGATAGTAGTTTAGAATGTATGTGTTATTTTCTAAAAAGGGTTGTGAATATATATACATATGTACATAGAAGAGGAAACTAATGTTTGAAGTATAAACTTTATGTCATGTTACTAAACGTGAGCACATACATGTACAAAGCATGTGAAAAGTAATAATTATAGTATATATTTCAAATTTATAAATATTGAAGAAGACATTGTAATTGGAAAGAAGAGTAATTTTAATGACCACATTAGTCTAGAATCAATGGAGATAAGAAGAGAAAAATAAATAGTATTCCCTAAAAGAAATTTCAGTAGGAAAAATGAACAGTATTCATACCATAATTACAGAATTTGTAGTTCAGATATATATTTGAATATATTAAATATAATTAAATCTCAAAAACAAAATCAATGCATAAAATTTCTCAGTCAATGGGAATACATATGTACACAAGTTGTAAAGGGTTAAAGTATACCCTTAGAAATTTTACAATCTAATGGAAATTAATATACAATAAAAATGTGTAGTCTATGGAAAAATATGTTATCACAGGAAACTAGAATTTACAACAGAGGTTTAAAAACCCCAAAATGTTTCTTTCATAGTTAAAGAAGATAACACTAGAGAATATAAATAAATAATAATATCATGACTATCATCAGGAAACAACAGAGTCAATCAAGTCTGGAAAAGTTGAATTTGAGCAAAACAACCATGGCAGGAAGAATAGTGAACTAGAAAGGTGGAGGTATCTGACCTGATGTAAACACTAACCAATTGATTTTAGACTTAAGTTGAACCTAGAAAAACTAATAGAGGGGTTTGGGATAAGGAAGTTACCTTGGCCGAATTATAGTCCACATTTGATTCTCCTATTTCCAATGAAGAAAAACAACAATCTAAATCTTTTTTCTTTTTTTGTATTGGAAAAAGATTAAATACAATTATAAATTAAAAATAAATTAATTAAATTAATTAAAAAAATAAAACACTCATGTTTCACAACATCCATGTCAGAATCGTAAAAATAGAATGACACCATAAGCCTCGAAAAAAATAAAAATTATATGTTTGCAAATACATAAGCCTCAAAAATTAAAAATTATATGTTTGCAAATACAGTAGAGAAGTAACCTCATCTATGTATACTAAAGTATGAACATCATAAAGAACTTATTTGTGTTCGATATTACTCAATAGTTCAAGTCACTTCGAGATGCACCATAAAAGGGCCACTACTCATACTTGTCACATAGGATTTAAAAGCAAAAACCCTAATGATAACAAGTTACAACAGTGCCATGATATAAATTAGATGTCAGGCGGAAAACCCAGATAGGATATGAAGGGTATTTGAGAAATAATAGTGCGTAAGTTACCATAAACATGTTGTAATTCATTATAAATTAATGAAAAAACATTAAATTGAATAGAGGGATCACTTCTTATAGCCGTCACTACCCACACAAGAAAAATTACGGAAGGAAACAGTAAAATAAATTTAAGGGTTCAAAACCCTAAAATAATGTCTAACCAAATAGAATTACATAATGCCCTAATGGGTCTTCTAAGATATAACAATGCTTGAACACGAGTCACAAATATCAGAAGAAGGCCATAAGTAACAAATACATAAATTTAAGTCATGGTTGAAGTTAGTAACCCTGAAAAACAACGGGGATTTCTTTGTGTGTCGTAGATTGATAAAAAACCCCAAATGGCTTCTGTATAAATCAAATAAATAAAAAGAGAAACATACTACTGAGGTTTATGAGAACCCTTTAGAAATAAAGAACTGTGGAATGAATCAACATTGTCATTAACAAAAAAAATAAAAAATAAAATAAAATAAAATTACTACAGCAATAAAATTAGATAGAAAAATGATATATTACTTGTAATTGCTATCTCGTTCAAATTCGAAGAGAGTGTTACTTACGAATGAAACTCACTGCAAGTGTATTGAGGAACAACGCTAAAAAATTCTCTATAGAGAACAATCCCCGCTATCCTGCAAGCACGGGTAAAGAAAAGTAAAAAAAATCGTGTAAGCGGCGTAATACATAATTGTAAGTAATGTAATTCAATTGGTAGATCAAACAAGAAGATTTTTTTACCCCATTAGCTTTATCGAAATTGCCAGATGGTTGAACAGAGCCATTCCTTGACATACGAGAAAACCCAAACAACATGATAAATGTTTTTTTCGCTGAAACATAAATGATGAGCAATACACATAAGTTGTTTGAAAAGAGGAATTAAGGTAAGTTTTTTGAAAAGATTGTAGTAAAACAATAAATTATGAGAATCCAGAGGAATTAAGTAAGTTTTTTTGAAAATATTGTAGTAAAACAATAAATTTTGAGAATCCAAGAGGAATTAAGGTGAGTTTTTTGAAAAGATTGTAGTAAAACAATAAATTATGAGAACTCTAGAGAAGCTTAACTCTATTAGCTTAATTTTATTATCAATAATAAAATAAGAATTTTTCTTATTTTATTATCAATAATAAAAGAAGGAATTTTCTTACAGAGACAAAAAGATTATTGGTGGTTTAAAAAAACGAGTATATGAGAAGGTCATTACATAGGTTTTTCTCTAATGGTTGGGAGGAATGATTGTTATATTCCTTGCCTAGGTTCAATTTTCGTAAGTGACATGTTGAACTCATATCAAGTATTTAAGAAGTGATGCATACTATCTATAGTTCAATAGTAGTAAACAATAAATTATGTGAACCCTAAGCTTAACTCTATCAATGATAAAAGAAGAAATTTTCTTACAAAATAAGATTATAAATTAAAAAACTAGATCAAATGTTAAAATTATTAAAAAATCTCATTAATGTATGTAGAAACAATGAGTATGTCTTTAAGATTTATACATAAATTTTAAGATCATTATCAAGAGTTAAAGAAAAGTATCACGATGATATTTTGTGGATTGTTCATCCATTTTTTCTTAAAAAATACAAGCATTTGCATTCAAATGTAAGTTACTTTTAGAAAGTCCATCAACTTTCACTTCCATTATCTATAAATATGTTGAAAATAAATTCAATTAATGTTTGTCTGATTAAGTTGAATCTCCTCATGACATGGAGCGATTGAATCAAGGACACCTACCATGTGAGGGGGGCAAGAATTACCAAGTTGAGTTCGATACGAAATAAGAGAAACCTTCTTGTCCTTGGAATCTTGAGTTTTTTTCTTAAATTCTGCGAGCTCCTCACACATGTTGAAACAATTTATCATAGTGTGATTAGTTTTCCCACTATACTTGCATGACTTCAATTGCTTCTTTTGAGAATTATCCTCATTAAAATTATAGAAGATTCATTTGCAATAACATCATCATGCATAGTGAATCTTACATCCTTTTTAGGCCCTTTATATCGACCGACCCTACAATATGCAATATGGGCATTCACATTGGACCAGAGTAAAAGCCTTTCCTATTCACAAATTAAACCTTCACATGATTCTTCAAAGTTAGGTTTTAGAGTACTTTTAGACATTTGAAGCATTTGATTATTGTTTTGGTGAATATATCGTAACTAAAAGACAATTTTTTTCTCTATTGAAATATTAAGGGTTGTGTTATTTTTCTTATAATCACACCATCAATACTTAATTTCATATTGTAACTTTTAAGGTAAATTGGAAATTGTTCCAATCTCTCAAATAATTTAGGATCTAATTCATGAATTGTCTTTACTAATAAACTTTAGCTAAAATATTTTCGTTCTTGTTATACATGGAAGTTAACATGTATCATACCTCAACAAGATTATCTTGAAATTCAATGTGTACATCTTGGTTGCTAGACACCATATGTCGAATAAATCCCCTCACTTGTTCAAATTTCTCTTCCCATACAACCAATTTTTTTGCATTTGTCAATTTTATGGTGGGAGCATCGACATTATACCATAGGTTCTTGCTTTAAGAATGTCAATCGGATTTCACTTCTTGGTTTTCTAATAGTAACCATTTAATTAAAGAACAATAACTAATTCATAAGGGAGTTTGATGATGCCAAACTAGAACTAAGATGACAATACAAAATTTCTCAAATCTGTTAAAAACATTCAGCAAATTCAAAAAAAACTTCACTTTAAATAAAGTTAAAATGTATGAGTTATAGCCTTTTTGAAATTTGCAAATGAAAGACAAAGATTAGGTTTTTGACAATATTGAAATATTTGAAACATTAAAATGCAAATTCATTGTGTAGTGGGTATAAGACTAAACTTATCAAAATAATTGCTATAATGGATGTTTCTCTAATTCTTGATAAATCGACTTTTAAACACTATCAACAAGAGCTCCCTAATACTCTTTACCTGGATAACAACCCAAGGGGTTCACACACAGACTCAAATCGTCTCGTGAAGACTAGGGAAGTAGAAACCTACTGAAAATTCATAAAACTCTCAAGTGAACTTTTGGGCTCAATAATAACTATATTACCTTATAATAGAAACTAATTTGTGTGCTTATTGGTCATACAACAAAACATAAGATTACAAAATATTTTTTTTCCATGAGATTATAAAATAAATGTAAAATAATGAATATATTAAAAGACAAATATTTTAATATTATATGTTTTCTAAAAATATTTGCATCCAGCTCTCCAACCCAGTATGGTAGATGTTGTAATGTAATGTTTAATATTTTGGCTAAGACAAATTACATAAAATAAATAAATAAATAAAAAGATTAATGTAATGTAATGTAAATATTTTAACTTAGTCAAAATAAAATAAAATAAAAATAAAAATAACCCTATAAAAATAAAAATGGCCCATGGTATTGACCCATGGTATTCATGTGGATTATAGTTTAAGGAGAATTAAACCAACATAGATCCATCTTAAATCTGGATCTACCAAGCATTGAGATGATCAAATCTCTTAATATACAAATCTCTTTTTACTCTAAAAGAGATTTGATCCCAATAAACCTTTAATAAATCTATATTAATTATATAAACATATCAAATATAATACTAAAAATAAATTAATTAATTAAATTATTAAATATCCACCAAAACATTTAAATCATCAAATACCAACCCAAAGTTAGAAGCACCCATCATTTAAAAAAACATATAACTTATACTTCAACCCATTAACTTTCAATGGCACAAAATTCCAAGCCTAGTGACCATCTCATACAAAAGCAAAAAGGGAAAGTTTATACCATTTGCCTATGTGAACATCGAGATGGTAGTGCATAGTGCGGTGGCCAACTAACTCAAAAGTTCGAAAACAAAAATGGTATTGAAAAAGAAAAACCTTCAAAAATGGTTTAATGAGAGTTATTATCATTGACCCACTCATAAGAGAGAAAAATATTTTCAATAGTCCACTTACTATTAAAATATATACCTCTCATTAGTGGATGTCGAGTAAAACATGTTAAAAACAATTAATATATTCCCTCTTAAAACATATAATAATGAGAAATTTTTTGATAAGGTATAGTCATAAGAATTTCAAACTGATAAACCAAAGGATAAGGATGACCTTATTGTATGAGGTCATATGAGTGTTTTCTATTAATAAAAAAATTACAAAATCTAAAAATTGTTTGTCCTTCATTTCTGATTTGAAGGACAAGATTATCCTAAAAATAAGATTATCTTGAAATTCAATGTGTACATCTTGGTTGCTAGACACCATATGTCCAATAAATCCCCTCACTTGTTCAAATTTCTCTTCCCATACAACCAATTTTTTTGCATTTGTCAACTTTATGGTGGGAGCATCGACATTATACCATAGGTTCTTGCTTTAAGAATGTCAATCGGATTTCACTTCTTGGTTTTCTAATAGTAACCATTTAATTAAAGAACAATAACTAATTTATAAGGGAGTTTGATGATGCCAAACTAGAACTAAGATGACAATACAAAATTTCTCAAATCTGTTAAATTCAAAAAAAACTTCACTTTAAATAAAGTTAAAATGTATGAGTTATAGCCTTTTTGAAATTTGCAAATGAAAGACAAAGATTAGGTTTTTGACAATATTGAAATATTTGAAACATTAAAATGCAAATTCATTGTGTAGTGGGTATAAGACTAAACTTATCAAAATAATTGCTATAATGGATGTTTCTCTAATTCTTGATAAATCGACTTTTAAACACTATCAACAAGAGCTCCCTAATACTCTTTACCTGGATAACAACCCAAGGGGTTCACACACAGACTCAAACCGTCTCGTGAAGACTAGGGAAGTAGAAACCTACGGAAAATTCATAAAACTCTCAAGTGACATTTTGGGCTCAATAATAACTATATTACCTTATAATAGAAACTAATCTATGTGCTTATTGGTCATACAACAAAACATAAGATTACAAAATATTTTTTTCCATGAGATTATACAATAAATGTAAAATAATGACTATATTAAATGACAAATATTTTAATATTATATGTTTTCTAAAGATATTTGCATCGAGCTCTCCAACCCAGTATGGTAGATGTTGTAATGTAATGTTTAATATTTTGGCTAAGACAAATTACATAAAATAAATAAATAAATAAAAAGATTAATGTAATGTAATGTAAATATTTTATTAGTCAAAATAAAATAAAAATAAAAATAAAAATAACTCTATAAAAATAAAAATGGCTCATGGTATTGACCCATGGTATTCATGTGGATTATAGTTTAAGGATAATTAAACCAACATAGATCCATCTTAAATCTGGATTTACCAAGCATTGAGATGATCAAATCTCTTAATATACAAATCTCTTTTCACTCTAAAAAAAATTTGATCCCAATAAACCTTTGATAAATCTAAAATTAAAATAAATCTATATTAATTATATAAACATATCAAATATAATACTAAAAAATAAATTATTAAATATCCACCAAAACATTTAAATCATCAAGTACCAACCCAAATTTAAAAGCACCTATCATTTAAAAAAACAAACTAACTTATACTTCAACCCATTAACTTTCAATGGCACAAAATTCCAAGCCTAGTGACCATCTCATACAAAAGCAAAAAGGGAAAGTTTATACCATTTGCCAATGTGAACATCGAGATGGTAGTGCACAGTGCGTAGTGCAGGCCAACTAACTCAAAAGGTCGAAAACAAAAATTGTATTGAAAAAGAAAAACCTTAAAAAATGTTTTAATGAGAAAATTATTATCATTGACCCACTCATAAGAGAGAAAAATATTTTCAATAGTCCACTTACTATTAAAAAAAATATATTTCATTGAGACACATATAAAAATACCTCTCATTAGTGGATGTCTAGTAAAACATGTTAAAAACAATTAATATATTCCCTATTAAAACATATAATAATGAGAAATTTTTTGATAAGGTATAGTCATAAGAATTTCAAACTGATAAACCAAAGGATAAGGATGACCTCATTGTATGAGGTCATATGAGTGTTTTCTATTAATAAAAAAGAATACAAAATCTAAAAATTGTTTGTCCTTCATTTCTGATTTGAATCTCACTCACTTTATAAGCTTAAATTTAAAAAGTGCACCGCCACAAAGTAAGCAAATGCAATGGCGACACGTGATTGCAAAGTAGGTAGCAAAACAATCAATAAAATCATTTTTTATTAGGATTTAAATTATTGATTATTTAATGTTAAAAGTAATTAGAGAGGATTGCTATGATACTTTTATCTTAAAAAAAAATAAAATTATTATATAAAATTATATTTCGCAAAATGTGTTTATTTAAATAATATTTAATGAAATCATTTTTTAATAGGAATGAAATTATTGATTATCAATTTAATCATTAATATTATTAGTGCTAACAAGTAATTAGAGATGATTAATATGATATTTTTTAATTGAGAAAAAAAATTAATATAAAATGTTTTTTTCTTTTTAATAGTATTTTAAAAGTATGTATAAAATTTGTATGTAAATTGTGTTTATTTTAGGTGGTTAAGAGAAATTATTGTATTTTTTTTTGTAAGTAAGGCTAAACTATATTAAAATTATAAATGAAACTTTACAGAGGTTTTGGGTAGAGATGGCAAGCAGTGCTTATCCAATCCTTGCTTTGGTAGTTTTCAAAATAAAACATGTTTGGGGCTGCTTCCTGGGAGGAAACCAACCCCTTAATAGCGTCATACAGTCTTGTTTTACAAAATATTCAGTAACACATATAAAAACAAAATAGTTGAAGTATGTTATGAGTTGACAAAAAACAGAGATGAACCTTGCTATAGAGCAGTCATGGGGTTCTTTCATTTTCCTCTGTCACGTGGTCCTCCTCCTTAATTAGGCATCCATATTCTCTTGCAGTGGCTTCCTCCTCTGCTGTGGGCTCATGCAGAGGCTTAAGAGGGGTCGCGTAGACAATGGGAGCAACGAGGTACTCTCCATCTAAAACTTTGGTCCACACGTCGTCTGAATCCATGATCCAAACGTTTGTCTCCTCCTCCGCAGGCTCGTGAACAAGGAGCGACTCGATTTTTCGAGGTGTGAGCGACTTAGAGTGTGCTATGGTAAAATTTCTAAGGCCTCTTCTGCCCTTAGGCTTCTCCAGAGTCAAGACATTTTCTCCCTAGGTTCTGTTAGGCGTTTGAGTAGCCTGCCTTTCATGACTCCTGATGAGGAGCCTTTGATGGATTCCAAACGCTGGTCTTGGCCTCGGCGATAGCGCCCCGAGAACGTGCCTCTGTAGTTGCCCTTGATGGGCTTTTGATGTTGGCGTGGGGCCATGGAGAGGTTGTCGAGCAGAGAAAGGGTAGCCGACTGTGAGTCCAGGCTAAGAGCAAGGGGGCGCGCAGCAGGGGGTGTGCAGCGGGGGGGCGAACAATAAGGGGGTGCACAACAGGGGGGCGCGCAGTAGGGATATGCATAGGGGGAGGGGCATGCAACAGGGAAGCGCGCAGCAGGGGTGCTCAACAAGGAGGATCACAAGGGGAGGGGCGCGTAGCAGGAGGGCGTGTGGAAGGGGACTCGCAACAGGGGGCGCGCTGCAGGGGGAGCACACAACTGGGAGGGGAATGGCATTGGTGGTGCGCTAGGCAAGCTAGAGCAACAATGTGAAGGTGAGGGGAATAACAAGCGATGGCTCTCGGGACCAGCTGGAGTAGAAATGAGATGACTAAATGAGGAGTTTTCGTGCCTTTTGAAGGCATGTGGCACGAGTGCTGAGGCGGTGAAGGACATTCCAAGTGTGTATGCATGTGATACGAAGTGTGGCAAGAGGCCAAGTGTGGCAAAGCACCGGTAAAAATGATTGTCGATTTGAGGTTCCGCATTATGTTAGAGCTGGCATTGTAGGGCAGCGTCAACCTGAGCATGGGAGGAGTTGTCCTCACGTGATCTGGTTGTGTCACCCGCATCTGGGGGAGGAGAAAGTATTGTTATTCTCTCTACCTATAATCAATTCACATAAGTGATATATTGAATTCATGTTATAATGACTAAGCTATAGAACAGTAGTTCAAGAATTGTAAATATAAGAAACTACCTTCCAAAAGTTTTAAACATAGCTTACAGAAGCTTCAAAATATTACATCTTGATGGTTCATGCTAAGCAACTTGCATAACACTCTAATTTATTTAATGAACATTTAAAACTATTAAAAATATTACATTTTGATGGTTCTTGCTAAGCAACTTGCATAATAGTATAATTGATTTAATGAACATTTAAAACCATTGGAAAACATGGTTGTTGATTGCTTCCTCCTGTCCATGACTAGATGGAAGAGAATTATGTTTCTCAAGGTCCATGTCCTCTAGTAACCAGTATAGATCCATTTTAACCATGGATTTAGCAAGAGTCGAGAGATATCAAATCCCTTGAGGTGCAAACCCTTTTTATAGTGCAAAACTTAGAAAAATTGCACCTCCGAAGATTGCATTCCTCTAGGGACTTGATAGATGATGGTTAAGATGGATCTCTCTCTCTCTCTCTCTCTCTCTCTCTCTATATATATATATATATATATATATATATATATATATATATATATATATATGCATAAATGGATTTAACCCCTTGAAAATAACTTAAACATGCAATTCCAATAAATATTTTCTCCATTCAAAATTGTAACAACCCAAAGTTAAAGTTTCATGTAATGAAGGATAATAAAGGAAAAATAAGACCAAGGTCATGGGACACATATTCCGAGCTGAATGGCAGGGAAAACATCACAATGGGGGTAACTTGTGGTTCAATAATGGCCATGGAAATTGGCAAAGGCAAAGAGACAATAAATGACATTTAATTATGAAGATAAAGGAAAATACGAAAAAATGAAGGTGAAGAGACACAAATTTGTATGCATGGGAAATTAGAAGGAAAATGAAGAAAAATGAGACATCAATAATAAAAAGGCATCAAAGAAATAGTTCACAGCTTTGTCAGTCTTGGCTTTGGATCAGTTTGAGAGAGAGAGAGACAGAGCTCCAAGCAAACAAGCAAAGGATAAGAAAAAGAAAGCAAAGGAAATCAAAGGAAGTAAAAAGAGCAAGCGAAGGAAAGCAAGGAGAAGGTTGGATCAACTGCTTCAAGATGAAGATCTTGCGGGTAACATGTTGCATGTGTGATTTCCTTACTGGGACCTGAATTCATGGTACATTATTTGTTTATTTGACTCATTTGTTGTCATTGGCATAGGTTTTTCCTAGTTTGACATTGGTTTCAACCTTTACTTGTTATTTCCTGGATAACCATGGTGTGATGGGATTCATTCTTAGTTGAGCTTTGGATTTTCGGAAGGTTTTGGAACCAGGTGAGGTGGCCTCAAGAAAATTCCCAAGGGTTGTGGGTGGAGATGGTTTTCTTCGAGAATCCCTTGACAAGTGGGCGGAGACAAGAAAATTCTTCAAAGTATGTGAAGAAATTTTGAGGCATTCAAGCTTGGTTTGGTTTTGTGATCTTGGGAACAGTATAAGTGAGATCACGGTATCTTGAGGGTGGAGGTGGTTTAACCTCTGGAATCCCTGGTTGAATATGTTTTGGTTGATCCCATGAGATTCCACATTCATGCTCGGAATATGGCATGGGGGTGACTGGTTGAAAGAAATATTTGGTTCAACCCAATCTATGGTCGGGTGGTACGTGGAAATCCTTGACTTGGTTGGCTTTTGCATAAGTTAATGAGAGTTATTTTCCTATTGTCATCTATGAGCACTTGTACTTGTTGTTATGTGGATTTTATGGCTGATTTGTCCTGGTTAATATTATGGTTATAAGCATTGTTCTATGATGTACTCTAGTTATGACTCTTCTTCATGATTTGATAAGTATTTGAATGGTTGATGAATACAAGTGTTGTTACAACTACTTGAGAGGGAATTAGACCTTCTTGGTGATTCTTAGATGAAGTTCAAACATTTATGATCAGATATGCATTCATGACTTGTAACTTAAATTTTTACCATATGTATGACGAAATGTCTAATGTGTACTAAGCAGTCTAGGTCAATTTCTTGCTTCAAGTTTGAATGTTTGGCATTTTTATCACCTTAGTCATGATTCTGAAAAGTTATAGGCAGTATCGGGCAGTGGTCTAGAGGCTTGCTTGAAAATGTGGCATAGATCTCGTGATCACATGCACTAAACTGGGAAAATTGGGTCATAACCGCATGGAAGCAGGCCAATGCATGCGGTTATAGCCTCCCAACTGCATGCTTGCAATCTTACGGGTGTGGTTAGGGAGTAAACTGTGTGAAAAAAGGTTTCAGCTTAGGGATTGATCACCTAGGTGGTTTGCAAGCTCGTGAGTGGTCTATAGTTCCTGAGGGTTGACTATAATTTGTCAGTTTGTAGGCCCCACTTCCATAACTGGAATTTGGAGGTCAAGTCGTATCATAGTAGCACTCCTCTCACATTTACTCTGGAGAGCTTGTAAAAGTGGGTAAATGTTGGAGGGGCAATTACAAAAATTAACCCTTAATAAAAGATTCAAAATGTAAAATAATGATACTTGAAATGTAATAACGATAAGAATTTAAAATTTCAATTATTTTGTATATAGTTTTTTATCTTTTGTAAAATGGTGCAAAGTATTTTCATTAATATAATATAAAAGATATTACATTGAGAGAAAATATGCAAGCATTGCAAAAGATAGCAACATTGAAGTAAAGATATGCTCCAAAACTATAGTAAGCAACAACACTAAAAAAACCACAGTGTCGACTACGCATAAACTGAAACACCATAGCAATGTGTAAGGAAAGAGGCCTGAACTAGTCCATCCAAAAACACAGTGCAACGTGACAAGACCAGAGCATCAATATATGCCATAGACAAAGAGTACAACAAGATATGAATGAAAAATCCAAAAGATCCATCTCCATAACTATTCAATTCCAAACTCTAAAGCAGAAACTTGTAGACGATTCCACCGTGAATCCTTCAACCTTTACATCATGCTACCAAGAACTAGGAATAGAGTGGCTTATCTAGATCTTCCCCCATGAACCATAAAGTGTGCCGGATAATCCACAAGCTAAGAACTTATAACAAAAGAGATATGAGGACCAACCAAGTGTTGTTGCAAAGTAACATCACCAAGTGTCGAAAACAAGAGAACCATGAGAAAAAAAAAAAGCCAGTGAAACATCTGAACAAAAAATAAAGACTTCAAAGGCAGTCACCATCCTTAATTCGAAGAGATAACTGTAAAATTTGGAGGATTTTCAAAAGGCGGGTCAACAATGTCTCCAGGAGGATCAGACTGGTCCCTTGAGGCTGAGTTTGACACCATATAACCTTCCATCATACTCAAACACGAATCAATATCGTCAAGGCAGTAATGAATATTCCTTAGAAGGTGCTTAATGTCCTCTTGTCCTGCAAAGAGTTTGTAATGATCCACTTGTTTGTCTCTTAAAACCAAATGAAAAGGGTTTCCAGTTGTCAACGAACTGAGAGAGAGTGCAAAAAATACAATCTCCTCTTCCTAAACTTTCCAGGGTCTAGAAGCCATTTTAGATCCTTACCTCCAATTTATGAATCAAAGAAGTAAGAGTGCTCCCCAAACCCCTACGACTCCAGTTGACGAATTTCCCTTCGAATTTCTAGAGGGACTGAATCAAAATAGGATGCAACAGATTCCCAAGAAAAGAACCTATGATGTTGAGGACCAAAATTTTTAGCTCCCCCTCTTCGACTAACCTGTCTCTCATGAGGAGGCATGGTGGCTAGGAGGAGAGAGTAATTCTGATAGCTCAAAAGAGGACCACAACCAACTAAACAAACTGAGAATTAACACACTAGACCTTGATTGTCAAACCAAGAGACAAACAAAATCGTCCTCCCAACGCCACTGATGGAGCCCAAATTCAAAGGAGATAAAGAATTCACAGCACACTAAATGCATAACTCTGTTAGCACTCAGAGAACCACACTTGCTTTGCACCAAACTAAAATTCCACAGACTCAAAAAAACAACTAAAACACTCCCATAATATATGACCAACAAAGGCGATGTCACAGTGTTTCAAAATGTAATTAAATAAAGAGAATTCCCAATTGCGATTATAGAAACCTAATACCCCATAGAAGAGTTAACCAGGACTTTCAGAAGAGGAAGTAGCTTACTACCTAAAACATATATTTCACCTCTAAGAAAAATAAGAAAACCATTGTAATAGTACCAAACCAAGAAGTTACCAGGGTACCAACAACCTCCTGATACCAATACTAGGCAAGAAAATGAGATACCTGCAGAGTTGTGAACCTAGAGGGTGGAGTCAGAAAGAACAACCACCAATTCAAAGGCCAACCCTCACTTTGTAGTTTGTAGGAATAAAACAAATAACATTGGTTTAATTTAGTCATCACTATAACTAATCCCCATGATAAGGATGACTTTATGTCACCAAAGCGCAAAATGCTACTAGTTGCAATGAAGCAAAAGATATTCTCTCTCTATCCCACAAAATTTTCTTAACCAACAAACCAGAGACAACAATATATGCTACCAGAAACAACAAAATGAAGGAAAATCACTCCCAATCCCACATAACTCACTTCACCAACAAACAAGAGATAGTAAGGCGAGGAGGTCACCTCACCTCCACTGTATTGCACAACGAACCTTTGCCACCTTAATTGTGCTACAACCATGCATTTAAAGTGAGAAGACATAAGGTTATCAACTTGAGCCCATGTATTGTTTCGTGTCATGCCATGTTCAGAAACAGACAAGTGGGAGCAAGCTACACAATTCATCATAAATGCCCATTAGAGATTACACCCCATCAGGGATTATATATAGATATTTTATTATTATTATCATTATTATTTTAAACCATATATAATATGTAAATTGTTGACATTTGAAATAATTCAATTAACATGAGCATTGAGATATTTTATTTATGGATTACACAATCCATATTAAAACTTTTTTTCCTATTAATATATTTTTAAATACATTTCAATATTGCTTTCAATTACTTCTTCTCTTCGCGCATTGAAATATTTTATTGTAGTTCATATATATATACATATATGATTATGTTTTTTCTAAAGTTGATATTAAAATAAATTAGTTAACATGGATATTAAAATGGCTTATTTATGTATCCAATTGAAATATGAAAATATAAATAATATCAACGTTAGATCTAAGGCTTTTGTGACCCGTAATGTAGATGAATGCATTTTGGATTAATCACATCATTAGGATTTGGTCGAAGTTTCGAACCATCTAATGTGGTTCATCGTCAGGACAACCTTATTTATTTTTTGTTTTAATCACCTAAAAAAAATGAAGTTGATATAAAATTATCTTATTTCATATGAACATGGAAATATTTGATTTATAACTGAGAGTGAGAGTGAGAGTGAAATATTTTTAACATATCTAAGTTGAAATATCAACAACCATTAAAGCAAGCACAATTAGAGTGAGAATATGTTTTATAATACTTTTAGGTAAAACTAACCAAATATGTATATTTGTTTTATATTTTGATTATAGATGACAATATTTTTTAGTTTAAAAAAATATTTTATTTTTATTTTAAAAGGGACACATGTCAACTCCACGTTGAGCACAGACAAAATTACACATCTCCCTCATACTGGGTTGTAGCATGAGCCTCTCAGCTCAACTAGTACACATTGTCCTCTTCCTTTAAGTCAACATGTCCAAAAGTTATTAACATCCTCTAATTTGATGCTACTAATTGAGAATCTTTTCCTCAACCTCATTACCAAATTCTTCAACATTTTGTGCTTAGTCTTCAATTCATCTACATTATGCTTTTGTTGTACAAAAATGTTCATGATTGTTTCGGTGTAACATGTGCACTAGTGTTCATTCCCATTTACCTTAGAGGTCAGTGAGAGTGTTTAGGTAAGGTAGCATTATATTAGTTCCCCGTGATTTCTCAAAATTCTCTTGAATTTCCAGACCTCTCTACAATCCACATTGAGAACAAACTAGAGAGAGAACAAAGACTTAAGGGAGATCGGGCAAGGATTGACCCATAATGTAGGGTGGAAAAGCTCAATAAGTATGGATAGAGGGTGCTTTGTTATCCATAAAAACTAGAGAAAAAGAATAAAGACCAAATGATAAGGGGCATGTAGGACTAAGGTGTAGAATAAATTGTGAAAGACCAAGGCACAAAACAAGGCATAATGGTACTCCTAGAAAAAATAACCCACATCACATAGGGAAACCAATAAAGAGGACAAGTTTGAGCCAATTAAATATCGTAATTGACAAGAGACCTAAGGGTTTATTGAAGCAATTAGAGCTAAGTACCCAATGAGAACGCCATCTCGAGCACAATTGAGAACTAGAAAGCTAAATCACCAAAATAACTCACCTTTCTCCCTTCCAATAAAAAATTCAAATATATTAGGATTCTAAGAGGGGGACCAAAGCTTGAAGAGGGTCTGACTAGATTTTTCCAAGCCTATCTCCAATCTTATTTCTCATGAGAAAATTTCCCATTCCAATTCCTAATTCCGCAATGATAGGGAAATTCTTCCACATATGATTCAAAACAATGCATAAACATTACTTCCAACATGCAAGAGGAGCAAATGCCCACCTTTTTGGACATGAGCATCTTACATGAAATTGGTTGTTGAGTGTTGATTGAAAAGTGGCTATTAATGACTTTGATGATTGTCCACCCCATGGAAACTTAGGTTTATTGAGGAATCGGGTGCACACTCCACCAATCTTTTGTCCATATGACACATGTCTTCTAAATCATTGCTTTGTTAGACAACATATCAACCTAGTTATTAAATTCTTGAAGGACTTGATGAGATGAGATATTGTGAAAGGAATTAATCTTTTTTTGGACTCAATGAGATGAGATCTTATGGGAGGCATTAATCTCCTTTTGGACTATGGTCATAATTGAAACTAATTTGCTATTGGAGGTGATTGTCTTTGAGGCCATTAGGTTGATGATTATACTAGAATCCCCGATGACAAACATAGTGTTCAAATTGGATTATGTAGTGGGGAGGATGTCTAAGTAGAGAGCATAAGCCTCTTCTTGATTATTTGAAATCCTCCTGAAACCCTAGGCAAATGAGTTTTGAAGATTTCCCTTGAGATGCATAATGATCCTTTCAATAGATAGAATTAACACCAACTTTAAAGCCATTATCTTTGTGAGATTCTCAATTCTCATTATCCAAACTAATGTTAAAGGTGATATTACATTGATTATGAAGATGTATCACACTTCTTGCACCACATATCCAAGGATCTTCTTGACATTAAAGCCATAAAATTAACCACAACTTTAAAACCATTATCTTTACGAGATTATCAATCCTCACTATCCAAACTAATGTTAAAAAGTGATATTTCACTAATTATGAAAATGTATCACATCTCTTACACCACATATCCAAAAATCCCCTTGACATTGATATATATATATATATATATGATTAAAAATAAATAAATAAATAATATGATAGTATATATATAGTTTAAGAAATAACAATCCGGTATATAAATATATTACATATTATAACATGAATTTAAATTCACACCTCCTACTCATCCAAACCAAACCACTTAAGAAAAAAAAAATACTAAAACTTATCTTCCAACATCCTAAGCTTTACAATTAATTATGATATAAAGGTCAACGACTCATGCCATTCTTAATAATATGTTACAATGTGCTATGGTGCTAAGAAGCATAACATCCTCTGGAGTATTGGCATGCCTCATTTTAAATAAGACAGATGGGTGGATGGTAGTGGCTGTCAAATCTAATAAAGATCAAGATAAGTGGCCCCATCATCTTATGCATCCCTTTCCCTTTTCATGAAAAGAGAGTCACCTTTTCCATTTTTCCTAAAACAGAATCCAAAAGGACCCTGCATCATATTACCTGCCTTTGTCCTCGACAATCTTTTAGGTTCCACAAGATTAAAACAAATAACCAGACCTTCAGATCTTTGGCACGTGTCCAAATTCTCTGGAAATTCAATATCTCTGAGGGCCCTCACAGCAAATGATGATAAAGCAAAGTGGCTACCCAATTCTCCTCGTCTCTGAACACTATCCCTGTAGATTCCAGGCCAACAAACTCAGGACGTGGGATTCTTTATTCCTAAATTCACATAAACAGTTCATTTATTTATACCTGATGACATAAAGTGGTTTGGCCAGGCTCGGTTCCCAGCCTCGAGATTTCCCGAGCCTTTCACACATGGCGGTCACGCACTGGTGTGAAAAGTCATTTAAAAAGAAGATTTCCATGGCGTCTAACCTTTGACAGTGTTTTAACTTTCAATTTCACATACAAGTTTCGGGCGTTAATTGTAGGAAGCATCGATAGCGATGGTGTCACTGCGTCTTTTCCATTGTTTTCCACACAATTGACGAGCCGGATATTTGCTGCGACAATTTTTACCCTGCCCCAACTTCTTTTGTCGCCATCCGTGTGCAAATCTTTTGCAGCATTGATGGGTAATTTCTGTTCCTCAGGCTTGAGACCCACATAAAAAAGACTGTAAGATGTTATTTATTTGGGTGGGGAAGCAGATAAGAAGGGGCCGGAACAGTACCCAAATGCTCAGATTTTAATTTATGAAGCGAATTTGAAGTGCTCACGAAGCTACAGCCTCCAGTCTCTTTCAGCTGATCGATCGATGATGTAGGAAATGTGCCACGTTTTCGCGGTACTCTCATACTCATCAAACTTTATCTGCTCAGTCACTTATTGTTTCTTAGGATTTGTTCCTCATCCTTCATTCGTCCACTTAGATTTTGTGCACACTGTAAAGCAGGCCTCTGAGATTCACCAGCTTTTTGTTTTGTTTTTATAAACCAATTTTTTTGGATATTTTTTTGTTCCTTTTTCTCTCTATTTAAATACTTCCTATTTTTTATGTCACTGCAACGGATAGTGGCGTATAATTCGGAAGATGGGCTGATCAGTGTGGATTTGTGTCTGAATTGTTGGATAGGAATGACATCTTCCGTGTTTCTTTATTCTGAATAAACTAAATTTCATCTGTGGCAGGACGATCTTTTCTTTTTGGTTTGTTGGGTTTGTAATTTGGTGAATATCTGTTTTTTAACGCAGAAGGATAGAGATACATGTCAATTTGTCCCTTGAAAGGCTGAAGAGATCAGGAGGACAAAGGGTAAGTCCCTCTTGCCTTTTCAAATTCTCTGTTTGATCAAATTGCAGTATTCCCTTTTATTTTTGCCTTTGTGCATTTGGATGGGTTTTGTTTGTTTCTTTATTTTAAGTTTCTGTGGTTGTGATGGGTTTCCTTCATTGAAAGTGTCAAGGGTAGTTTCGGCATGTGGGATTTGATATTATTGACGGGGGGTGCATTCACAAGTTCTACCTGGGAATTGATTCTGTGTAGCCTCTCTCTTCCTGTATCTCTCGAGGAGGGGGATTATAAGAGTTGATCAAATAGTAGAAAAACATGGATACAAATTGAATTTTTTTTTCTGATTTTGGAGAGTGTAAAACTGGCTATATTGATGGTTACTACAGGATCAAGGAGCATCACTTTTTTTTGTTACAACAACGGTTATGTTTGTATTGGAGCAGACTGCACTTCGGCCTAATTTGGATAGCATTCAAAATATATTACAAAATTGGGCAGGTCTGACTCAACAGAGGAGAGGCTCTACTCTGTGAGGTGTTTGGTCAAAATTAAAATTGTTCTTCTGCTCCAAATACCTCAGGTAAACTACTTAACAAACTGGTCAACTAGAAATAGAAAGCTACAAAACATAGAAACCGGTATCTCAATGCTGCACTAGCTATTCTTTCCACCTGCATGACACCCACCTATATATCTGTGTCTGGTTCTTCCATTGGTTCTGTGACACGGGAGCCTGGCTGAGTTCTTTCCATTCCAGAGTACCCAACAAAATTCACAATTTGAATGACCAGGTCCTAAAGAGTTGTGACTGACTGCTCCAATTCCATTTTTTCTGAGAGAGGAGCACCAGAACAGCTTCATTTACTGTCCTCCCTTGCTCACCCTCATGCAGTCTGCCTTCTGTCTCCAATTCACAGTTGTCCCTCTTCTCCTCCAATGTCCCCAAGTGGTTCTTTGATTAGGATTTCTAGAGAGTAGTTTGCAGGATAAAATAATGGGCATTACCCTGGATATTCATGAGCTCCCGATTGGTGGTACTCAGGGCCCGCTTCAAGGCACTAACCTCACAGGAGAGCACACAACAACATCAGGTGCAGTGGCCTGCTTTGAAAGTAGGGGAATAAATAAGCAGAGATGGACTCTGGAGGGAGCGGAGGAGAAGGCATGATAGTGAGGAATGAGGGGCTGAGGAGGAATGAAGGGAGAGGGGAGGGAGGTGGCAGAAGATAGGAGGGGCTGCACGAGAGAGACAACAAGGTGCCATCATTTGGTGGTGGAGAGGAGGGAGGGGTGGCACGGAATAGTGGGGAAGGAGGATCCCCTTTTCATTCTTGAAATCCAAAAATTCGCCCTTGTTTATTTTTAACTACTTCTTCAATTGGTTTAACTTGATCATGGGATCTGGGATGAGGATGTTTCAGATCCTTCTGCTTGCCTCGGCCCTCAGGACGATCATGCCCTATCTTAGAGTGACCCCTAAGTTGGTCACAACATCAGCTTCCTTGGTTTGATTTCTTTTGATATGGAAAAGGCTAGTGCCACTGATCTTTGAACGAGAGGCTCCATTCTTTGGAGAGTCCTCTATATTTGTGAGGAGGATGATGGAGGCTTGTTTCAGAGTGCAGAGAGGATGATGTGGGAGTTACCAAGAATGAGGACTGAGTGGGAGGTAATGGTACTGAGAAATTTGATGCCTTGGAAGACTGCAAGAGCTTCTGCTTCATTGTTTGTTGCTTCTCCTATTCGCCATGCGAAACACAAGGCTGGATGTCCATTGTCCATTGAGGCCGTAGATAACTCCTGTGCCTGCCACCCCTCAAGGATCATAAATTGTTGGAAATAAAAGTGCAAGCATTTCACTGAAATAAATCATTCTGACTTTACCACAAGAAAAAACTGAATGATTGTCATCTTTATCACAAGGCACTCAGTTGTTAGCTTATATTTGTAAATTTATAGTTTTTCTGAAGGTTGTTAATCTGAAGCACATTCCTACAATCTCTGGTTTTGCATTTCTGAAGTAATTCTAATACATGAATCAAACATTTGTTTTCTTTTTGTCAGTAATTACTTTGATTCTAAAAATGAGAATAGTCAGGACTGCATAAACAACGTATGTACCTCAACAAATGGCTTACCTGTCCCCAATATATGATTCTGCTATTTACACAAATGCCTTTTTCATAGTATCAGGTTCTGTTAATTGCACGAATTTAGAGTGGATCACCAAGAGGGAATTTTGAATGTCTGTGTGACATTGCTCTAATAATTAATAGAGTTAAATTTAAATCATTTCCCTGCCTATGGGAACATACACTAGGAATCGAAAAGATTGTGCAATATTTCTTTCCAACTGTCGTAACAAACAATATTAGTGAACCACAAATTTGAAAATAATAACAGAGATCCCAGATAGAGGATATTAATGCAGAATAAGGCTTTGGAGATGGTAATAGGGTTCAACAGAATTTGATCTAAGCGGAATCATGGTTTTGAGGGAAAAGATCTTAAAAGGCACTTCATGTATCTGTGCTAATCAAAAGACTTGAGTGTATTACCAAAAGACTCCCTTTAGAGGCCTCATTTGGCACTGTCAAACAGCAATCCTTGTCATGTTGTTAGATACCAGAATGGTGATCCTACTAATATTTATCTTTTTGAAACTTTTGTTGTGACTTCTTAATTACCTTATATGCAGGTTCAAATTTGTTGCTGATAGACAAAAAATATCTTCATTATGCAGGTTTAGATTTGTTCCTGTTGCATTTAAAGATGGAGGGGGAAGCATATTCTGCTCCTGGGAATGGGAATCAAATCGATGGTAAGGTCTTGCAAACCTTCCAGAAAAGCTTTGTTCAGGTGCAGAGTATTTTAGACCAGAATCGGTTGCTTATTAATGAGATAAATCAAAATCATGAATCCAAGATCCCAGATAATCTAAGTCGAAATGTTTCCCTAATTCGAGAGCTCAACAATAACATCAGTAGAGTGGTGGACCTCTATGCTTGTCTATCCACCTCATTCACAAAGGAAATAGACACATCTTCAGAGGGAGATTCAGCTGGGACACTAAAATCTGATGGGAAACCTGCTGTTGCTTCAGGACAGAAGAGATTTCGACCTCAGTTTTGATGTTTTTTGGCTTTGTAAATTTACCAATTCTTTTGTATGCTGACAAACTGTAGAAATGCTTGTGTGCTTTCGTTCACAGGTTAAGGGTAATATAGATCAACTTAGAGTATATGTAATGTAAATGAACCTATCTCTTTTTGAGATGCAAAAGTGCTTGCAGCATAATTGTACTGATAAGACTTTGACCTAGAGTTTGGAGGAGATATTTTTAACTGTATTATGATGCATCTCAATGCTATACTTGGATTTGATTTTTCCAAGTTTAGATGGGTAGTTTTTTGGAAGAATAATGCTGGACTTGTAGGTAACTAAGATTCTTTAACTCTACATGATCTTTTAGAAGGCAGAAGGGTTCAGAGTACTTGAGTTTGCCAGGGAGTTAAATTGGATTCACTAACTGCTGTTCTTTTGATTGGATGTTGGCGCTTTAATGCTTGCTAAGTCTGGATTGAATGAGATATTGCTAAGACTATCCAAAGTTCAAACATTCTAAGCAATTTTGACTTGAGAATGTGTTAACTGTATATTACAAGTCTATGTGCAGACAAAAAGTTTCTGATAAATATAGACTTAGGGATAGTAATGATAAACAGTCATGTGAGTAGACCTGTGTTTCAGAGTCTTTTTTTATGAAAATCCATTTTGCTATGTGTTCATCTCTTCTGTTATAATACACATGTAAATTGATGTTTACAATTTCCTTTTCTAGTCCTATTCATTAAACATATGCAGGTGAACATGTACTTTTTCTGAGTTGAACATATCTCTAAGATTATGTTGATCATTCTTTCCTAATTTTTTATTTTAGAAACTTGGAATCTATGTTGTATTTACATAGAGTACACAATCTGTCCTCTCCATACCCATAGGCAAATTTCAACTTTCAGATTTAGCTATGCAGCTTAGCATGGTAACCTCAAGAGATAACCTAAGAGTTTAAGTATCCAATCTTGAACACAAGTTACAAAATTATGGTAAGCCAAGATAATGTAACACCTTCCACCACAAAATGCATATCTCCAAGAACAACAAAAGGAAAACTGAAAAGCTCACAAAACTAACTGTCATCCTTTTGGTTTCCAACTTGCCACTTTACTCTGGGAGAGTAACTCGAGTTTCTGTGTTCCTGGCTCCCCTTGCACTTGAAACTGAACTTCTTCCTAGCCCAAGCAAAGATGAATTGGAGAGAAGAGCTCCTCTTGGCAGTCTAGTTGAAATTCCATTTTCTCCAACCTCCTCAAGGCAGATTGGATTGGTTAAATTCCTGGTGTTGCAGATTTTCTTAGTCTTGATAGCTACCATAGTCTAAATGTTGTTAACCCTCACCTCCAACTAGGTGTGCTCTATGTGCCTCTCCATTGCATCTATTCCCTCATCAAGGGATAATCTAATGTCTATCTCTTACATCTTCCCTAAATTCCTGTGATGGATATGTCAATAGGGATGTTCTGCCATAGCACCTTCTCCAACTAGGACGAAACTACCTTCTAACACCATAGCATTTGATACAGAGCCAGGAGGTAGGATGCAAAATAAAATAAAACTCTTAAGCCTACTTTCATAGAAAGAAGAGGTAGTTGCGAAATACCAAGACATCTTGAAGAATAATGAGTATGATGATGAGGTGAAGTGACACAAGACAGCATGATAGGGGTGCTTCCTCCAAATAGGAGGCGAGATCATGGTCCAATGTGGAGGAGTTGCTACATATTGCAAATCAAACATGGCATGACATATTGTGAAGAGGGCCATCATGAGGAACAATTGTGGTGACACCATGGTCCAATGGGGAAGAGTGGTGATATAATGCAAATTGAACATTGCATGACATATTACGAAGGGGGCTGTCATGAGTAATACCGGGGGGAGGCAGAGAGCACACTGCACAACACTATGACTGTACATCGATATGCTTAAGAGTCAAGACCATTAAAGCTAATGGTTGAAGATCTTCTTAGACGTGACAAGGATTTACATCTAGAATATGGTGGCAACATCGCAACATTATTTTTTGACTAATAATTATCCTCATAGTTTGGGCATATTTTGAACCTTTGGGGGCTATCTTTCATTCTCAATTTCATTTCATCAAGGGAGCCAAAGCCCTTCCACTCTTGTTTTCTCCTCTCACCTCTACTAGAGGAGATCTCCTTGTCGAAGGTTTGACCTTCATTTGCTTCATTCTTTTTTTTGGAATTGTTTTTTATTATTACAAGGAGAAATTCTATTGGGTTATAGTGGCTTCATGCTTGCTCACAGCTCTCGATCACCTTGTTGAGGTGGTATTTTCCCAAGGATGTGAAACCTTGGAGGATAATGATGATTCACTTTGAGCCACCAAAGTAGATGAAAATTTGAAATTAAGGTAATTTTTGAAGCCCAATATAGTCCTTTTAGAATTGCACTTGCTTCTATTATGTTATTTATCGCATTGCCAAATCCCTAGGATAAGTCACAAATGAGATGAACTTGAGGTACTTAATGTGGTCACCAACACTTGTCGAGTCAAGGTTTCCTTTTGAAGCTTTGTTGAATAAAATAATATGTTTTTTAGAAGTTTTGATGCATTTTGCTCTGTCATTTTTTGGCAGGTTAAACTTTTTAGATTTGGAATATGTTCTAGTGTGTGGAATCTCTAGAGTTTTCTATACGTTCCTGCACAATTTCAAAGTTCAATTGTGCTACCTTGATATGTGCACCTTTGTTGTAGACACAGTTCCAAAAAATACAGACGCACTATTGTGAATAGGTAACTTAGGACATTATTTCATGCAGAAGACCAATAGTCATGATGGATTGTCTTCCTCTCTATGTGTCTTCTTCTTCTCAAATTTTGTATATATGCATCATAGTATTAAAAACCGGAACTGGTGACCGGACCGGTGGACCTAATGAATCGGTAACCAGACCGGAACCGGTCTAACCGGTATTGGTCAGGTCTAAACAAACCGGTTTTTAAAAAAATACATTAAATAATTATTTTTTAATAAAAAAAACTATTTTTAAGATTTGCAACCATGATTCCAAGCCAAGAGAGACAAAATATGCAAAGTTTGCTCATTTATATACCATGCAAAGGTGAACATATCAAAATGGCACCAAGTGCAATACATATCATCGAAAAATACATAAGCAATGAGGCTCCAAATGGCCCATAAAGTCCAAAAACAATGCTACAAGCTATGAGGCCATTGGCCTAATACAAGACTACACATGAATCATGATCAATCATCAAATTCATCACCACTACTAGACACAAGATCAACATCGACAGCTGCATAGACATCATCTGGATCAGAGTATGAGGATGCTTCAGCCTCAGGCTCATCTGCAACCTGAATACCACTGCCACCAATAACAATAGAAGTGGACCTAATGGAAGCACAAGTTACTCGAGCTGCATGACTAGTGCCTTCCATTGGTTGTTTGCCTTTCCTTGATGCAGCTACCAATCCTGGGTCTCCGTCTGATGGTGCCACCAAATCTGCTTCAAATTCACCCCCCGCTAATGCTGCATCAAAATCAAAATCTGCCTCAAACACTGGATCTTCAGTCTCCTCCACCCATTCTGATGTTGGATCAATATCATCCAACACAATGGGATCTAGATCAGGTGTTTTGCTCATCAGTTGGTTCCGCCTCAAGTGAAGGTTGTATTGCACAAACACAAGATCATTTAATCGTTTCTGTTCCAAACGGTTTCTCTTCTTTGTGTGTATGCGCTCAAAAACAGACCAATTGCGCTCACAACCTGAAGCACTGCAAGTTTGGCTGAGGATTCTAATTGCAAACTTTTGCAATTGAGGACATTGGCCGCCAACTGATTCCCACCAATGTGCTGCAAATAAAAAGACATTCATTAGTAACATAGTTCATTTCATTACTTATTTACAAACAATTTAACTTGAAAAGAAAAACAAATTGGAATGTCTTACCTAGTTGATCCACATCTCTTGCCATTTTTGCCAAGTTCTTTCCAAAGGTACCAGTTGCCATACTTAAATGATTAAATTGTTTATGTGTTTCCAAAAGGTCTGTACGGTTAGGGACCATGCGCTCCAAGCAATCAATCAATCCAGATCTGACCTCCCCATCCTACTGATCTCCTAGCTGAGCTGTATAATGATACTCTGGGTTCAAAAAATACCCAGCTGCATGTATATGACGATGGAGTTGATTGTTCCATCTGTTATCAATGATCTCCCATATCCGGCCATATTTAGCTAACCTGTCCCTGTAAGCTGACCATATCTGCTCCTTGGCCTGATCCATAGCCTCATAAATGTATCCCATTGCCATCTTTTCCCCATCCACCATCCTTAGCACCTTAACAAGGGGCTTAGTAATTTTTACCAGCTCTCAAGACCTTTTCCAAAAATTAATGTCAAAGACTTTCTTTTTGGTGTCTTTTCCATCTTGTCTACGAGTCCACAGGGATTCAGTCCAATCATTAGAAGAAGACATTTTCTGCAGGTTTTTCTGTTGAGAACTGAGACATTGCAACGTGAGGAAGTGAGTTGCAAATCTCGTAATGGCAGGGCTAACAAGCTCTTTGCTGCTAGTGTTTTTCCTCGTTAGGCTCAATACCCATGAGTGGTTGTAAATGTATTTTGTAATGCACTTGCCATGCTCTACAGTGTTTTTTACCCATTCGACTTTGCCTATGTCCTCAAGCATGATGTCTATGCAGTGTGCAGCACATGGAGTCCAAAATATGGTATTATACTTGGACTCAAGCATCTTTCCAGCAAGAACATAGTTTGAGGCATTATCTGTGATGACTTGCACAACATTCTGCTCTCCCAGTTCCTGAATAATCTCATCCAAAAGCTCAAATAGAAGGGTTTCATCCTTCACCTTATCAGATGCATCAACTGATCTCAAAAACATTGTTCCTCGAGGGCAAGGAACAAGGAAGTTAATGATAGTGTGGTTCTTTCCATTAGTCCATCCATCTGACATGATGGAACAACCTGTTTTGAGCCATGACTCTTTATATTCAGCCAAATACTCATCAATATTACAAATCTCTTGTTGCAAAAGAGCTCCCCTCAAGTCATGCACAGTAGGGCCTTTGAAGCCCTTTCCTGTAATTAAAACAGAGTCCCACATAGCTTGGTAATAAGGTGAGCGAGCAACATTAAATGGGATATCTGAATCATACCACCATCTAGCAATGTACTGATAAGAAGTTTCTTTGCATTGTTTTTTCCAATGTTGATCCAAAGTGGGTTGACGACTTGGCTAGGAGGAAGTGGCTGTGGGATTAGCAGTGGATGAGAAATAACTCTGGAGGTTGGGTCTCTTTGTTGGTTTTGATTTTTGGCCAACAGAAAGAACATAGTGAAAGGGGTCATTGGTGGAAGGGATAGAAGTGGAGTCTTGAATCTCATAATCATCATACCCACTCTGTCTCATGATATCTATTAGTTCCCTCTTCCTTGCAATTTCATCTTGGATGGCCTTCTCCCTAGCCTTAGTCTCCTCAAACTTTTCAAACTTGGCAAGGTATTCTGCCCTAACCGAACCTATCACTTCATTAGGTGCATCACATGGCTTTACTTGGCCTCTTATCCCAACCAAGTGTTGTTTCAATCTAAGAATACCCCCACCTCCAATACATTTTTTCACAAAATTTGCATATCATCTTTCCATCAACCACATCACAATGGGCCCATGCATTGTCCTTGGTTTTTGGAGCCATCTTGACTTGAAATAATTAAAATTTGGAAATAAATCTGCAATTTAAAAAAAATTGCAGCTAAGATAAATGGACAACCAACACTAAATTTACGAAACAAAATGCACATTCAAACATACAAAATTTGATAGCATAAGACTAGAGATTTGAGAGCAATAGCATAGCTAAACACATGAGAAAATAAATACATGAACAACAATGAAATGATGGATTTTTCAAGTGAAATCCTTACCTGGCAATGCAAACTAGCTTCCTTAGCGTCCTCTTGAAGATGCTGTTATCCTCCTGTATTTTACAGATTTCACTAGGTGACTGTGGATGTTCTACAAGCAACTAAAGATAGCATTATCTGCCTATCAACTATCTTTAGAAATCTCACTACCTCCATTATCCAAAATCAACCATTTTCACTATGATTCATCTCTGCCCTTTTAAAAAATTTACCTTGCTGCTCTAAAAAGACTTATTTATGGGTTGGTTTACCTCATTTTCACCCTCCTCCTTACCCCACTCTCATTCACTCTTTCCCCCTCTAAAAACTCATCTTTCCCTTCAAAAAACACTTAAAAACCCCTTTTTCTTCATCCCTTTCCTCTATTTTCCAAAACAATATAAAAGACCCTCTTTTCCATTGTTTTAATTGAAATATTTGACTATCGGGTACTTTTGTTTTTATACATATTGAACCCTGTTTTATATGTATAAACCCAGGTTTTTAAGCCCCCTTGCCCTAAACCTTAAACTCCTTCGCTCCACATGACCCTAACCCCACTCCTATTTTCTTCACCCTAAGCCCCTTCCCCTTAAAGCACTCGCCTGCATACATTTAAAACCCCTTGCTCATATAACCTTTACCCCGCTTACTATATAGCCCCCGACCTTATTACAAATAAATCCTGCGTTTGTTTTGAACCCCGCGCTAAACGCCAAATCCCTGACACGTCGTCCTTCCCTGGGCCCCATCCCAACCATTCCGCACCATCGATCTCCGTCCTCAAGATTCGACGACCCACACTCTGAATCGCAAATAAAACAATGCCGGGGTTAATGATTTTTAACATTGCGAAATGGACGGTTTTGCCCTGCCACACGTCGTGCATTGAATCATATCGCAGTCCCGTCCCAAAAATCATTACCGCCTCCTCCGCTATGTGAAAACCGCTCCCAGTTTTCCAAAAACCGCCTATCCCTCCGCGCCGAAAATCAAATACCCCACCTCTATTCAAAATTCCTGCAGGTTCCGCCTACGGAACCAAGACCCCAATTCACCATTTTTGCCCTCCCACAGCCACAAAACCCCTGAAAACACAGTAAACCCTCCCCGCAAGTTTTAATAACTATTTTTTGTTTTATTGTGCAGGTTTAATGGCGAAAATGCAAGTAAATGCATTCCGATGGTTTAGAATCGATTGGATGAGTGCGTGGGTGACGATCCAGGGATTTAAATCAAATTTAAAGGGACCAGAGGCCCTCTGTCAAGATTAATCATCGATGAAACATGATCATCGATGGTTATTAAACCCTCCAGCAATGAAAGAAACGCTTCCCTGCATCAAAAACAAACACAGGAACAGAGACATAGTCAAAGGACTATGCTAAAGAAATGAAGATTAAAGGATTAAAAGGCTAAACACAGGTCAAAGACAAATCATGAAGATTAGCCACAAAAGCAAAGATTAAAGGTAATAAAGACAGACAACAGAGGTTTAAAGACTAAAAGGTTAATCAAAGGATTAATGGACAAAACAGAGATAAAGCAGAATAAAGAGAAAAGACAGTAAAACAAACAGATAAATGTTAAATCAAAGTTTAATGGCCTAATACAGAGTTTAAAGATAAAACAAAGGTAGATTAGCCCAGAAACACATTCGAATTACTAAATCCCAGCAGTTACTTCTTCAAAGGATATTTTTGCCACCAACAACATGTTTTCTTTCAATAAAACATCAAACAGTTATTACAAATAGTCAGAGATATTTTTCATCTACCAACAATTATTGTAAACTTATTGCAGAAAGCCTTAAAGTCAAACATTTTACAGAATTTAACTCAGAAGTTAAGTAGGAGTTATTATTTCAGAGAAACACCTTCAGATATTTTTGCCTTTGGCCTTGCATGGTCTCAAAGGTAAAAAATCACTAACTCTGTAATAAATGACATTCCAAACCCTAGCTTAACACCACCTCCTCATTTTGCAGATAAATACTGCATATGAGTTTCATTTTTAGTGTTGGTTAGTTGGTGGTTATTTGACTGATTTCTGTTGCTGAGCTAGTTGAGGATTGCTAGGCTGGATTTGAGAAAGTTTTGAGTTGCAGAGAGCTATTGTACATGGAGTATTGTAATTGGTTTGATCATCAATAATACAAGCACGTTCACAGGATCCTTGAGCTATGTTAATGGTGAAGTTTTCCTCATTTGTCATTGTTTTTCCTATGTTTTCCATTTTGTCCATCTTTCTTTGATAAAAGAACAAAAGTTTTAGAGTAGGATATGCTATCTTGGGACTCTATTTCTGTCTGCGTTCTTTATCTTTATGTTTTCCTCTGCAAGCTCTAATTGGAGGATTCTTAATTTCCCTCCAATTTCATCTAGCTTGTCTTAGAAATTATTCAATAGAATTAAGGCCAAAGAAGTCTATGGTGAGCCCTGTCCTTTGGTACAACTTGAGATATTGTTTTTAAGTCCTTTCTTTGAAGTATACTTAGTAGGGTCTAAACCAGGGAAGTCTATGTTATGCCCTGTTCTCTGGTCTGACTCCAAATGTTGCTTTAAGGATTCTTTTGAGTTTTGAGTTAAAGAAGATTGGCTTCAGTTGGCTCTTTAGCTGCTCTCACTATTATCTTAAAGTGTTTTCTTTTGTCTGAAAGTAGTCTTAGGATTGATGGATTGTTGTCTTAAAGGTTTGCTTATTAAAGTTTGGCCAAAGAAGTCTATGGTAACCCTGTCCTTTGGTTTGCCTCAAACAGTTACCTTAAAAGGCTTTTCTTGTCTAAATAGAGCTAGAATATTCTTAACTGACTATAGATTTGCTGCCTTCACAACTTATTATTGTTTCATATCACAATATAATCTAAGAGATCCACTTGATATAGTTATCTTGCCCTATGAAAACCCTTGTAGAGTTGATGAACAATTAAATCCTTTTATGACTCCATAGCCCAATGGATTAATATTTTCTCATAGTCTAACTATTTAGCTGAAACATCCCTTCAATCAATCACACCACAAGTCTGTCAATCTATCAATTAATTCAACCAAAACAAACAAGTCCTTAGAACTTCATAACTAGCATAATATCTTAAACAAAGAGCACAAAGATATATCATTTGAAAACACTTTTATAGAGAGATCCCTCTCTGAATCCAGGAAGGCTAGGTCCTAGGATTCCAAAGTGGTTCTGATGTGGCCCCTGCAGTGTTTTTTCTTGCCAATCTTGCAAATCACAGGGAGCCAATAGATGCCAACTCTACTGACAGCTCCAAACTATCTCCGATATAGCTCCAACCCCAACTCCAAGCCTCCAAGATCACTGCTCCAACAAACACTCAATACTCTCCAAGCTCTCAGTCAAACTCACAAACTGGAAATGAGATGGTGTGAGACAAAGGAGAGGCCGCCCCTGCTTATAAAAGAGTGGGGAGGGTGTTTTTGAAGGGAAACAACCCTCCCTCCAAATCAGCCCTAAACCTCCTTGTTGGCCGTGCTTGGGTCCCTACAGCAAGATAGGTGCTGATCGGCCGGTTAAGGACAGAACCGGCTAGTCAGCACTGGTTAACTAGACTTTTCAGGCGAGAGGGAGGTGTTGACCGGGTTTTTCAACCGGTTTGGACCAGCCAATGGTCTGACCAGCCGGTTTGAACCGACTGGTTTTTAATACTATGATATGCATAATCTATAGGATATGAATAGTTGGGAAAGCAAATTGTTTTGTATTCTCTTAGTAGATTATTTATACACCACCCTGGGATTGTAAACAGGTTGGTTGACAGTTGGTGATTGGTTGAGTTGTTGTAAAGCTTCATGCTATCCATATTTCATTATAAAATTTATTCCTTTCTTTTTTCTTCTATGAATTGGTGGAATCGACAAGTAGGGTGGGCTCGTAATTGCATGACATGAGGTCAATTTTGACCACTACCACTATAATCTCTAGGTGTACCAACATAATCATTCACGTGACACATAGGGCTAGTAAGGGGTTTGAACTAGTGACATCACAAGGAGTGCCTTAATAATGCACCCTATCACCAACTGATCTACACCCTTGGGACTTTTAAAAGGACATGGGGTAGGATTTGATCCACTTATATGTGTATGGGTCATGAGACCTTTTTACTATAATCCCTCTTGGTGCAACCACACATCCGACCGCTATCTCAAGGTGCTCCAATGGCTTCAAGGATAGGCCCTCATAGGAATTTAACCTTGCCCAGTGCTGAAAAACTCCTCACTTTCCACCATTAAGTCCAACCCATTTGGATTATTTTGAAAGGACATGGAGGTGGGCTTTGATCCACTTATGTGTGCATGGGTCATGAGACCATTAATATAATCCCTCTGGGAGTAATTGAACATTTGACGAATACCTCAAGGTGTCTCCATGGCTTCTAGGGTAAGTGGCCCTCATGAGAATTGAACCTTGCCCAATCATGAAGAACTCCTTGCTTTTCGCCATATGGTCCAATCCCTTTGGGCATACAATTTTATTCCATAAAAGAAAATTTGGAGTTAAGTTTGTATCATGTGGATGTATTTGTAATGTATATACTATAAATTCATTTAAGTTTGAGATATCTTTGTTAGTTGTCATGCCATTAATTAATGATCTCTCTATATAATTTGAATTCATCACAATTGTTGTGGTAGCTTTATTATGTTAGTTTTGTCTTGTTTGGTTTAAAATTGGTATTGAAGCATTACTTGAGACATAGTTGGAGTTTATACATTGTTGATCGTGATGAATCAGTCTCAAAGGAAAGAATTGAAGGAAGATACACAGAGTCATATTGAATTGCTTGAAGAACAAATTTCCAATCTCATTCAAAAAGTTGGGAACATATGTTGTAGACATATGTTTGCACTCCCACATTGTACTCGTACTGGTTGTATCCTTTATCCCATTGACCTATTTATGGTCATTCATTGGACATTAATAAAATTATCTTATCTCATCTCATCTTATCTAGAAGATCTCTGGAAGTAATCCAAACCCAAAATATAGTGGCGGAGGAGGAAGTTAATCATTGACTTTGGGTACTCTCTCAAAGTGTAAACCAAGGTGGAGGTTCTTCCCTAGAATGGTCAAATGGATGCATTCAACATAATAATTGGCTAAGGTAGATAGATTCCTTTATGAAGTGCATCCATTCACAAATGAATAAAAGGTTTCCTTCACAGTGTTGTGCATTCAATGAAAAGCTTTATGGAGTGAGTTCATGTGAGCATAAATAAACAATTGATGCCACTCGACCTAGATGTGGGATGAGTTTGAGATTGTTATAAAGGACAAATTCTATCCCTTCAAATATTGAAAGGAGAAACAACAACAATGTTAATACTTGCGATGAAATTATAATAAGATAATAGATGCTTATATCCAAGAATTCAACCATTACACTATTTGGCTAAGAGTGATGGATAAAGAACCAAAATTGGCGACCAAGTCCATTGGTTGGCTGATCAAGCCAATTTAGGAGCTTAAAGTGCTCAATATTCACACTCTAGGAGACCCTTGTTGTAAATCCAAGTTAACTAAGGCGATGAAAAGTTGGAGGATGAAAAACAACACTATGGCACTAATTGTAGTCAAGGAAAGAACATTGTAGCATTATATTGTATGATGAAGAAGCTATTCAATAGGATTGCACATTAGAATGTTGACTCCAAATTGCATCAGGATGGACAAAGTGTGTTGAATGAGAATGTCTCCTTTTATAGTTATTTCAATCATAAAGGACATGTGAAAGATGATTATTAAAATTGAAGTCTACCACATAGAGCAATGTGAGAAGGCAATGATACTTGACTCCTAGATAGAAGGGATTTCCTTTATGATAGCCATTTCACATAGAGGTGCAAAGTGCTAGGACCTTTTCTCCATTAAGAACTAATGAAAGGAGTTTGTGGCCACAATATTTTATATTTGTAGTTAATGAGACCTCACCTTAGATGCGATAATGAAAAAGGACAACTTATCTACAATTGGTAACCTAAACCCTACTCCTTGGTTAAAGGTTTAGCTTAGCAATAACAAGTATTATGCGTCCAACATAAATGCAAAGTTGAGTTCTCCATCTTAGTGGATTGCATTGTGGCCACAATTTTTTATTTTTGTAGTTAATGAGACCTCATCGTAGATGCGATAATGAATAAAAGACAACTTATCTACAATTGGTAACCTAAACCCTACTCCTTGGTTAAAGGCTTAACTTAGCAATAACAAGGATTATGTGTCTAACATAAATGCAAAGTTGAGTTCTCCATCTTAGTGGATTGCATTAACAATGTAAAGTTTAGCATTGTTCCTTTAGATGTCTCTAGAGTGGTTTTGGTAGGCTATTCTTGTAGGATTGTGATGTAATTTACTAATAGTGCCTAAATTTGTATCAACTTATTAGTGCAGTGCAATTCAACACCCTTGATGCTATTTTATATTGTTGAATCTCAAACATTGATCAACACCTTAGGACAATTCACTTTGTTGATCCTATGACCAAAGAAAGAGGAGAGAGCACCACTCTCCAATTAGCACAAGGATGTTGAGGCCTTCACACACTTAGTTCCAATGCAACCAGAGAAATTGAAAGATTAGAAGTAGTTGGAATAGTTGCTTTAATGTTGTTCTAAGTAGTTGCAAGAATTGCATTTAATGCTTTGAAGTATTCTTGAAAGAGGTGTTGCACATGGCTTTGTTGTTGGAGAATAAGGAGATCAAGACCTAGATACCATAGTTGTTGGACAAAAACCACATTCGACCCAACTCATTGGCTTGTGGATTCACCATTATATTAGTTGCAAAATTAGGATGGCATATGGAGAATGCATGTCATAGTTAAAAAAATCACCAAGACTTTCGAATACTCCCAAGCATTTTAGAGTCAAATTTTGCTCAGACTTACTACTTTGTAGAGTTAACTCAATTCTAAGTTTGATTCTTTGTTGGTAAGTCAAAACTTGTTAGAAGTGATTCAAGCTCGTGACTACCCATGAGTTAGGATTGTGAGTATTTGGAGGTCAAACCCTGACCCATGAGCAACTCACAGGCCATTTCCTACCCAGTCAGTCCAATGTGCGGGTGAATAGAAAATAACATTGGTGTCAAATATAAATACTAAAAAGGAAAGGAAAAACTCTCCTCTTGAATGATTTTATTGTGGAGCTTTTCTAGAAATTTTCACTTTTTAAATTTAGACTCTTACACTTGGGCCTTGCAAAGTCATTTATGAGATAAGGTTATCAACACTAATGTGCACGATCTATCGACTGTTGAACACAATCACCATCCAAAAATAATATCCATTGTTGATAATTTGTGAGATCAACTTTAGGGAAATAAAATTTTTAGTAATATTGACCTAAAGTTCAGTCATCATCAAATACGAATGAAGCTATAGGATACGTGGAAGATAACCTTCAAAATGAAATAAGGATTCATTGAAGTTTGAATAGTTGGTGATGTTGTTTGGTCTTTCAAATGTTCCTATGACTTTCATGAGAATGATGAATGAGGTGCTAAGACCATATCGTGACTCATTTGCAATAATTTATCTAAATGTCATTCTTGTTTTTAAGAAGACCTGGGAGGACCACTTGTAGCATTTGAATCAAGTATTTGCCACCTTGCAAAAGGAGAAATTGTTGGTAAACATGAAGTGTATATTTGGGTGTACAAAACTAGTTTATCTTGGATTTTGTGTGAACTAAGATGCATTAAACATTGATCTAACAAAGATTTCAGCCATCATCATTTATCCACCTTTGAAGAAAATCTACGACCTGTGAAATTTCAGGGGAATAGTGAGCTATCTCAATAGTTTATCTCACAATTTCCAATGTGACACAACCTTTAAAGCATTGAACTACAACTGAGTTTGTTTTTGTTTAGAAGCAACGCAATATGAAGCCTTTGAAGAGACCAAGTAGAGTTGTGAGTCGTGACTATTGTCTTCCTTGCATTAACTAACTTTCAAGTTTCAACAAACCATTGAGATTGAGGTGGATTCTTTTGGATTCTAGACAAACAATAGGTGTGAATTTGACATAGCATTGAAGACTCATTGCATAACGTGAGACTTTTTTAGGCGGTGTTCTAAATTACATAGTGTATGATCATAGATGTCTGCATGGTAAAGATACCATTGTTGACAACAATTGTAAGCCTCTCTAGTTCCTCTAGACACCAAGCAAGCTTGAAAATGCATTCTACACGAAGTGGGTTACTTATTTACAATAGTTTAACATTGAGATTAAGTACAACAAAAGTGCAAACAAAGTGGATATTTCCTATTTGATACCAAATAGTTGGATTGCAATTTTTATGTAGTTTCAATAGTTTGGATTCAATGCTTTCAAAAAATCTTACATGCAATGTCTAGACTTTCTGTAGATTCTTGTAATTGTAAAAAATTCCACAATGACTCTTCCATATGAAGTGTTTCTTGACTATCCATCATAGGATGAAATTTGGTACCTACTATCAATTGAGTGTTGCTTGTGTTCCTCATGGAGGTCACATACTAGAATAGTTTTATATGGCACACCATTCCAAAATTTCACGCCATTTTGCAGTGGAGAAGGTGACCATGAATTTGTAGAGGTATTTCTTCTGGTCAAAGATGGAATAGATGGCAACAAATATCTTGAGAACTTGTTCCCGTTATAACATATCAAACCCAACAAATTGGAATCTAGGTAAATATATTCTGCTACTAGTCTCGAGTCTATCGTGGGAGTCAGTGTCAATGGACTTCCTTGGAGGTTTATAGACAACCAACAAGGGCAATGACTATGTGATGGTGTTGTGGAATACTTCAACAAAATGGTTGTGATGACATGTTGCAAGAGTCAATTTCAGCAAATCAAGTTACAAAGTTTCTCTTTTAAGAAGTACAGGTTCCCTTCGAGTTACTATGATCGATCTTCTTTGACCACAATAATAAGTTTCTTGACTACTTTGTGCAAACATTGTGAGGATTGATGGACACCCAGTTGAAGAGGCTTATTTCCTTCTATCCTCAAACATATGGTAAGGTGGAGGTAGTAAAATCCAACCTGTCAGAAAATCGAGAAGCTTATCATTTTGTGTGATTTTCCTTTCTAGTGAAATTTGTTGGCTTCTTATTTATTTAGTTATGTTCTTCTTTCATCAAACAATTATCAAAACGTAAACACGAAGATCACAAGAAAACAGAGAACACAAGATATAGGCTCCAAGCCAGGGCAAAACCCCTCCAAGGGGAAAACCCAAAAAATATCTTCTTATAGAATCAAATCAAATGAGATATCCAACACCCTTTCACCTTCTAGAAACCAAGTCAAACCCTCCTGCTCAGATTTCAGCCTTCCTTTTTTTTTTGCGAAATTTCAGATCATATACTCCAAATTGTGTGTCCAAAATTAGCTCCAACTTTCTTCTATTTATACTTATCTAGAGGGGTGCCAACAACCATGTCCCTTGAGGCAGAGGCTACATGACAGGTAGGGCTGACTTGACTTTTAGAAGAAATTTTTACCCGAAATACATATTTAAAAATTCTTTTTCCTTTTTTTTTTTTAAATTTTCAAAGTCCAAATGGGACATGAATCTTTGACTCATGACAAATATTCTTTTGACTTTGAGAAACCCTAGAAGCATGGAGAACATGCTTGACTTTGATGACCAATTGACTTGAGCATGAAACCCATGCTTGAAAACCCTTCAATACTTAAAAATAATATTTCTTTTTCTTCTTTTGCATTTTACATAAAATATATAATCATAAGTACAATGATAATTCTGAAGACCGAACTTGGTTACATTTTCCAACACAACCATCATATGATTGTTGTAAATTTTTAATTACAAACACCTAGATATTTGAGATGTCAACATTTTGTATGTGCAACAAATTTCGAGCTGTGCAATGCCCAACACAATAGGAAGTTCACATTTTGAAGTGTACCTTGGATTTTTGTCAAAGGATCCATTATCCATTTTGGATCCTTTCTTGAGGTAATAATGATGAAAGGAGGGCATTGCACATGGGCAAGCCATAAGGTTTATTGGCCACATTCAAAAGATTCATGATCAAGTTTGAGAACCTTTCCACAAGAGTGCGTAGAAGCACACAAACAAGCATTATCAACATTGCATATTCTATCAATTTTGTGTGGGTGATAATGTAATGAGCTTAATGGAGGTATATAAGGGGATAATGAGTAAAACATATATGTCATAATAGTGGATTGACTTGATAGTGGGCTCACATGGAAAATGAGTCAGAACTTAGTATATATAAGGGTTCAATTAAATCATTGTTAAAAACATTGGCTTATGCTCATTATACTTGGATGTATTTTAGTTATCTAAAATTTGAGAGTTATCCTAATATCTAAGGAGTTATTGTTTAACTGATCATAATAATAGATTTGGGAGTTGTATTCCATTTGCATATTTGGTGTACATTGCATGTATGCAGGTTTATCATGTTTTTTTTGTGTACTATGTTAATTACAAATAGTCTTGATTTATCTTTAGAAAGAGCATGTCAAGGAGAAGGACAAAAAAATCAAGTTGCTCAAATATGGCCCTTACACCATATTCAAGAAAATTGGGGAGAATGTGTTCAAGTGGACCAACTAACTAGTGTAGGTATTCATCTTGTCTTGAATACAGATAACATGGAGCTCTATGAGCCACCAATGCTAAACAATGATGAAGCATTTTTCATGATGATTCCTTAAGAGCTTGTTGCTAAAGTTGATGTGGAGCTAGAAGCATATATGGTTGTATAATTGAAAGAGTAGACGACCACATAAGGAACATTGAAGCTTTATCAAGTTGGATTGAAAGGATAGTTGCCTAAGTTGGCAAGTGGTACACCTTGGAGCAAATTTTAAATGAAGATTCCCCAATTGTTAGGAAAATTGTTGGGGATTGACTAAGCCATTGATTGAAAGATTTGTGCAAAGTAGAAGTTCACTCAAGAATTTGTCTAAGCATGGGCATGTTGGTTTGTTGTTGTATTAGATTTGCAAAGTTGAATAGATTCATCAATGGGAGATGTAGATTACAATAGACAATTTTGGCGTGGATCAAAGTGGAAAATTAGGGTTGTGTTGCAGCCACAATAATATTCTTAGTTGTGTAGTTCTAGGGTTGTGACTTGGTTGCACAATTCTAAAGTTCGCTAAAACATTATTACACAAGTTGGTGTGTGCACCCTTGTCTTAATAACAATTCCAAATAGCACAAGTGTGTTAATTTTTGTAGCTTGGGTGGCACTCCCACAAATCATGGGTACTTCATTTGTGAGGAGGTGACTAAAGTACCCAAGTCATGAGTTCAGCCCTAAGTGAGTGGGAAAAAGAACTCAACTTAATATTATAAGGGAAAAGTGGGTAAAACTCTAAAAGGATCTAGAGTTTTCCTAAGAAACCTTAAAAGTGAATTATAAATAGAGGCCAATGGAGAGGCCTAAAGACACATTGTGCAAGTGATCATTCATGAATGAGAGGGAGATCTGTCTGAGATAGCTGTTGCAAGAAAGATCGTGGTAGATCCAGGGTCAAATCCTTAAGAAGAAGCCAAGTTTGTTGCAAATGATTGTGGTTGAAGAAAAGGTAGAGTTTGATGGCCTAGATCTGGCTGAGTTTGTGTACATGTCGAGTAAAGTGAGCAGATATGTCTGCTATAAGGTCATATTTGCAAGAAGAAAGTCAGACTTGAGTACTGGAAGGTCAGATTTGCACGAAGAAAGTTAGATTTGAGTGTTGGGGGGTCAAATTTGCAAGAAGAAAGTCAGATATGTCATTTGAAGAAGCAGATCTAGAAAATTAAGAAGTTGTAGCGTGTTTGTAGAGGGACTGGTTGCCAAGGACGACAACAATCCAAGGACCTTGGGCTGAAGGCACTAGCTCAGGTATTCATTTAATTTATTGGGAAGATTGAAGATTTGAAGGAGCATATCTCAAGCCCTAGGTTTAGTCAAAGGATAAACTATATATTGTTTTTGTATCGAGGTTTTTGAAGGGCTAAGATCCCTATTATGGGAGCCCTAATGTTTTCTTATTGATGGACTAATGAGAAACAATATTGGGCCCAATTTTTGTGTGTATTGTTATTGATTTCTCTGTTGGTTAGTTTCGTTGTGCAAAGTTGCTAGTTAAGGGTGTTGGAAAATAAAAAAGGCAGAAAGATTTTCTTATGTAGATAATTACTTGTGATATTCTTATTAAATTTCTTATGTTCTTCTTTTATCTTTGCTTCATCAAGCAATTATCAAAACAAAACATGAAGATCAGGAACACTAGATGTAGGCGGACAGCTAGGGCAAAACCCCTTTATAGGGGAAAACCCGCTCAAGGACTCTTCCTTCAGTAGATTCATGTGATAGTGAGACAACCAAGACCCTAGACTAACAAACCTTCCTCCTCCACCAAGTCAGCGTTTTATGATGCAACAATCTTCAATCTTCCCTTCTTTTTCAACAACTTCAGCCTAACAACGTCTCAGAAACTTCGATCCCAGTTACTGCAACTATTGCAAAAATTTTGACCCCCAGCTTCAAAACTTTGATCCTGCAATGGAGACAGAATTTCGGCCCTAGCTTTAACTCAATATCTTCATACATGTGAGAGAAAGGTAGCCCAAAAACTCGATTTTCTTCTTCCAACATCTCTCCTTCTTTTCCTACAACTTCGCACTCCTTTTCCTGCAACTTCACACTTCTTTTATGTAACTAGTTTACTACAATTCATTGCAAATCGAACTTGATGAGAGAGTGTGACAAATGAGGTCGAGTTGCTCCAATAAATAGGTTTCTTGTGAGGTCGAATTACTCTGTTTGAGGCCGACTTGGTGGAGGAGGCCTAAATGACCTATTTTACAATAAAAACAATTTTCTTTCTTGATAAATAAATCCCAAGAAGGGTTCTTTACAATTTGACATGGACAAGAACGCTTGACATAAACCCTAGAGGTCTACAATGGAGACCTTGACCTAGAAATAATTGACCCAAGCATGGAACCCATGCTTTAATAAGTCAATTTATATAATAATAAAATTTATTTTTCTTTCTTTTGATAAATACATTTCATTATGACCCGAGTACAATTATGAAGACCAAACCTAGTTACATTCTTCAACACTTCCTCTTAACTAGGGAGGTATTCATAATTTACATATATATACAAGTACATGGAATATCTCAAAACACATGAACTACGAAGAGTTTAGGCACACTTAGTGGTACATACTAGATTCCTGACCAGGGTAATCTATCCAAATGGGACTAAGATGGACTAAAGCTTTTAGCCACTATAGGTACCATTAGGTTTATTTTCTAACCATCAACCCAGGGATCTAGGTGCGTAATTCAAGGTCAGAGCTCTATGATCAAAGCCACCCTCCCTCTTCGGGATCTATACATCAGACCCATGTAGATGTCCTCCCAAGCATCAGACACATGTAGATGCTTCAACACTCCCGATTATTTAAATCAGTGACATCAAATCTCTCCCAGTCAATTAGATCAATAACAACAAATAAATCAAGCATGCTTATAGACTAAATTACAAGACCAAACATGCTTCCAAAATTTCGACCTTTTGAGGAGAGATTTACCTATACAAACCCAACCCCAATCAATAACAAACTTTCAAATACGTATAAGTAAACACAAACCTTTGGGGTCTTCAATCATCTTGATGTCACTTATATCAAGTTATTCATATGCAACTAGTCATAAGCTTTTCTTCTTTAATTTCTTCAACAACACCAAGACATCCTCAATACGTTGTAGTGCATTCATTCTTTGATTTCTACTTCAAGGTGTCCATCATGACTATCATGGTATTCCCTCCCTCTCAACTGGGGAGATATATCCTTTCTTATATCCAAGCTTCCTCTTTACTTAGGGAGATCAACTACTTTCTGTGGCTTCATTCCTTCTCATCAAAGTCATCTTGAACTTATAGCTTTCTTCATCATGCTTATACAGACATCTTCAGTATCTTGAAGATTGTGTACCTGCAACACTTTAATAGAAAGTACAACCAAATATAGATATAGAAGCATGAAGTTGACTATATTAGATTCATGTTAATACAATAATGGAAGCTTTAGACTTTAGACATTGAATACGTCAACTTAGCTAGGTTCATAATCAACAAGAGACATACTTCTATACTTCAACTTCTTGCTAGGGTTTTGTTATAAACCCTAGATCAAATCATTTAAAATAACTCAATCAGGATATCAGTATCATTATATCTAGGGCCTCAATATTACTTTTAGAGATATGGCAGACTCTACTATGATATATTGCAAACCCTATAATCCATTTATAAGACATTAAGCCTTAGATATCAAAAATCAATCATAGAACAATCTAAGGTTTCAACAATATGACCAACTCGTATTAGGGTTTATAGTGAACCCTAGATTTATCATCAAGGCTAAACAGTATCATTATATCCTAGAATATTAAATTTATACTAGGGCTTTTGTTATAAACCCTAGAATTTATAAACTATGAGCATCAACAATTAGGTCAACATATATACATATCTCAGATTTCATAATCATGCACAAGCATATCACAACAACATTTATCAGACAAACCTAAGACACAAGTATCAATATATTAAAGTTAGACATATGACAATTTTGACCAGGTTAGGGTCTCGATCAGACATATAAATATACTAGGGTTTCATTCCTAGGAGCTTACTATAGATGTTATAAGGGTTTTTCTCATAAACCCTAATTTACCAAAACCCTAAAGGTCTAGGAATTCAATACATAACATAGCAAACCCTAAAGGACTAGGGTTTCCATAATAGCACCAAAACCCTAAACATCAAAAGAATAGTATTTTCTAGATTTCATCAATAACCCTAAGTAGACTAGGGTTTCATAGTCAATATCGACACACCCTTAGGTTATGGTTTTACATTGATGATCCAGGTGGATATTGGTGGCCACCCGCCTATTCCACTTGGGGCCCCACCATTCTCTTTCAGTTTTTTTCACAACTTACTATTTTTAGTAGTTTTTTTGGGTTTTGAACTTCCAGAGCTGTTTTGAAGCCCCAAAAGGAGATAGTATGCCGAAGTTACGTCCTTGGGAAGTTGAAACACCAATTTACCCAAACGGGGCTCATAGTTTTGGCGCTTCATCTCCTAGGGTTAGGTTTTTGGACGTTTAGAGTTCTCCATTGTTTCTCCATAATAAATAGGCCCTCGAGCCTCATTGTAACATAGTTGGAAGGTGGTGCTTTTACATCTCTTCTCGAGAGATTCGCTATCGAAAGCACCTAGCTAGTTTTATTTCCATTGTCTGTAAGCAAATTTCAGTTCTTTGATATTAATGAAATGAAGTGTTATTTCCGCTGCATCTCTGTATTTATGGTTATGTGTTTATTCTGTTGCGTTCCTGCATAAATCCGGATCAGTGGTATCGGAGCGGTTTGCTTTTTCTCGATCCTTCTTTGCATGTCCCCAACTAGGTCGGGGTATAAGGAGCTAGGGCTTGATCTGGTGGAACCTTTGCAAGATCAGCCTCGCAAACCTCGACGGACGCCCATGGGGGACGAAAAGAAAGATGAGGGAACAGGAGATCCTATCAAAATATTGCTTGAGGAGGCCCTCGAAAAACAAAGGAACGCGATGATGGATAACTTTGTTCAGATCCTTCAGCGCCCTTCGCGAGGCGCATCTTGCGTCTGACCAACCACTGCGGAGGCGTGACACCTTTAGGTACAAGTGACTTTGACATTCCCATATTTGAGGGTCAAATAGACGTAGATGTCGTAGATAGATGGTTGAATCTATTAGAAGGATATTTCTCTGTTCATGACTTTTCAGACCGGGAGAAGATTATTTTTACACTCCTCAAAGCTACCCCCCATGTTAAGGACTGGTGGGAAACCTACTGTGAGAACAAGGACCAGACAGAACCCTCTCTGTTCTCGGCCGTACCAACTTGGAATTCTTTCCGAGACGCCGTCAAGGAACAATACTATCCCGTGGGGAGCTATGAGGACACGTACATACAATGGACCACGCTGCGACAACAAAGGGATCAAGATGTGCACGAGCTGACGAATCTGTTCCATACCCTGCGCACAAAGTTGGGTATCAAAGATTCAGAGAAACATTTGGTGCTAAAGTATCGCAGTTGTCTGCACAGATACATTCAGGAGGAAATGGAGTTCTTCGACATCTCCTCGCTTGGTACGGCATACCGGTATGCTGCCAAGATTGAGCAGAAATTCAAACAGAAGAAGCGAGACTTTGGATCTGCGAATCAAAAGCAAGGAAAAGGTGCTTCCAAACCGCAGAACAAAGAACAGAGCCAAGGCATGGCGGCTAAAGACAACCCACCAAAGCCACAAGAAAAGAACAACACCGTAAAGCCAAAGAAGGACACGGGAAAGTGGTGTGAGTTCCATAAGAGCTCCACTCACAACACAAGTGAGTGTCGGGCCAAGCAGTCGCTAGTGGCCGAGATGAGGGCTTCTGAGTCAGATGCATGCTCCGACTTTGAATCAGAACCTGAAAAGGGGAATGAAAAAGGGAAACAGATTATTGATGCGGAGCCCAACGCCACTGTTGCCACTACAAAGGTCCAGAAGGAGGAACCGGAAGATCCAGAGGAGGAGGAACGTCTCTTCCACTCCCAGATGTGGGTAAAGGGCTCCCCTGTACGGTTCATTGTCGACAATGGGAGCCAAAAGAACCTCATTTCAGCAGACGCCGTGAAGCGGTTGGGCTTGCCGACCACAGCTCACCCACATCCATACACCATCGGGTGGCTTCACCAAGGACGAGATCTCCGCGTCAGCCGGCAGTGTAGCCTTCCCTATAGCATCAAGCCCTTCACGGATGAGGTATTATGTGACGTTGCTCCTATTGATGTTTCTGATGTATTAATGGGCTTGACCATACTTGTGGAAGCGACATGCGTGTGTGGAGTCTCGTGGCCTGTGTTGTTATTATTACTTTGGGAAATAAATTGTACGGATACCGGAGAGTGCCACCGCCTCCCACTATCTCTTTGGTTACTGCAAAACAATGCAGTAAGCTCATTTCCCAAACCAGGAAATTTGTTTTCTTGATGATCCGCCCCCAGGGCAAGAAGAAGACTGTGGCCACGACCTCCAGACATGGCTCCTTTGCATGAAAACAACAAATGGACAAGGTTGTGGAGGAGTACGGAGACATATTCACCTCACCCACAGGGGTGCCTCTACACTGTCAGGTCAAGCACCCCATTGACTTGACCCTAGGTGCGCCGCTACCCAATGGAACGATCTATAGGCGCTCTGTTCTGGAGAATGATGAAATCAAGAGGCAGATTTAGGAGCTGCTGCAGAAAGGTCACATCTGGCCAAGTTCATCACCCCGTGGGACCCCGATCGTGTTGGTATAGAAGAAGGATAGGACTTGGAGACTCTGTATTGATTATCGGGCGCTGAACAAGATCACTGTCCAGAATAGGTATCCGATCCCACGGATTGATGACCTTCTGGACCAACTCAAAGGGGAAAAATATTTCAGTAAGATCGACTTGAAGTCTTGGTATCACTAGGTACCAATCGAACCCTCTGATGTGTGGAAGACTACCTTCAAAGCCAAGGAGGGCCTTTTAGAATGGCTCATCATGCCTTTCAGATTGATAAATGCTACCGTAATCTTCATGAGGTTGATGGATGACATCTTGCGTCCATTCACTAACTCATTTGTAGTGGTATACTTGGATGACATTCTGATCATCAGCCAGAGTTGGGAAGAGCAACTCCACCACATTCGAGAAGTCCTCCAAACACTGCGGCAACACAAGTTGTGTGAAAATTTGGAGACGTGCACTTTTTTGAGAACCCGAGTTCTGACTTTCTCTGGGATACATTATTGATGAAAGGGGGTACATGTGGTGCATGTGGATCTGACCAGATCCAAGTCATTCGGGATTGGCTAGCCCCAATCACCCTAACAGAGCTTCGCAGCTTTCTGGGTCTTGCTAATTTCTACCGCAAGTTCTTGTTGGGATTCTTTCATATCACTTAGCCCTTGAGTCAAGTCACCAAGGGAGGAGCGAAAGCAAAATTCCGTTGGTTGGAATCTCAACAGAAGGCGTTCGTAGAATTGAAACATCGCCTCTGTTCTGCCCCAGTGCTCACATTACCAGACTTGCAACAACCATTTGAGATCGAGACAAATGCCTCTGACTATGCTATTGGGGCAGTTCTTACTCAACATTGGCATCCAGTGGCATATCACATTGAGACATTGTCCGACACAGTTCGAAAGTATCCCACTTATGACAAAGAAATGTATTCCATTGTGTAGGCTTGTCGACAATGGAAGCATTACATTTTGGGGAAGGAGACAATCATCCACACAGACCACCGACCCCTGCAGTTCATACAAACACAAGGGAAGTTGCAGAACGATCGCCATCAGAAGTGGTCCACATATCGCAACAATTTCATTTGAACATCAAGTACAAGAAGGGTAGCACCAATAATGTTGCAGTCTGCCTCATCCGACCACCGATCGTGGCCATAACCACCGTTCTCAACTCTTGTGGGCATGAGACTTCTGATTGGCCGCTTCTCTACAAGAGCGATCCAGAATTCAGCTACACATACAAGGCACTCTTGGGGGGTATGCAAGTTCCAAATTTTCACCTCCAAGATGCACTATTATGTCACCTGGGACACCTTTGTGTTCCTTCAAGCAAGTGTGCCAAGATGATATGGGAAGTGCACTATAGTCGAGTCGCTGGGCATTTTGGGGTCGAGAAAATAGTGGCAGTACTGCAGAAGTATTTCTATTGGCCGAACCTTCGACAGGATGTCAGGAAGTACATCAGATCCTGCACTACTTGCGCCATTGCCAAACCGACCATCAAGAAGCAAGGGCTCTATACTTCGCTACCTACCCTTAGTCGACCTTGGGAATCCATCTCCATGGATTACATGTCAGGCCTTCCTTCTACTAAGCATGGAAATGACTGTGTTTTCGTGGTCGTCGATAGATTCTCAAAGATGGCCATTATGATGGCCTACAAGAAGAATATCACTGCAGAAGCCACTGCTAAACTCTTCTTTGAACGAGTGTGGGTGCACTTTGGGATCCCACAGTCTATCATATCAGATCGCGACAGCAGGTTCCTCAGCACTTTTTGGTCCAGCCTCTGGTCAATGTTGGACACCAAGCTCACCAAGTCCACAGCTTTCCATCCCCAAACTGATGGCCAGACAGAGGTCGTCAACAGGATGATTGTACACATTCTACGCATATACAATTCAAAGCATCCATGCACATGGGATGAGAGCCTTCCCTATGTACAACACAGTTATAACCGGGCTCTCTACAGCTCAACCGGCCATAGCCCCTTTCAGGTTGGCTTGGGATTCCAGCCACTATGTCCCATTGAAGTAGCCAAGCCATTTGCAGCTACTCAGGCCGATTCGGCTCATGTCCAGTCTGAAGCTGACAAAGCAAACAACTTCATCGAGCGCATTCAGTACATCTGCCAATAGGTTCATGACATATTGGACAGAGCCAATGCTAAGTACAAGCAACGACATGATCAACATCGGGTGCCACACAACTTCCAGGTGGGCGAAAAAGTGTGGCTACATTTGCAGAAGGAGCGCCTCACTGGACCCCACCGCAAGATTTGCCCGCTTCGATATGGGCCGTACACCATCACCAAGGCTGTAGTGAACAATGCCTTCGAGCTTAGTATTCCACCATTCCTTGGTCTGCACCCAGTATTACATGTAGACCACCTTCGTCCCTACTTCCCACCTCTATTGGACACCTCTGACATTGCAGAAGAACTCACACCAAAGGAGTTAAACCCAGACTGCATGGAACAGGCCACCACAGACTATATCATGGACATGCAAATCAAGAACACTCGCCGACAGAAGATCCAACTGTATCGGGTTGTCAAAGCTGGCCAACTCCTGCACCAAGGCAAGCGGTTCACCAGGGACCAAGTTCAATAGAAGTTTCCTCATCTCATGGAGGAACTCAACGCAATGGGGACCATTGCTTCCTAAGGGGGGAGGAATGATCCAGGTGGATATTGGTGGCCACCCGCCTATTCCACTTGGGGCCCCACCATTCTCTTTCAGTTTTTTTCACAACTTATTTTTAGCAGTTTTTTTTGGGTCTTGAACTTCCGGAGCCATTTTGAAGCCCCAAACGGAGATAGTATGCCGAAGTTATGTCCCTGGGAAGTTGAAACACCAATTTACCCAAACAGGGCCCATAGTTTTGGCGCTTCATCACCTAAGGTTAGATTTTTGGACGTTTAGAGTTCTCCATTGTTTCTCTATAATAAATAGGCCCTCAAGCCTCATTGTAACACAGTTCAGAGGTCGGTAGTCGCCACATCTCTTCTTAGAGATTCGCTACCAGCACCCTAGCTATTTTTTTCCATCATGTTTATAAGCATATTTCTATGATTTGATATTAATGAAATGAAGCCTTATTTCCGCTGTATTTCTATGTTTATGGTCATTTCTATATTCTGTTGCATTCCTGCATAAATCTGGATCAATTGAACCTTTAGGGTTCCACAATGATGATTTAATGAGGGTAGAATTAATCTAATGCCTAAGAATCTTTGTGATTCAAAAGTCCTAGATATAACAATGTTAGTAATGTAAAGCAGATTTTAAAAGAAATGAATATACCTTTATTATGAAGAGAACAAAGCTTATGGTCTAAGACATACCTTTGAGTTGTTTCTTAACAATCCTTGTAGGACATCAATTCTTGAAGAGATTCCTTTGCAACAGAACTTCTATGATGCTTTGTCTTGTGAGGTCTCCTCCATAACCCTTGAGCATTCAACAAGTTTTCCTAGACAAGGAAAATATAAAAAGAAAAGTTATTAGCATATAATACAAACATATTTTGATAAGAGGGGAAACGAAATGTAAAATGATAATACAAGGAGTAAGATAGTTATCCATGGTAAAATGGTGAGGGCTTCCTCCTAATCCAATCTCGAGGAATACCTATAACTTTATCAAAATAATTCAAAAATGTTCTACTAAAGCATGTTAGACATACAAGTACTAGAAATCAAAACATAAAGGAAAACAATTCAAAAATTAGAATAGAGGACTAAGAGAGAGAGGACTTAGTAGTATAAATCCTTGATTTCCGATTCTTTAGTCTTGTTCTTCTTGGGTGATTCTTCATCGGCGATATTTGCTTGATCCCTATCTCTCCTTTTATTCCTTGGATTCTCAGGACAATTGTTTCTATAATGATCCATTTTGTGACAATTGTAACATTCAATCTTAGATAGGTCTATTTGCTTCCTTGGTCCTTTGAACTTCTTGGAGCTTCCATTATTCTTGTGATGAGTGGAATAGGCATTTGAGACGTTCTCCTCTTCATTTTCCTTGTTGCTTACTAATGATATTCTGGCTTCTTCTTGACTACATGCATTCCATAACTGTTCGAATGTTGGAGTATCCTTCCAACTGTTGATTCCTAATGCAAAGGCACTCCAAGATGTTGGTAATCCTAGAAGGGCAGTAATCACGAGCTCCTTTTTAGGTACTATTTCATCTATTGCCTAGAGTTCATCTATGATTCTAGCTATCTTTACAAAGAAGGATGCCACAATATTGTCTTTTGTCATCTTCATAGTTCTTAGTTCATTCTTGAGACTTGCAATTTGACCAATGTTCTTGATTGCGAATAATTTGGATAGGACCTCATACATTTCTCGAGCGGAATCCATGTTGGATATATATGGAATGAGGTTATCCTTTATTCTATCCACTATTAAGCTCATGGTCAATATTTCTGTTTCTCTGAACTTTTCTTTCTCTGCTTCACTTGAATCATTTGTAGGATTCTTGACTTTTCTTTTGACTAGATCCAAAACTTTATTCTTCTCGAGGATGAGATCTATCCTCTTTTTCCATGCCCTGTAGTTGGAGGCTCCTTCTAGTTGGTTTTCTCCATTCAATGAGTTAGACATGGTTCTTGTAGATAGTAAGCTTTATCCCTTACATGATCCCCTTTTCTTTGATGACCCTTATTCAATTTCTTAAGACTCCTTATCTTCTTATTCTCCTTTTTAGTATATCTTCAGGCTGTCTTTTTCCTCCTTTTTCACCTTAGCTCTGATACCATGTTGGAAAATAAAAAAGGAAGAAAGATTTTCTTATGTAGATAATTGCTTGTGATATTCTTATGTTCTTATTAACTTTCTTATGTTCTTATTTTATCTTTGTTTCATCAATCAATTATCAAAACAAAACATGAAGATCAGGAACACCAGATGTAGGCGGACAGCCAGGGAAAAACCCCTATATAGGGGAAAAGTTAAAACCCAGTCAAGAACTCTTCATTTAGTAGATTCATATGACAATGAGACAACCAAGACCCTAGACCAACAGACCTTCCTCCTCCACCAAGTCAACCTTTTATGATGCAACAATGATCAATCTTCCCTTCTTGTTCAACGACTTCAACCTATCAACGTCTCAAAAACTTCAATCCTAGTTACTACAACTACTACAGAAATTTTGACCTCCAGCTTCAGAACTTCGATCCTGTAATGGAGACATAATTTCAGCCCTAGCTTCAACTCAATATCTTCGCATGTGTGAGAGAAAGGTAGCCCAAAAATTCGATTTTCTTCTTCCAGCTTCTCTCCTTTTCCTGCAACTTCGCACTTCTTTTATGCAACCAATTTACTACAATTCAATGCAAATCAAAATTGATGAGAGAGTCTGATAAATGAGGTTGAGTTGCTCCAATAAATAGGCTTCTTGTGAGTTCAAATTACTCTGTTTGAGGCCGACATGGTGGAGGAGGCCTAAATGACCTATTTTACAATAAAGTAATTTTCTTTCTTGACAACTAATTCCCAAGAAGGGTTCTTTACAATATGACATGGACAAGGACACTTGACATAAACCCTAGAGGTCTACAATGGAGACCTTGACCTAGAAATAATTGACCCAAGCATGAAACCCATGCTTTAATAAGCCAATTTATATAATAATAAAATTTCTTTTTCTTTATTTTGATAAATACATTTCATTATGACTCGAGTAAAATTATGGAGGCCGAACCTAGTTACATTCTTTAACACTCCCTCTTTTTTTTTTTTTTTAACTGTAACGGATATGTTTTTATTAAGTAAGAAAGGTTATGGGTCTTTGCCGAGGTAGCCCCTTTTACAAAGCAGAGATCTATCTACTGCATCTAACAGTCAATAAGGACTTTCAAGGCATCTGGACGGAGCTTATGTTGTTTACTATGATCTGCCCTTTCATAAGCGAGCTGCCTTTGTTTGCCATCTCATCTGCTTCATTGTTTGACGTTCTCAAAATGTGATGAAGTTTACACTTGTCAAAGTCTCGGAGGACTCTCTTCAATCTGTCCAGAATTTTGTTGAGGCTGGCATTACCGAACGGCGTCTCCATGTTTATATGTTTTATTATCAGTTCTGAATCACCGAAGACTTGGAGCACTTTGATTCCCTTGTCTCTTGCCATAAGACAAGCTTTTAGGAGCCCTAGGATCTCTGCGTGATTGTTGGATTTCTTGCCAAGTCCCCAGCAGAACCAATCTTTGGAAAACCCACCAGGAGAGTAAATAACTCCACCCGCACCAGCAGCACCCGGATTCCCCTTGGACGCCCCGTCGAAAAAGATAGTGGAAATGTTTTGGGACCTCCACCAATTTTGAAAAAAAACATCCTCGTCTCTTATGCGCCATTCAGGATTGTCACCTTGCGGGGGTTGAAGGTACTTGCGAGGATGGGGCGCAAGCATACCAAGCCAGCGCTTTTCTTCGGGCCGTAGCAAATGATCTTCTTTAAAATACTGAATTTGAGCCGCTTCCAGGAGAAAGGATTTAGCTTTTGCAGCGACTTGCAGAGGGGTATAAAGCAGCTCTTTAAAAATCTTCTGATTGCGGGCCAACCAGATCTGCCAGCATACATATTTTAGGAGCGCTATCCAGATTCTACGCCAGAAAGATTTGGAAGGGATTCGATGGGGATAGTGTTGACTCCAAGAGGCAAAGAGGTCTGCTACTGAGTTCTGCAAGGGGGCTGGAATCTGCAAGTCCTGAAGCGTGAGAACCCAAACCTCTTCAACAAATCTGCACTCCATGAAAAGATGCTGGGCTGTTTCGGAATTGTTACAGCATAACACACATCTGTGAGGCCCAACTATTTTCCTTTTTTCTAGATTATCCCTCGTAAGCTGCTTGTTATGGACCAAGGTCCAGAAGAAGAAGTTTACTTTTGGAAGGGAAAGCGGCTCCCACACATTCTTCCAAAACTCCTTAGTTTGACTACAATTCCTTATGACCTGTAAAGCATTATACCCAGCTGCGGTGGTATAGACTCCAGACTATCCCCAACCCCAGCTATCTTTTTTGGATCTGCAAACAGGTGCAGCATCATCCAACAGATCGACAAGCAGTGCTTGTTGTTGGGAAAACCGTGCTGGCACCCTGTGGAAATCCCATCCGTTCCAATCTCCACGCTGATCCCAGGTCGAGATATCATACAGTCTGTTTACACCTGCACGCTCCAGCGAATTCCTGAGGTCTGCAATGTCTTCCATCTGAGCAAGTGGCTCACTTCCCATTATACTGTCATTCCATAGATGCGTACGCTTGCCGTTCCCTGGAATCCTGTAGATTAATTTTTTGAAAAAATTGCTGCTTTTACAACATAATTTCCAGACCAGCGTGCTATTGGGTGCACTAGCTGTCTGTAGGTTGGAGAGCGCGCTAATGGGACCATACTTTGTGCGCAGGGTAACACTGTTTGGATGAGATGGTTCATTGAACATCTTCCACAAAATCTTTCCTCCCAAAGCAAGATTGACAAGCATGGGTTCTCTAATTTGCAGTCCGCCTTCAGACAATGGCTTTTTAACCACATCCCAGTTAACCAGATGCGTTTTTCTCTCATTGCCTTTCCCTCCCTGCCAAAGAAAATCTCTGAGCAGCTTGGAGATCTGCTCCATCACCTTTCTTGGAGCAAGGAGGAAGGCTGCCTGGAAGATTGGGAGAGCAGATAGCACCGTTTTAATTAAGATTACTTTACCTCCCTTAGTTAGCCAGTTGCCTCCCCACGCAGCAATTTTGGATTTAATTTTTGAGATTATGTCACTCCATAACGACCTCTTGTTTACTCCAGAAGTTATGGGAAGACCAAGATATTTAAACCTGTCCCAGTTTGCCTGACCTTTAAACCCAAGAAGAGCAGAGATTGCAGTAAGTTCATTCTGATCTATGTTCCAGCTATATATTTCGCTCTTACTCTCGTTAACCAAGGCACCTGAAACTCTGCAGTAATTTCTGAGGACTGAGTCGAAAGCTCTGGCTATTCTGATGGAGGCTCCTCCGAGTAGGAGAGAATCGTCGGCAAAGAGAGCATGGTTCAAAGGTTCAGCTCCATTTGAAGGTTTGAGGCCCGGAATATGTCCTGCAATTCTTTCAGCAGTAAGCTTACGACTGAGGGAGTCTGCCATTATGATATACAGGAAGGGGGAGAGTGGGAAACCCTGCCTGATACCTCTCTGAGCTTGGAAGAAGTTAGTGGGTCTGCCATTAACTAACGGAGCAATCCATGGACTGTCGATGCAGGCTTTTATTAAATGGACAAAATGTGTCGAAAAACCAAAGGAGAGCAGGACCTTAGATAGGAAGCTATGATTAACTCTATCAAAGGCGTTAGCCATATCTAGTTTAATCAACATACCTTTCTCCTTTCGTTGCTTACTTGAGTGTATTGTATCCTGAACTTGGATCACGTTGTCCAGAATGTGCCTACCCTCCACGAAGCCACCTTGGTTGCTGGAGATCAGTTTTTTTAACAATGGCTTGATCCGACTCGCCAGAAGTTTTGCCAGGATTTTATAAGAAGCATTGCACAGCGAGATAGGTCTGAATCTAGCAAAGGAGTCAGGATTGGTGTCCTTAGGAATTAAAGCCAGATAAGTGGACTTGGTTCCTCCACCAATCTTGGCTTTCTGCATGAATCCTCTTGTCATTTTAAGCAGATCTGCCTTGATAATGTGCCAGCAGGATTTGTAGAAGTGGATTGTGAACCCATCCGGCCCAGGAGCCTTGTCTGATTCCATGGACCAAATAACTTTTATGATTTCCTCCTCAGTAATGGGTCTGTAGAGATTTAAGTTGTCTTCAGGACTGATAAGGGAGGGAACACAGGAGAGAAAGTCATCCACCTCCTCGTCATTGCTTTGAGTTTCTTCTCTGAACAAGTTCCTGTAGTGGTTTTCAGCAGCGACTTTAACTTGATTGAATCCTTTACATACTTGACCCTCGACTGTTTTGATTTCTGCTATGTAGTTCTTCGACAGTCTAGCTCTATATTGCCGGTGGAAGAAGGGAGTGTTCCGATCCCCGGCCTTCAACCAAAGGCTTCTGGATTTAAGCCTCCAGTATTCTTCTTCCTTACGAAAAGTTTGGTACGCTGCTCTTTGTGCTTTTACTTCCTCCTCGAGCAGCTCAGATGTGATATCTCTGTTTTCCATATCAGTTTGCAGATCCGACAAAGACTGCACAGCCTCCATTCTCTGATTGATGGGGTTGATATCCGGTGCTTTTATCCAGTCCTTCAGAGCTTGCTTTGTAGCTTTCAGCTTTTGCTCCCATACGTAGCTGGAGGATCCGGAGATTGGTTTGGCCCATGCTGCCTTGACAGTCTCCAAGAAACCATCTCTCTCGATCCAGAGAGGGTTGAATCGAAAAGGAAGCGGACCCAAGTCTTCTTCATCTTCCAAATGGAGCTGGATGGGTTTATGGTCTAAGGAGAGCTTGGGCAGAATTTTGGTGGTTATTTTCTTGTTCATCATAATGGAGCTTTGAACCAAGAAACGGTCTAAACGAGCAGAAATGTGCTCCGAACCAACCCGATTATTAGTCCAAGTGTAGATGCCACGAATGGGCCTGAAATCAAGAAGGTCCCAGAGCTGGGTGATCTCCTCAACCTTGGCCAACATAGGGTCACTGGAGCTGATCCCCCCCCTCTTTTCTTTTGCTTTCAGAACAATATTCAGATCCCCGGCTAGTATGATATTGCTGGGATTGGTCTGTTCAAGAAAGGCCTCAAGTGTATCCCAGCATTCTCGCTTTTCAGAATAAGTCACTGGAACCTAGAGATTGAAGAGAGAGATGGTCAACTTACTTGCCTTATGCTTCAGCTCCGTGTATATCCAGTGCTGGGTTTCATGGGACCTAAGCAGCTGAAAGAGGTCATCCGTCCAAAGTGTTGCCAGCCCTCCAGAGGTTCCCCTTGCGTTGACTGCTTTTCCTGCTTTTTTGTTCCACTTTGTTCTACCTAACTCTAGAAGGGCCTGCCCTTCTATTTTGGTCTCCTGGAGCATAAGAATGTCTGAGGGTTCTGATTTCAGTAGGTCCCTGACTGCTTCTATTCTAGAGGGATTCCCCAGACCTCTACAGTTCCAAGAGACGAGATTCATTATTTACAAGGAGGGGGGTTGGGGCCTCCCTTGGAAGGCCTTGGTCTGATATTTCGCCCAATAGACATTTCTATTGTGGATTGACTTCCTTGAATCTTGAGTCTTTCTGCCTCTTCTTCCCTCTTCTCTTTACGAGATTTCCTTCCTGCTTTTTTGGAAGGGCGCTCGTAGAATTCATCTTCGGAAGAACTAGAACTAACCACTGGTTTTTTCCTTGCTATTTCTGCGTAGGAAGGGTTAGTGGGAGAGCCTTGATTTTCCTCCAACTGAATTGTTTCCTCTCTCTCTTTATTTGAAGGGGAAGGGGCCGGCTGTTCCTCGTTCTCCTGATTTTGGTTGGCTTGAATGTCCTGCTCTCCTTCTGGTGCATTTGGAGGAGCTTCCGCTTCTTGGTTGCTTTTGGAGCTTGGTTGACCTCCAGTCATATTTCCTTTGCCTGCGCCTTTTTTTGAGCTAGTGTTTTTTTGGACTAGGGTCCATTGTTCCCCATTTTGTTTATCCGCCTTTTCCTCCGCCTTCTTCTTACAGTGCTTTGCAAAGTGACCGTGCCCGTGGCAGTGCCTACATTTAAAGGACAGCTGTTCATAGTCCAGCTCTTGGACATGCGTCCACCCAGCAACAGTGAGCTTGATTGCTTCCGGTAATCCTTCTTCGAGATCTACTTCTACGCAGATGCGGGCACATGAGTACTGATCCTTTCTTACCGCCTGATCAATGTATTTTCCCAAAGCATTTCCTATGGTCTGGAGAGAATTTGGATTCCAACAGTGGAGAGGCAAGTGAGGGAGTCTAACCCAAACCGGGACAGCCGAGGGAACATCCTGAGTGGGGTCGAAGTCAGGGGACCATTTGTTTAGGTAAAGGCCCTGAGGGCCCATAAAGTATGGCCCGTTTCTGAAGATTAATCCTTTGTCTTCCGGGTTTTCAAAGACAAACACAAAGAAACCCTTACCTACGAAGTAGCTATTGACTCCCTCCTTGATCAAAGGCTTCCAGTTCCTTTGAGTCCATTCCTCAACCGATTTGGGGGAGGGCCAGAGGCCCGTGAACTGGCCTATGAGACCCCTCTCCGCCAGATTCAGAGCCGATTTGCAGGTATCTCCTTCGGGGAGAGCCACTGTGGGGATTGAGTCCAGTTTTTTCACAAATTTCTGCTGGGACTGAGATGGAGGGCGTTTGGGAGCATTCGCAATCATTGCCCTAAAAGCCGTAACCTCCGGAGGCGGAGGGGGATCTGGGGTCCTGCGGTCTTCCATGGAAAGATCTGTCGCAGGGCAGGCCGGACAGGACGAAACAGGGGCGCGCTGGAGCTGCCAGCAGCCCAGGCGCGATCAGAGGGCGCAGAGGGAGGCAGAGCGGAGCCAGAGCTAGCGCGCGCGGGAACTAGTGATCAGTCTTTAACACTCCCTCTTAACTAGGGAGGTATTCATAATTTTCAACAGAGAGAGTACATCATCCAAAAGTCAAAGTCAAACTTTGACAAGCCAATATCCAATGTCAATTTCAATATCAAAACAACTATCCAAACCAAAGACAAGGAGATGAAGTCAACAATGGTCAAATCTGATCTTCCTGAAATCTGCCCAAATCAACAACAGTCAACAATAGTGCAGTCAACCCTAACTAGTTTGTAGTCAATGGTCAACACCGTCCTTTAGGAGCTCAATCCACTTTAGTCAAACTCGACCTCAAATGTTGGTCAAAATTTGACCAAAACAGTCCTCAAAACCTCAGTCAAACTCGGTCAAAGGAGAGAGAAAGTTGATTGTCACAGTCTACAATTTTCTGCTGTCAATCCTTAAAGTCAACGCCAGTCAAACTGCTCAAAATTCCTTGATTTGTGTACCCTTCAATGCGGCCTTGAGAGATCTAAATTTTCCACCCAAAATCGTAGTCAAAGGAGGTCAACTTCACCCTAGTCAATGTCCTGCAACTGTTCTGCAACTCAGCCCAATCAGAAACAACCTCTTGTCCTTCGCATGTGTGAGAGAAATCCTCCAAATTGGAGTTGTACGAACCAACAGGAAGAAGAGAGAGAGGATATGTTGTGTGATGATGAAGTGCCAAATGAGGATGAAGGTCTCTTGTATCTATATCAATGTTCCATCGAGTTTCTGGGACGGGGAAACGCGGGAACGGGGATATGCACAAGGGGGACGTATATAAGCAACCCCAAAATTTAGGGAATTTCTGGGGAAACGGGGCGACGTCAGGTCATAAAAATTATAAAATTATAAATTAGTAAAAAATTAATATATAAAAATAAAAAAATAAAATCCCAAAAGTATGTCAATAACTAAATAGAGAATTAATAACTATGAAATGTACATCTAAAGACTAAATATGATCATCATTACATATTAGACTATTATCATTTATGAATTATTATTTGACATTTCTGCATTATAAATCTAAAAGTAAATTACAAAATTGAATCCATCATTTGACTTTTTTTTTTTTGGTAACTTTTAAAGTTTTAAATGTTTAATATATTTCAACATTTTTATTTTTGTGTTTTAAGTTTTAATATAATTGAAGTTCTTTTTTTGGTTATAATTTTTTTAAAGTTTTAAATTTTAATATAATATAATTAATTAATTTATTTCTAAAGTTTTAACAAGTTTTAAGTTTTAATATGGTTTCATTTTTTAATTTTTAATTTTTTCATATATTTAAATTTGTATTTTTTTATTTTTATTTTTTATTTTTTTATTTTTTTATTTTTTAATTTTATTTTTAATTTTTTAAATTTGTAATGTTTTATAAAAAATATTAGAAAAAAAAATGGGGGGATGCATATACCTCCCCCTTGCATCCCCCCATCCCCCCTGGAAAGGAGTCATGTTTCATTGCCAGAAAAATGCCCCTCGGAGTTTCCCCAAAAAGAGGACGCGGGGGGGACATTTCCCCATGAGTTTCCCCGTCCCTAGAGCATGGGGGAGCGTTAGGGCGCATCCCCCCACCCTGGAACACTGATTTATATGAATCGATGAGGGTGAAAAGACATGTTGATTGGGCTTCATTAGCTTACATGAAGTTGAAGCCGACCTTGACAATTTGTACATGAGTGGATTTTAATTCAAAAACACACTTCTTGTCCGATTTGAGTATCTTTTGGTCGATTTTGGTCCTCTCGAATATGGGAATTCAATGCAATAATTATCTCCATCAAATGAGTTGGCCAAGGTGGAATTTGACCCTAATTGCATAATTTAACACTCCCTCTCAACTAGGAAGAATTCCACTTGTCAATATTTGTCTATTGATCATCAAGTCATCCTGTCATCATGTACCATCTTTTCTTGTCTCTGCTGATCTCATGCTGAACATTCTCGAATCTAAAGAAGAAGAAATGCTGCAGGGGAGCTACAACTACCACCCTGTCTCTATCACCATCGGGGAGATTCAGCTACCACCCGGAATCATCATCGTCATCGTCATCGGGGAGCCATGGGTACCACCTGGAACCAAAGACAACAGGAGGGACCTGTTAAATTATACAACTAAAGTCAAATTCCACTTTGAACAACTCATTTGATGAAGATAACATTGCATTGAATTCCTCTTTTCGAGAGGACCACAATCGACCTGAAGATCACTCAAATCGGTCAAGGAAAAGTGTGTTTTTGAATTAAAACCCACTCATATGCAAATTATCAAGGTCGGCTACAATGACATGTAGGCTCAAGAAGCCCAAAGGACGTGTATTTTCACCCACATGAATTTGTATAAATACAAGAGACCTCAATCATCATTTGGCACTTCAACAACTCACATCGCATCTTCTCTCTCATATTATTATTGGTTCGTACAACTCAGATTGGAAGGATTTCTCTCTTTCTTACGAAGGACAAATGGCAATTTTTGATTGGGCTGAGTTGCAGGGCGTTGACCAATGTTGACTAGGGTAAAATACACATCATTTGACTTTGGTTTTGGGTGGAAAATTTCGATTTTTGCAGGTGCATTGAAAGACACCAAAATCGAGGAATTCTGAGCAGTTTGACTGTAGTTGACTTTCTGGTTTGGCCGCAGAAAATTGCAGTTCTGTTGTAGGGCATTGACCAGAGTGAAATAAACATCATTTGACTTAGGTTTTGGGTGGAAAAATTCGATTTTTGTAGGCTGCATTGAAACACACCAAATTCTAGGAATTTTAAGCAGTTTAATTGTCGTTGACTTTCTGGTTTGACCACAGAAAATTGCAGACTGTGACAACAAACTCTCTCTCCATTGACCAAGGTTGAATGAATTTTTGGGAGTTGTTTTGACGGATCCTTGACCAACAAAAGAGGCCGCATTGATTGGGCATTGACCGAATTAAATTGGAGCAGATTTGACCTTGATTTGACTGCTGACTTGATTGGTTAGGGCAGTCAACTGTTGACTTTTTGCAGATTTGACAGTTGACCAGACTTGACTCTTCCTTATCATCTTTGACATTGGTATATTGATTTGTTTGGATATTGGATATTGACATTGGATATTGGTTAGTCAAAGTTTAACTTTGACTCTTGGATTATGTACTCTCTTTGCTGAACATTTGAAGACAATCTAATTGAAGAAGATTTGCCTGGGTTTTCCCCTTAGTGAGGTTTTTCCATGGTCATTGACTAAATATTGTGTCTCTTGTCTCTTGGTTGTCTTTCATTGTACATTTGTCTAATTGTTCTATCTACTATTGCTCTATTGTCATTGGATAATTGAAGAAGTAAATTGTTAAATTGGATGCTATTGGATATTGCTAAAGTAATAGTTGCAGCATAGAACAGATTCATAAAAGATTAACATGGTATCAGAGTTGAGGTGAAGACAAGCCCAAGAGACATAGAACAAGAGCATCCATTTTCTAGCAACTGATCGAAAAAGGGAAAGATCTTTTGGTAAAAATGTCATCCTCTTTCTTCAAGGAGCATGAGAAGTTGGGTAACTCATCTAAATTTGTTGCATGGAAAGCCAGGTTGGAAATCATAGCGGATAACAATGATGTTTTGGTAAAAATGTCTTCCTCTTTCTTCAAGGAGCATGAGAAGTTGGGTAACTCATCTAACTTTGTTCCATGGAAAGTCAATTTGGAAATCATAGCGAACAACAATGATGTTTTGGACTTCATTCAAGGAAGAGTACCTGAGCCTTCGGAGAATGCTTCCGCTGCTATAAAAAACAGGCATAAGAAAGGTGAGTTAAAAGCAAAGCAAATTATAGCTGATGGTTTACAAGATAATCTACTTCTGTATGTTGGAAATTTGAGAAGGTCTAAGGACATGTATGATAAAATAGCTAGCATGTATGAAGTCAACAACTTGAATGAAATCATCTCCTTGAAAGGTAAACTCAAAGATACGAAGATGAACAAAGGAGAATATGTGCAATCATACACTATGAGGAGATCTCATCTTAGAGATCAATTGCAAAGAATTTGGGAAACCACACCTGATAGGGGATTGGTGATTGTAACTCTTAGAGGCCTCCCTCCCATTTGGCAAAGTCTTGATTGGCAAAGTTTTGATGATTGGATATACTCTTAATACATGTAAGTGCAATTTAATGTTGTTTTCGCTTTCTATTTTGTCACATATATTGTTGCTGGGATTTCGCTATACTAGGGATAATTTTCTACATCCATTTATGCTAAGTTGTGGATATTCGGTTTCTAGATAGTGATGTTTCATGTATGGGCCATGTATTATGAATAAATGTTCCTAGAGATGCTTCTTCATTGAAATTCATCTTGATAAGCCATCTATTTTGCAAAACGAAGTATAAAGCTCTGTAAGATGCTTTTGCTTTTTCCCTAATGCCATGCGAAGTTGTCTTTGAAGCCTCCTTGACATAGAAAATTTAATATCCATAGTCATAATCACTCTTGACTCCAAATCTCCCCAAAGGACTAGGCATTGGTCCACCATAAAGGTGATCACTTTAAACTTATTTTCCTTCTCTCACCTTTTCTTTTCTAGGTCTATCCCTCTAGGTCTTCTAGGGCATCATTTATCTTGCAAACCACCCATTGAAAAATTTCGATCTCTTGGCATCCTCTGCTGGGGTTTCTCCTAGGCACCCTCCAGTTTTGAAGCAATTCTGACAGTGGGATTGTGAGATATCTCAAGCCCTAACCTCAAGATAAATCTTGCCCTTGGTTTCCTTAGGGTAAAAGACCTCATTGGGATCCTCACCTTGCCTTGTATTGAAAATTCATTCTTCAATCCCTTTCCCCTCCGGAGTAGGTCAAGTACATCATTGGTTTTCAAACCCTCCCCCCTTGACCTACCCCTCGGGACCACTTGGTCCCGTGTGGTCCCATAAGCCATTAAGGGTAATTCTTCAAAGACCACTTGGAATCCAAGCCTTTACAAGAATTTTAGGGTTTAAGGGCCTCCATTATAAGATACATACCCTAAACGTTAACCTAGAAATTCTCCTCGAGCCCTTCCTTGAGAGCCTTCAACCTTGCCTTCCAAGCAGGCAAGTTATATATCTGAGCCTCTCTTGTGAATAGGCCCCTAGGATCACCCCTTACCTTGTCAGTAATCTATTTATTTTTTGGTCCTTAATGTATCGGGTATCCTCCCATCAGTGAAAGTCCTTAAAGAGTAGGGAACCTTAGCCGAGGTGACAGTGGGCTATTGCCCCATTGTTTCCCTTGATCTTGTAGTAGCCCTCCAAGGACCTGGTTTAGGGCCCTTGCTAGTTTGAGCGGTAACATTTCTGGCGCCGTTGCCGAGGAGGAAGCATGTCTACCTCCCTAGTGAATCATTGAGGAATTGATTTATTGACGACAATTTTATTGTTCCTCTAGCAACTCCACTCATTGTCCAAACCTCTATTTTGCTTGAAGGCGACAATATTTCTCCTTTAACTAGGGTTGCTACAAAAAGGAAGGAACGAGCTCCATCACCTATTGGAACTGCTCTTCTCCTTGAATTTGAGAATGTCGGTGATCCCACCCCAAAATGGCAACTAGTTACACAACTGACAAGCCCAAGATGACCAAGAGTGAAAGACATTTGGTCAGTGTCTTTGCTCTTTTGAAATTGAGTGACGATCCTAAACCATTACCTGAAAAATACAACTGATAGTTACCCAAGTTCAAAGGTGATGCTACCATGAGTGCCCGTGACTTTGTTGAAGAATTGTATTGGCACATGTTCCCTAGAATGATCTTTGATGAAGATAGGCTCATGATGCTTTTTGCTTTATTGCTTGAAGGACAAGCAAGAGAATGGTACCTTTGTCGCCCCCCAACATGCATCGAAGATTTTGATGAATTTGAGGACCTATTCATGAAGTGATGGTCATGCAATGCCCAAGGAACCTTTAACATTGAGAAGTTTTATCAAATAGCTAGGGGAAGGGAAGACATCCAGGAATTCATTCAAAATTTTGATAGGGTAGTCTGGGATATCCTTGATCACCTAAAACCCTCTGATGCTAACATCCTTGACAAATTTATTAGAGTCGTAGGTGGCCACCAAACATATGCACAAAGGGACAAGAAACCTTCTACACTGGCCGAAGCTAAAGAAATGGCAATGCAAGTTGAAGAAAACCTACGTATCTCAAGAATGGATGCCAATGACCTCCTTAAAACCAAAATTGAGACCAAGAAGGAAAAATCTAAAGATCAACAGGAGGAGACCCTCCTTGCCATCCTCGAAAAGATGGAAATTATTAGTGAAGAGGTCCACTCACGGGATAGGATAGTTATGAACAAAATCACCACATTGGAGAAGGCCCAAAGGTCCAGTTACATTCCAAGGGGAAAACATTTTCCTAAGAAGCAAAGTGAAGAAGATAAGGCAAGCTCATATCAAGTCCTGAACACTTTGGCTTCAACTAATGCAGTGGAGCAAGACTCTCATCTTACGAAGATGAGAAAAGTGAGAATGATGAGAGAGTGATAATGACGAAGTAGATGAGCAGGCCAATCTTGTAGAATCCAATGTCTTCAACATTTTGCTAGGGGGTTCATCGACTCATCCTCCTATTAGTGAGGTCACAACTAAAGAAGAGAAAGAGGAGCCTATTCTTAATGCTAATACTAGTAATGGAAGATTCAAAGGGGTGCAATATTCACGAAAGGATAATAATAAGGACCCCACAACCTCCAAGGAACCCAACGAAGATGACTGGCCTCCCATGCAAGCCCATCCCAAGGAAGCTCCTTCTAAAAATCCTCTTAAAAAGGATCTCCAAACTAAAGCCGAGCCTCAAAAGGATCCCCCAAAAGGAGGGAATACCAAGAAGAAATAAAAGGGCAAAGAAGTTGGACTTAACATTGACATAGAAACTACTACAGGGTAGATAACTATACCCATTCCTCTAAAAGAGATTTCTAAACTTCCTGAACAACAACAACAAATTAAGAATTCCCTGGGTTTTTTGGAGGAAGAATTACCCGAAGGCTTGCAAAACATTCATATTCCTGATCGTAACCCTGGACATGAACCTTTTATGCTCACTTTGGCTATCAATGACCTTTTATTACATAATTGTATGCTAGACTCAGGGGCTTCCACCAATATCATGCCTTTAAAGGTCATGAAGCAACTGGGTCTCAAGATTACTCGGCCATATAAGAAAGCATGTGGTTTTAACTCTAAGCCTGTGGAGGTGGAAGGTCTCAGAAAGGACCTTAAGTTTTCTTTGGCTAGGAACCCTGATATATCCCTTCTCATGGATGTTGTTGTCATAGATATTCCTGATGTGTGGAGAATGCTCTTGTCTAGGAAATGGGGGGCTACTGTTGGGGGTCATGTTCAAATGGACTTATCATACACCACTATCCCGCAATCTGATGGAACTCCTTTAATCCTCTATAGGGAGCCTACTTACCTTTCTCACGTGATTAAGCCTGGACCAACCCCATACTATGAAGCACATGACATTGAAAAGCTTTTTCCTATTCTCCCTTCACAAGAAGTCCGCATCCTCAAAAGACCGAATCACAAAACAAGCAAAAAGTGGAAACCTTAAAAATAGTATAAGGTAGGGGAGTTGGTCTTAGTTGATAAATATTTGATGTCTGTCAAGATCCATGGAAAATTTGGGGATGACTATTGCTACATTGATAAACTTAACGACGAATTATGGCCATAACCGATCAAGTTAAGCCGCATCACCCCTTTCCTTGATACTTGACATTGTGCCATATATATGTAGAGTAGGATTCATGGCATACTGATTTTCGCATTAGAACTAATGTCATGATATCTATCATGGTAAATTAGCTACATCTAGATTAAAATTTGCATATTTTATTATCTGTTGATTTTACGGCCTAGCACTAAGCATGGGTGATCATGAGACACTGTACAAACATGCTGCCACGTGAGTTTAGTCCTTGATATGTGTAGGTAACAAGTCTATGATAACTGAGAGATTATTGGTGTTCTCGTGATCTCGTGTTCGAGTAGGTTCGCCCACTTTTTGAGAGATCACATCCTAGTTGGAGGAAGATGTTACCCACCATTTTGTAGGTGACATCCCTAGGAGAAAATTTTCTCCAAGATGGTCCTCGGCCGATAGCCAACAACCCCTTGCAACCATCAACTAGCTCGTTGTGCAATTTCTCTGCCACCTGAGCCAGCCATGTGGTCCCTCACCCATCTGTCATAATCGTATGTTTGAAGGTGGGCCTCCCGAACCTAAAGGTATGCCTTGTCATTTAGTAATCGAGTATTGTAGTTTGCTTATCATGGAAACTTCTAGACATGGATTAATGGGGGAGGGGATTCGGCGAAAAGAGTGGGCTAGGTCTGTGCTCTTGTCCCCTATACCTCTTTTGGATGTTACCCTTGGATCCTAGTCCCATGGGATCTCTTTTATTGACCTTTGGGCTTTAGAGATGGTACATGGGAAACCCTAATTTTTGTTGTGTGGTCCTGTTCCCCCATCCACATATATCACTCCCCTTCCGTTTATTATAATCCCATTCATCATCTATCCCACCCGTGTCCACATTTCTCCACTGGGTTCACATAGGGTTAGCCTCCCCTTCCCCTTGCCCACACCTTGGGTTGGGCCTGAAACGATGCCTCGAAGGTTGATGTAGTTGAAAAGAAAAATAAAAGAATAATTGGCCACATTCAACAGGAAAATGTACTACAAAATGCAAACGATGGTCGGGACAAACACATTTAGCACGTGGGAAAAAGCCAAATGCATGAGCTCTACCCCATACCCATGGCTGTCACCCTGGTTCCTATAGGCCCTAGATGAATCTCCTTTATCATTCAGGAGCTCATGATTGTCCCAACCCTTGGGCAATGAATCACCCTACCTTAAAGGGGATATCCATTGCTATACCTTACACATCATGCTCTTAACCCTTGAGCCCTGAGTGGTTAATCAAAGAAAAATCATAAAAGGTAAAAGGCATTGTAATATTCCAAATTAGCAGTCAACTAATTGGGATATTAATTTTTGGTTAATTTTGGCTTTTCCTAATGTTGGGCAGAAATAAAGTGGGAAGGGGACCCACAAATAATAGCCAAGCCACATAAAGCACTTTTCCTATAGTCCTTAAGTAAAAATTATGGCCTTAGTGGGGTCCATGTGGCCAACAATCGAATGGGGGAGTAGCTTCCTAAGTGGCTGCGTGGGAGAGGCTCGATGGTGGCAGCGCAGTGAGATGCTGGATGAGGGGACAACGCAGTCCTTGGTGGGCCCAAGGGAACATTGGAGGCTCAATTGACAAAAGGAAGTGAGTGCAACTCATTTCCTCATTCATTCATCTCAGGTTTTCTTGTCTTCTTGACTGAGCACGCTTGAGTCGGAGAGCCAAGGCTGCAGTATTGTTCTACACACGAGATCTTCAAGCGGAGATCTCAACCTTTGCCTCGGGGGACTTCGAGTGCCCGCTCAGGGGAGGAGTTTTGCAATTTTGTGAGGGAGTTTCACAACCACATTAGCATAGAGTGCGTAGTCCGTTCAGGACAACGTAGAGGTAGTCTAGACTGCATAGTGATTGTGTAGTCCAGTTTAGGGGAAGTGTCGGAAGCGGGGGAGAAAAGAGGAGATCAGCTAGAGGATTTGGAGGGGAGGCTAGCCACCTCCTACCAGGTATTTTTCCAGTGATTTGGAGGCATTTTCCAGTAGTTCCAACCAAGAGTTCAATTACCCCAGCAGAGCAGCGTGCCAAGCCCAAAGGGGCCAATTTTTGGGTCGAGCTTTCAGCAAACCCTTCGCGGGTTTTTGTGGGTTTAGTGAGGGGACTCCGGTGACCAATTCTTGGAATTTTCTAAGCATGGGAGACAAACCAACCAACAGTCCGAAGTCAGACAGCAACAACATTTTATGGATTGGGTAGCGCAGTGGGTAAGCCATGTAGAGCTATTTCAGCTGAGGCTTTTATTGGGAGTCGAGTTGCTCTTTAGCCTCCCTTGAGCAGGCCTAGGTGCTATCTTTCCAAGCACCACACTTGTACTCTTTCCGGCAAATCAATAAAATGGCTTAGCGCTGATTTTTGTCTCCATATATTGTGTTTAATGGTGTTTTTGTTTTTGTTGTAATTTCTTGTCTATTTAGCCTTTTATTAGTGTTTAATCCCAATTGGGGATATTATAGTGGTTCCAGAGCTCATAGAATTGGCTTAGTTTGTGGAGCATGCAGTCTATGACACCGGAAGATAGACAAAACGTAACTTACTCCAGATTCGGTTGACAACGTTCCGGAGGTCGAAGAGAGAGATATGGCACACATGGATGATGGAAGAAATGAGGAGAAGGAGTTTTCTCACCTCCTAAATTCTGTACAAGACCTCTCCAAGAGGATTGAGGGAAGGCGCACTACATCGAGGTCTTCTCAAACATTGAGGGAGAAGAGGAGACACTCTATGGGATGGGAGGTGATGACAACACAATACCGCAAGGAGAAGGTCCTCCACCTCCACCACCTCCAGCAACAGGAGGGTCAACGTTTGTATCGGTTGGAGGGGTCCTTGCATCTTTGTGGGGGATACCCAAGTACTTAACATTGAGGATCTAGGGGAAAATTTAGGGGCAATGTGTCTCAGTGCTTGTGGATAGTGGGGCCACACACAATTTTATAGACGCCCAGATGGTGTGGAGGAGGAGCATCCAGACAGAGGGGTTTGATGGATTTTCGGTACTAGTTCTAGGAGCTAGAAGCATGCAGTGCATGCGGTATGTTCCAGTGTTAACAGTGACCATGGGGATGTACTCAGTGACAGACCATTTCTTTGTGGTTGACATTCCGAACACCAACATAGTGTTGGGGGTCCAATGGCTCATCACCCTTGGTAGAGTCACTATCGATTGGAAGAAGCTTGAGATGGAGTTCCTAGACAAGAGTGGGAAACCGATGATGCTAAGGGGTATGCATACATACCCATCCCAAACAATTTCTACGCATAGGATGGAGGCAGACTTCAGGCGGGGAGACATAGAGTGGGTAGTCGAGTTGAGGATTTCAGAGGCAAATGGTACAACTCGACCCACACATCTAGATGTATAGGCCATCCTCGAGCATTACTCCACAGTTTTCGAGGACATTTCGCCAGGGAAGCCACTTGACCAAGGATTTGCGCACACTATCGAGTTGGAGCCCGACATTCAGGCAGTGATCTCTACTCCGTATAGGCACCCCAAGGCCTATGGGGATGAGATTGAGAGGGCCATACATGAGCTTTTGGCCTTGGGGCACATTCGATCGAGTTCAAGCCCCTTTGCTTCTTCAGTAGTTCTGGTGAAGAAGGAAGGTACACTGAGAGTGTGTATCGATTACAGGTCCCGGAACAAAAAGACGATGAAGAACTGCTACCCCATCCCACGGATAGATGAGCTGATGGATGAGTTGAGGGGGGTTAAGTTCTTCTCCAAGATAGACTTGAGGTCAGGGTACCACCAGATTCGAGTGAGGGACAAGGATGTCCCCAAGACAAAATTTAGGTGCCATTATGGGCACTTTGAGTTTTTGGTGACACCCTTTGGGCTAACCAACGCTCCAACCACCTTCTGGTCATAAATGAACCACGTCCTTCGTGGCCAACGATGAAAGTTCGTGCTAGTATTTTTTGATGACATTCTGATATACAACCGGACATGGGAGGAACACTTGGAGCATGTGGAGGCAGTGCTGCAAATTTTAGAGGAGCAGAAATTTTACGTCAAGTTGTCCAAGTGCGAGTTTGGGATGACAAAGATGCTATACTTGGGCCACATATTAGGTGAGGATGGTGTGCGGGTGCATGAGGAAAGATCAGGGCCATCAGGGATTGGCTAGAGCCCAAGAATGTCACCGAGCTGAGAGGATTTGTGGGCATTTGTACTTATTACTGGAGGTTTGTGAAGGGTCTCAGCTAGCGGCACCCCTCACAGACTTGACCCGAAAGGGAGCATTCACCTGGATCCTTACAATGCAGGAGGCTTTTGATCACCTCAAGCAAGTGATGAGCAGTTGCCTAGTACTTGCATTCCCCAATTTTACGAAGCCATTTTTCTTGGTGTGCGATGCATTCAGAGTAGGAGTTGGGGTTGTATTGATGCAGGAGGGACACCCCATCGCTTTCGAGAGCTGGAAGCTCTTGCCTCATGAGAGGCACTACCCTATATATGATAAAGAAATGTCGGCCATCATGCATGCCTTAGCCAAGTTCAGACAATATTTTGTGGGGAATCGGTTCAAGGTCAAGGCCGATCACAACAACCTGTAGTACATCCTAGAGCTGAAACAGTTGCAGGAGAGGCAACATAAGTGGGTCAGTAAGATCCATCATCCAAGCTTATGACTTTGACATTGAGTATGTCAAAGGGAAGAACAATGTGGTGGCTGATGCCTTGTCTCGGAGACTAGTGTTCCTCTCCTTGATAAGCATAGATGCATATTGAAGGGCGCAGTTGTTGGTGGAGTACTCGAAGGATCAGTTTGCATGTGAGGTGTTGAATGGGCATGTGATGGATGATCGGTATCGGGTGATGGATGAGGTCATCTATTACCGAGATCGGATCTTTTTGACAGCCAACTCTCGATTGAGGGAGAAGATCTTGCATGCAACACATGACTCCCCATTGTCGGGGCACTAGGGGTTTACTAAAACCTACAGAGCCATCAGAGAGAGGTTCTCCTAGAAGGGCCTTGTTATCGCTTGCCGCCTACACCTTACCTACTAGTTAGTGAGAAAAGCCTTTAACCCCACATGGTGTGGTTGGTGGCAAGGAACTCAGAGAAGGGGCTATCACACTAATCCAAACTTTCTCTGCTTAAGCTATCTTCTAGGTTAGCTATGGGGGGTGGTCCCTAAATGGAAAACTAAGTTAAAAGATGTGAGTTTATAGGAGAGTTGTTAGAGTTAAATAACTTCTTAAGATTTATAAGCAAAAAGTGTTATGAGCAATAACCATCAACACATAATTTAAATAAGCATAAAGCATATGAAAACCAGTGCCTTCAAAGTATTTCTCTTTAAAATGAAAAATGTATTTCCTTAAATGAAGTAAAATGCTTTCAAATGGAAAACAAAAGTAATCCTGAAAAGTGAAACAAGAAAATGTTAGCATAAGATATTGTAAATGCTTTCATGATAAATAGATTTATGAATCAAAGCATGAGAAGCTATCTTGCTCAAAATGAAACAATTTGTGTTTTACTTGCAAAATGTAGTTAAAAGAAATGATTTGCCACAACAAAGTATTCAATTTCAACAATGACAAGAGGAATAAACAATTGCAAGTAAAACCATAGGGTGTATTAGCATGAGAGGTAATTACACTAGATTTGGATGCAATTAATCTTGGTTACTTTTAATCTAAAATGCCTAATCTAGGTGAGAAGTCCTCCTCTTGTGCTCTTACCAAGGGGTAAAAATTGGGGTGACTGTAAGAAAGAGGGGGCGAGGACACGAGGGTATAATTAACAATACCCGTCCCTTGAGTCTTACGAGCCAGCGTGTGTCTTCGTTCCTAGAAGGGGACAAGCCACCTTCATAACTACAAAGTCACACGATCTTACCTTACTTTGTACCAAAAGGAAGAACTTTCCAAGAAAACCTTTTTCCCTATAATTTCTATCAACCAAGCTTATGCTTGGAGGTAAATTTTAAATATGCAACTAAGTTAGAATGCCTACTATGATATGCAAGTAAGTTACCAAGTACTATGTAAAAGATAGATATGCTTTAATTAAATATGCTCCAAAACACAAGATTGCATAAGCTTCATAACATATGAGATTGTGAAGTGAAAGTATTTGCTTTGACTTATGATAAATCGATGACCAATTAAAAGCTTGATTCTTATGAGCAATTAATTTGCATGTAAAATAAATTGCAACTCAATATTTGTATTCAAAATAGCCTTGCGAAAAGAACTCTTAAATTTGAGAAAATGAAAGAAAACTTGCTTGACATGGGAGTAAATGATTGTCTTGAAAGATAAATTGCCCAAATACACAATGCTTCAGATATGTTTCAAAATGGAAATATTGCACAACCATAAAGCATAGATGATTTAGACAATAGCCAAGCCAAGTATATCAAAGATTGCTAAAAGAAAATAATGAAGAAGCTTGCACAAAATGAAAGTAAATTTCTTTGCAAGAATGTAATTTGAGACTTGTAGCAATAATTGATGTAAATGGTGCAAGTTTGAAGAACTTTAGCAAACATGAGGAAAGTAAATGAGATGTGTAGCTATGTTAATTACCAATTTAAAGCACGTATGTAAGTGAAAGGAGATGCTAGAGTCAACAAGTCAATCCAACCACAATTCCTCTCCCAAAGTGGAGAGATAGGGATGCCAATGGGTGGAACCCATGCTCCCAAAACAAAAATCAGAAATTTTATTATTATGTGTTACAATGAGGTTAATGGCTTTTTGAGAGCTACCCAAGGAATTGATGGAAATACAAAATGAAGTTTTGAAACCACAAGGGAATTCCTTCAAGTATGGAGCCTCAAGAGACATGAAAATGTTGATTTATGGTAGCATCGGATGTGATCTAGCCTTGTAATTTTGTATATAGGCTAGGACACATGTATTCCATAAAACCAAAAAATGGTTTTGGAAAATTCCACTTAGAGATGGTTTAATTAAAATAATTAATCGTTTTTTAATGTTTTCCTAAGTCTAAACTTAGGGAAACTGATTAATTAAAGGGAATTAATTAAACTAAGTGTGAATCTTCTAGATAAAGTCATGGATCTCCTCCAAGTTAATCTTAGCCCTTGATTATGTTTTAATCTTGCCCGCTGAAGGTTCAACAAAAGAATATAAGGAGAGTGAGGGGCCTATGGAAAATACATTGTGACACTTGAGCCATTGAGCATTTTCGAATTTGTGTGAGGAGACACGACTTTTGATCAAGAATCAAATCACTAGGGCAGGGTTTGCTAAGTGATTGTGATTCAGTGATCAGATCCAGAGAGGGGCAGAAGCAGAGACTGTTCAGGAGGACCAGGAGTGCATTTCAGAGAGAGGCAACAGTGACGCAGAGAGAGACAACGCAATTTTCTGAAGAGGTGACACAGACCTTGCAGGAAATCATGCAGAAACAACGCAGTGTCTCTTGGAGTCAGTCCGGAGATAGCTAGAGGCTGGGGTTTCTGAGCCAGGAGGGCCAAAATCCAGCTTCCGATTAGCTGGATCAGTTGCAAAAGGGGTGACGCAGTTCCTCAAGCTTGCCCACACAGGCTTACGCAGTTCCAGCATAGGCAATCACACAAAGGTAGTGAGCGTTTCACAAGCGTTGTTTTAGTTCAACCGGAGACTTGCAGAGTGAGGTATATCTCACAATTACATTTGCTATCTAGATTTCTTTGAAGGGTTTGCTAGATGTTGGCACCCTAGTTGTATTCAAGACTCTACTGCTTAATAATACAAACCCTTGGATCTGCTGCACCGGTTTTCCCAAGTTGGGTTTTTCCGAGGACTTAGTCCAAAAATAATTGTGTCACATGTGGATGTTTTCATTGTATTTTGTTCATATTGTTTCAACACTTAGATTTATTTCCGCAACATTATTTGTGTAGACTGCTTCAGAAATTACTTTGATATTTCATAGTAATGAAATAATTATGAAACATAATAGAATAAGTAATTTAGATTTGTTGTATTAGGAATCCGGATCTAGGATTTTTCACATGGTATCAGAGCTTATTCAAGCTGAAGTGCAGGTGAAACACAAGTGAACCAGCAGATCAGCACTGAAGAGTTTGGGATCTGCATAAGCAACAACAGACCCTCCCATAAATTACGTTGTCTAGGCCAGGAGGGCATTCTAGCGTAGAAAAGGCTCCCTCTGAGAGAGTTGACAAAGGGGTAAGATTTTTCAGTTGCAGAAAAAGTATCGTAGCATATCAGCGTAGTTGAAGGACGTAGTTACTGCACAACAGTAAGAGTTGGTGCATAAGCATCAGAAAATTTCTGAAAAACACAGTTGAGGATTTCTTGAACTCAGAGGGTTTCTTACTCAAAGAAACTCAACTTTTTCCCGTGCAGTGACAGAAGTAGTGACTTACTCCTCAAGGACTGCGTAAGTCTAGCTGAGCAGAGGGTTAGAAGAAGATTGTGACAAGTTGAGGAGATGGCCAACAATGGATTGTGTTACCAAGATATATTGGAGGGTGCCTCCAATTATGTTATTTGGAAATCAAGGATAGAATTTCTCCTTGATAAACATGATCTGAAAGCCCTCATAGACATCGCAGTTGCAGAACCTCTTGATGCAGCACACGTGAGGCAATTCAAGAACAATATGGCAAGAGCCAAGCGATTGATCCTAGATGGTGTGAAGGATCATATCGTACCTCATATAGCAGTAAAGACCACTACTAGAGAGATGTGGGTAGGGCTGGAAAAGCTATACCAAGGATCTTCCGAGCAGCGGAAGATGTACCTTGAAGAGAAGATGCGTAATATCAGGATGAAGGAGGGAGAGCGTTTTGACTCCTTCTTGTCTCGTATTTAGGAAAATCGAGATCAACTGTTAGCAGTCGGATCTCCTCCTAGAGACTTAGAGCTAGTAAAGCTCACTTTGAACTCTGTTTCAGAAGACTATCAGGTCTTTGTCCAAAGTATTTTGGGCAGAGAAAGACTTCTAGCATGGGAAGCGATGTGGGCAGCATTACAGCAAGAAGAGTTGAGGAGAGATCTCCTCAAAATCCATTTGGAGGATGACAGCAGTGGGTCGAAAGTCAAGAAGGAGGAAGAAGATAACACTATCCTTGCATCAAAAGGGAAATAGAAGCAGAAGAAGAAAGATCTGTCCTAGATCAAGTGCTTCCGGTGTGGAGAAATGGGACATTATGCCACACAGTGTCCTCTTAAGAAAAATGATAAAGAGGAAAAGGAAGATCCACAAACAGGAGCTGCCAAGATTGAGGCAGAAAAAGATTGTGCTATGTTAGCTCACATTCAAAAAGGAGAAAAGTGGGTTGACTTGGAGTTGTAGATCCAGAATCTACAAGGAGGCGGGATCCTTGAGTATTTTAGAACTCTTGGATCACATGAGAGCTACAACAGCCTAAAGACAGTAGCAGGATGGATAGTTGCAACGGAAAATGAGAAGACAGTGCAGTGGCTAGCAGTACTAGACCCTGATTAGCGTAGAGAGGGAGCAACAGCATCAACAATTGACAGCAGTAGCGCTGTGCAGTGCAGTGTAGAGCAGCAAGAGCGCAGTATTTTCAGAGAGCTAGTGCAGAAACTAGCAGCGGTCAGTGTTATTTTTTAGTTGCAGATCTACTTGTCCAATTTCGGATGTTTTTCTGAAGCAGCAGTAGTTGAGCAGTAGCAGCAACAGATGAGCAGTAGCAGCACAGTGCACAGAGGGGCAGCGCAGTGCAGAGCAGTGCTCACGCAGTGTAGCAGCATGGTTGCATAATTTAGAGGGAGTTGCAGTACAGTGGCAGTTGGCAGCAGCATGCAAAGTCAGCAGTAGTATAGATGCAACATTTTCTTGTGCAGTGTTGGTGAGCAACATCAACAGCACAACAACATATGTTCCAGAAGTCAGAAGTAGCACATTGAGTTGTTTTGCTAGAGCACTTTCCTTGCTAAGAGGGAGTGTTGATTTATGGTAGCATCGGATGTGCTCTAGCCTTGTAATTTTGTATATAGGCTAGGACACATGTATTCCATAAAACCCATAAATGGTTGTGGAAAATTCCACTTAGAGATGGTTTAATTAAAATAATTAATCGTTTTTTAATGTTTTCCTAAGTCTAAACTTAGGGAAACTGATTAATTAAACTAAGTGTGAATCTTCTAGATAAAGTCATGGATCACCTCCAACTTAATCTTAGCCCTTGATTATGTTTTAATCTTGGCCGTTGAAGGTTCAACAGAAGAATATAAGGAGGGTGAGGGGCCTATGGAAAATACATTGTGACACTTGAACCTATGGAAAATCCTTAAAAATGGAACTTTGAAACTTGAGAGAAGCTACAACCAACATGTTAGGGCTGCAAAACTAAGACCAAGGTTAGTGTGAAAAAGGGCATGCAAAATGAGTGATAATTCTACAATATAATATACAAAAATCTAAATCAAGTGATTGGAAATGACCCCATCACTTGTCTAGCTTATAAGGAGCTCTTGATTAGCTAGATAACTAGATGAAAGCACAAGAGTATAAGATGTAAATTTGATTAAATAATTGGCTTAAGCACAAACTATGTGAAAAAGAACCCTGCAAAATCGACACTTTCGAAAGATAAGCTATTAAGATTCAAAAAACGATAGGAGCTCCTTGTAAGTAATGCCAAGGGTGGGTTGGTCTCTTGAAGACTGCCCCTCACGCTTGCTAGTTGATCCAAAGCTGGTCTCTACAAAAATTTAAATGCACATTAGCTCATATGGGTTTATTAATAAATAATGACAAGAGAACTCTAGAATTTATTTGAAAATAGATAGAGTTGTCTAGCCTAGAGCATATCAAATAACCAATTGAAAATATAAGATAGCTATACATTCACAATTCTTATGAAAGCATATGAGAGAATGAAATCAAATTAAACACAAGTAGAGAAATATACCATCATTGAGCCAAGCCAAACTCCAAGAAAGAAACACCCATGAATGAACCCTAATTACTTTTTTATTATGTGATGAAAAAGTGTGCATAGAAGCAGAGCTTCCCCAAGCACAATAGCTAGTACAAAAGATACAATATGAGAGCCCATGGCTCCATTATATAGAAAGTTGGGAGCAAATCTCAATGAAGAACCAAATGCCAAGTGGTGAGAAGGAGGAGATCACAAGGCAAATTCCAATTTGATAAGTGGAGCTCCAATGCCAAGTGTAAAAATTGGATTTTGGCAAGTATTTTCTTCTTCCCTTATGTGCCAAATTCGAATTTTATGATGGAATGACAAGTGTATATGGGTGGTAACCCATGTGGGGACAATTTCCCAAAAAACTCTTCACCAAATATTCTCTCAAATCCTCCCAAATGTGCATTAACTTTACAAATTCGAATTTCCAAATAAGTAGCTCTCATTTAATGCTAGAAATTCAATTTTATTTGAGCACATGTCATTTCGTGGATTTAAGGAGTCCACATCACCTTGGGACTTCACTTTAACTCCTCCATAATTTTCCACCTCATTTTCACCTCATTTAGCATGTGTGGATATTTAATTTTCTCCATTTATTTAAATTATGGCTTAATTAATTGCCAAATTTCCCACAAAACTTAGGAAAAGTAGGTTTTGAGGGTTCAAAACACATTTTTAACCCCTCAAAGTGTGTCATAGTAGAAAGTTGAGGGTGAAAGGTGTAATTTTGATTACTCACACCCCATACAAATTCTCTAGAAAACACTTATTACAATTCAATTACAATTTTTATTGCAATATTTGACCTGTGGGAAATCTAAAAAATTATAAATTCACTACCTAGACCTAACCAAATTCTACGAAATTTTTTGTGTGATATAGTATGGTAATATACATCGACTCTAGACACTAGGACTCCCCCAAGGCCTCACCATCAAGCCGTACTCCGACCTTGGGGTAAAATTGGAAGAAAAAACTCAATTAATTATTAAGTCCTGATAGGGAGATGATAATTAACTGAGTGAAAAAAACCTCCCAGAGTAATACTCATTTGTTGGCAAGGTCCCAAGCTACCGAGGCCTATTATAGGCTCAATACTGACTCAAATTCATCATTACTAGCATCACTTATTACAATTCCCCATAGGGCGTGGAATCTGGGTACAAGAGAAAATGATAAGAAGTAGAAGTAGAGTTTAAAAACTCTGTTGAACTGATGATATCTAATGATATATAATGGTACAAGTGTCCTTTGGTTCATCCTTGGGCATGGACTCTGGAGTCTTCATATAATCATCAGGTGCCACTCCAGTGGTCAGCAAACCTCAAGGAGGACGTACTCTGGCATGTCCGGGAGTGCATAGTCTGTTCACAGAACAAGGGGGAGTTGACCCATCCGGTCGACTTGTTGCAACTGCTTCCCATTCCGGACGGGAAGTTGGAGAGCATTTCGATGGATTTCATCATAGGGTTGCCCATGGCACAGGGCAAGGACTGCATCTTTGTCGTTGTTGACCGGTTGACGAAGTATGCACATTTTTTTGCTATTTGAGCTTGGTACACAGCCTCATAGGTGGTTGAGTTTTTTTTCAGAGATATTTACTAGCTACATGGTCTTCCAAAGGCCATAGTTAGTGACCTGGACATCATATTCATGGGAGGTTTTTGGCAGGAGTTGTTCCGACTGGTGGGCACAGAGCTCACACCTAGCACGAGTTACCATTCACAGACAGAGATAGTGAACAAGTGTCTGGAGGGCTACTTGTGGAACTATGTTACATGTCAACAGAAGGCCTGGATGCTTTGGCTACACTTGGGGGAGTACTGTTACAATACCACTTTCCATATGTCCATTAGTATGTCCCCTTTTCGTGATTTGTATGGTTATGATGCATTGACGTTTGAAGATGTTATATTTGGGGCAAGTAAGGCCCCCATGGCCAAAGACTAGATCTAAGAGAGTCAGGACATCCTCAGGGCTCTCAAGGATAACTTGAGGACAACACTAAATCAGCAAAAGATGTACGTAGATTGGGGCCGCGTAGAGAGGCAATTTGAGGTGGGAGACTTGGTGTACCTCTGACTTCAGCCATACAGACAGTCTACGCTGAAGCAGAAGGGTGCTGAAAAGCTCAAACCTCGCTTCTATGGACCGTACCGAATTTTTCGATGGGTTGGAGAGGTGGCATATGAGCTGGAGTTGCCACAACTGAGCCGGATCCACAATATTTTCCATGTATCATGCCTGAAGAAGGGTTTTGGGACAACAAGTGACCGCAGCTACTGAGCTCCCTCCTACAGATGATGAGGGGCATTTGGTGCTACAACACGAGGCCATTTTGGACACCAAAGAGAGGCAGTTTAGGAGTAGGGTGGTGAAGGAGTACTTGATCCGATGGAGGAACCTCCTGGATGAGGATGCCACTTGGGAGGGGGAGAAGATTTTTCAACACCCATCTTTGTAGTTACTTGAGGACAAGAAACATTTTTGGTGGGGAGGACCGTAATATTCCAAATTAGCAGTCAGCGAATTGGAATGTTAATTTTTGGTTAATTTTGGGTTTTTCTAATGTTGGGCATAAATAAAGTGGGAATGAGACCCACAAATAATAGCCAAGCCTCATAAAAGCACTTTTCCTATAGTCCTTAAGTAAAAATTGCGGCCTTAGTGGGTCCATGTGGCCAACAATCGAATGGGGGGTAGCTTCCTAGGTGGCTGCGTGGGAGAGGCTTGATGGTGGCAGCGCAGTGAGAGGCTAGATGAGGGAACAACACAGTACTTGGTGGGCCCAAGGGAACGTTGGAGGCTTAATTGACAAAAGGAAGTGAGGGCAGTTCATTTCCTCATTCATTCATCTCATATTTTCTTGTCTTCTTGACTGAGCACGCTTGAGTCGGAGAGCCAAGTCTGCAGTGTTGCTCAGCACATGAGATCTTCAAGTGGAGATCTCAACCTATGCCTCGGGGGACTTCGAGTGCCCGCTCAGGGGAGGACATCTGCAATTTTGTGAGGGAGTTTCACATCCACATCAGCAGAGAGTGCGTAGTCCCTTCAAGACTGCGTAGTCCAATTTAGGGGAAGTGTCAGAAGTAAGGGAGCAAAGAGGAGTTCAGCCAGAGGATTTGGAGGGGAGGCTAGCCACATCCTACCAGGGATTTTGGCAGTGATTTAGAGGCATTTTCCAGCAGTTCCAGCCAGGAGTTCGATTTCCCCATCAGAGCAGCGTGCTAAGCCCAAAGGGGCCAATTTCTGGGGTTGAGCTTTCAGCAAACCCTTAGCGGGTTTTTTGGGTTTAGTGAGGGGAGTTTGGTGACCAATTCCCAGAATTTTATGAACACGGGAGACAGACCAACCAATAGTCCAAAGTTAGGCAGCGACAACTTTTTCTGGACTGGGCAGCGCAGTGGGTGAGCCACGCAGAGCTATTTCAGCTGAGGCTTTTGCTGGGATTCGAGTTGCTCTTCAGCTTGCCTTGAGCAGGCCCAGGTGCTATCTTTCTAAGCACCACACTTGTACTCTTTCCGAAAAATTAATAAAATGGATCAACGCTGATTTTTGTCTCCATATACTGTGTTTAATGGTGTTTTTGTTTTTGCTGTAGTTTCTTGTCTATTTAGCCTTTTATTACTATTTAATCCCAATTTGGGATATTACAGGCATCTGAAGAAGGGTGGAAAAATCAAGATTGGGGTACCTCATTCACCACGATTGCTCCCTCCTATGCATCATATACGCAAGTGTGGGCTTCCCTTTATTAGCTACCCTTGTACCCCGACATGTGGCCTAGGGTTGCCCCTTTCATTCCCTACTCCATTCATCTCTTTATCACATGCCACCACCGTTTGAAGGATGTATCTTGGACATACTATCCCCTTTGAAAGTAGAAACCAACTAATAGGGTACTTGGTTAACCCCCCTTGGAGCTTGGAGGCATTATCACATGCCAAAGCCCACTATGGAAGGGCATGCCATTATGAAATGCCCACCTGTTGTCCATGATTTGTAAGCTCTTTAACTTGACTTCTTTAAATGTCTTGTTGTACTGGAAGGCAAGGGGACGCATTGGATCTTATGCCGAATTGCGGATGGTCTCCATTTTGGGTTTGGTCTCCCTATACGGGGTCTCAACCTTCTTGAGGGCTACATTGGCACATGTAGGGTGTGTGTAGAGAGCCATGAGCCTCCACTACAGTAGACAACATTCTATGGATCCCTAGAGATGTTCAGAAATTGCTCGAGATTCAACTATTGGACGAGGAAGATGCACTTGGTTCACGATGCCCAGCCGACCCCACAGTTGTACCATGCACTTGGCAGATGACGCAGGACCTGTATGTTGACATAACATTACTTACACCATCATATGAGCCCTTGCAGATGGTCTATAGGCATCTTTGATAAATTTGGAGATCAATGAGGTTACTTGTGTGCCCCCCCACACCCATTGGGAGCACCTCAGGTTTATTATTTGGAGAACAAGGGGCCAACCCCTTGTCCACTACTTTTGGGAGTCCTATTCCGCATTATGGCACCTATGAACTTCATCAGGCCTCCTCTATGGCCCAATGACATGTACTATTGATCATTCGACCTCTTGAGAGGCTTATTCTTTTGTTTATGAGCTAGTTTGGTCAGCTTGTCACCAAAAGTTAGTTATTTAAGGGGCTAATTAGGCCTAATTGGCTAAATCGAACTCATTAGAAGTGTATAAATACAGGTGATGTGATTTCATTTTATAATCATCACTTGGATTGGACTTGTATGTCTTTAGAAAACTTCACTATCCTTCTTGGATGACGAATTTTTGGAGCATGGAATGAATTTTGATGTTTGGATTATTTTCTCTTGTCTTCGAGCTTCTTGATTGGCAGAGTTTTGATGGTTGGATATATTCTTAATACATGTAACTACAATTTAATGCTATTTTCTCTTTCTATTTTTTCACATACATTATTGCTGGAATTTCACTATACTAGGGCTTGTTGAGATTTTGGCTAGCATCGAATGTGCTCTAGCCCCAAAACTTTTTGGAGGGGCTAGAACACATGAGATCTCCAAGACCCAGAAATCGTTTGGAGAAATTCAGCCCGGTGTAAAAGTTATTCAAATAATTAAATTTTTTAATGGAGACCCTAAGTCTAACTTAGGGAAATTGAAAAATTAAAGTGAATTAATTTACACATGTGGTCAGAATTTTCTAAGTGACGTGGATCAAGCTTTCTCTAATCTTAGCCATTGATTAGTGATTAGATCATGCCCGTTGATTTCTCAACGAGAAAAGTATTAAAGGAAGGCTTGGGGTTAGTTGGAGAATACACACAAAGTAGCAGCACTTGAGCTAAGTCGAAATTCTGGGGCATGATTTGTTGAGAATTTTCGAGTGAGCTTGCAGTGCTAGTGAGGGGCAGATCAACAAGAGATGTGGTAGATCAACAAGAGATGTTCTGATCCGAGGCCGAGAATACATACATCAGAGAGGCAGTACCGTACCAGGCAGCACAAAGGCCAGCATAAGGGATGCAGCCCAGCCAAGCTGACGCAGAGACCACGCAGAGGGTGGCGTAAACCCTTCTGGGTGAGGCAGAGGCCTTCAGAGTGATGCAAGGGTAGCCTCTGCTACACAGGGCTAGAGGGGTTGATGCAGAGGCTGGAGGAACTGCGTTGAGGGTTCCAGTGGGCTAGAAAGGGCTCGTATTCAGTAATCACTAAAGGGTTTGAATTAGCCATATTTTCTATGTTCGAGTGATAAGGTACTACTGCTGTGAATTTCTCTGTGGCGCAAACCACTACTGGTGCCCTAGATGTATTAAAATATTATGCTTAATAAGTAAAAACCCTCAAAGAGCTGTTGCACTGGTATTTCCGGGGACATTTGTCCGAAAAATCATGTGTGTCCTTTGTCATATGTGCGCTATGCTTCAGTAAATGATCTGTAAATGTGTAGGCTGCTAATTATGTTTATGTAATATCCCCAAAGGGAAATAACCAGTAATACACAGAAATATGCCAGACAGATATACAAAATACAATGCTGGAACCAGATCATGGAACAAGTACACATAGAACGCCAGAAAACTAAGCCATTTTATTAACCTGAAAATACATATAGAGGAGTACAAGATAATCAGGATTAGTGCACCTATCCTTGCCCTAGGCAAGTGGAGACCCTCTCAGAACAAATAATGGCTGCAAACAAGGACAGCGTCCTAGCTGGCTGAAGATCTGCTATGAAGAGCTGCTGCTGAAATGCAATGGAGCTATGAACTGAAGACTAGAAGATGGCTGATCTCAATCCTCCAAACCCTCACCAATAAAAACGCTGTCTCTGCTAGTGGCAGCGCAGAAGACAGATGAAATGCTGGCCACAGAACCACCAGATGAAATGATCAGCTCCTCAAGGCTGGAAACACTGAAAAACGCTGTCAAATCCCACACACAAGACCCTACTCATCAAATCAGCGTCCTCCCTGACTGGATCTGCGTCCTAGCTGCCCAGATCTGCTGGATCTGAGTCCTCCCTCTCCAGATCTGCTGCTATCTCTCCAGATCTGCGTCCTCCAGGGCTAGATCTGATAGATCTGAGTCCTCATATCCGTCTGCTACTATCTCTCCCGGATATGCGTCCTCCAAGGCTAGATCTATAGATGCGAGAGTCCTCCCTATCCGGTCTGCTGCCCTATCTCTCAGTCTGCGTCCTCCAAGATGGAGCTCCGATAGATGCGAGTCCTCCCTATCCAGATCTGCTGCTATCTCTCCAGATCTGCGTCCTCCAAGGCTGGATCTACTGCTATCTCTCCAGATCTGCGTCCTCCAAGGCTGGATCTGCTACTATCTCTCCAGATCTGCGTCCTCTCTGCCTTGGTCAACTGGATCTGCGTCCTCACTCTTCAGATTTGAATACTCCTGCTGGATCTGCGTCCTCCAGAGCTGAGATCCGTGAGATCCCCAGGTCCTCCCTATCCCCGGATCTGCCCCTTCAATTCCCCCCTTCCAGTGAAGGATGATGCTCAGAAAATAACCTTACCAGGGCAGGCACTCGAAGTCCCCCAAGGCTAAGGGTGATACCAAGAAAATAACCTTACCAGGGCAGGCACTCGAAGTCCCCCGAGGCTAAGGGTGAGATCTCCGAACGGAGACACTCGGTTGCACTAAACAGTGCTGCAGACCGACTAAACAACTGGCGTGCTGAAGCAGACAGAAGTCTAGCTCTCAATATCAATATCAAATCATGCATACCAAAATGAGGTGAGAACCCCACCTTTTATAGTGCTAAACTCCCTCCAAAACTTTGACTACGTCCTTCACTCTCCTTGGCCTGCGCAGTTACCCTTGGGTTAGCGTGAGGCCTCCCCTCATATCCATGTGGACCCCCAAGGCCCCCTCTCTAAGTTATAACGTTAATCAACTAGGAAAACACTTTATTTTATAAAGTGAGGTGACTTAAGTGAGGTGACCCCTCTTATTTCTCACTTTATTTATTATTTCTAGCTAAAGCGGCAAAATTAGACAAAATTGAAATATTCCAATTAGCAAGGCTAATTGGGAATATTACAGTCTCCCCCGGCAAAACGTTGCTTGTCCTCAAGCAACTGAAGTGATGGATGCTGTAAAATCTGCTCGCTCTCCCAAGTGGCATCCTCATCCGACAAAAATGGCTTGTCCTCAAGCAACGCTTGAACAAGCCTATCCTCTAGCTGATGCTCCCCACTAGTACTGCAAAATGTGCCTGGGTCCCACTGAAACCTCTCTGTCTCCTGCATCACCTTGATACGAAGGGATATCTCAATGCCAGGATCCCAAACTGGCCTCTCATGGTACCAGCCAATCAATAGTCCTCCCAGATCCCATCGCCACTGTGGCCAATAATAGCCCAAGTCCCATGGCTCGGACTGCTCGCTGCCTCTGGCTATGACTAAAGACCATGACTGCTGCTGCTCTGCATCTATGAATGTGTAAGTTGGCCCATCAACTGTGAGCCAACTCATCACCTCTCTCCGATCAAGGCATGGAGTCGGAAATATAATGAGGAATATCTCCCTCCTGTGGATCCTCCATCTCCCAGCAATCATCCAGACAAAATGAGCCACCTCCCAACAATGCAACTCCTGAAAATCTCCTTCCACCTCAATCTCTGGTAATGAAGGTGGGCCGAAAATCTGAACTTGGAAAGCATCATAGCTTACCCCATGCTGTCCTCCTCTCCACTCATGACAAGTGTAGAGTGTATGCTGATCCTGGGCTGCAAAATCATTGCCCTCCAATGGCAAAGTGAAAAACAATCCTCCAGAGAAGGTTCCCCCAACAATGAAGAACAAGCTGGCCCAAGACAATTCATCCATGAAGAATAGGATATGGTCATCATGGATCATCCAGATGAGAGGTTTTCTGAAAGTTTTAGATGAGGATACATAATGCAAACAATCTCTCGCAAGGATACAGCGCAGTCTCATCCACTGCAACTTCAGAAAATTACACGGCAAGCAATTTACAAGATTCATCACATCTACTAATGGATAGTAAATGGCTGAATATGACAACAACATAAGACCAAACACTTGCCCATGGCTGTACAATGGATGAATATCAACCTCATGGCCCACCTCAAAAGAGAGCACATATGTAGTAGTGGCGGCCATGCCTCCTCTCATGCTCCTATTAGAACATGTAGTGCAGAAAATACTCAAAGGCACATTCAGCTCAAGTCTCTCTCTCATAATCAAGCCTTCCATACAAATCTGATCTATATCAGCAAATGAAGACATGATCAGCAGCAAAATGAAGGAAATGCCGAAGGTCTCATGTGGTGCAAGAGGGTACCAACAGCTTCCCAAACAAGTACAGCGCAGTTTTACAAGTTGCTGCTTGATGAAAGTACATGGCAAAATGTTTCTTGTTACATAGTTAATCATGCATGTCTTTATATGATACATGCTATAGTGCAGAAAATGAACATACATGTGATGATAAAACATTTGCCCAAGGCCACAAAAGAGATGGCTGCCTCCATCATTTAGATTGGCCCAATACAACTCATGGAGCAATGTGACAAGCTTGCCCTCTTGTGAAGCAATGTACTGCATAGGAATGGCAAGAGTGTGCAAATCAATGAATGTATAGAAAAAACCCTCACCATATGCTGGAAGTAAGATGGTACATGGATCCATAAATGAGTCCTCCATAGTGTTTTGGCATGCTATGAAGAAGAATGAACCATGTGCTGCAAGAAGATAATCCTCCTCACGCTTGGAAACCCAAGTCAAGAAGAATATGCCATAGATGTCTCTATCATCATTACCTCCTCTTTGTGCAACAAATATGAAGTGATCCTGGGACCTATGGGTTATAGATCCACCATATCTCCGCTGCGCACACTTCATCCATAATGTTCTGCTCCAAGGTGACAACGCTGGGAGCTCATGCAAATAAGCTCCTGTCAATACAAGACTCTGCTCTTTGACATGCTCCTTGTCAAAGACTCCTCTAATACTGCTGCAACAAGTGTGGAATACTCCCCAAGATGGAAGTGCTTCCCCGTCATCATCAATGATCAAGGAGATAGTGCCATCCCCTCTTCCTGCAACATCATGCAAAGTGTGAGAGCAAATCTGCCCTTGCTCTCCCAGGAACAAACCAAGCAACCAAACAATTTGCTGCCTCCCCATACTTCCATCATACAACTCATGTGATGAAGACATAACGAGTATCATAGCAACACCATGCATACATACTCTATGTTGCTCCATGATGCAAGTATCCAGCCATCTTTCCTCCACCCTCCGACTCTTAGGAAGAGTGTTTGCCAAGAGATGGCCAAACTCTTTCAAGAGTAACCAGCGCAGCCAAGCCTCCTGCTGCCTGGTAGCACAGATCTGCAAGTAGCCTCCTAGCTCCTTGCTCATCATTCCCATCCACTCAATCACGTGTGGATGCCTCCTTCTCCTCATCCAGTTACTCCTCCCATGAGGGCTACCATCCTCCCAAATCAAATTTCTGATTTTGCACTTCATGGGATTTTGAAGTATAAACTTCTCAAGGATCAATGAGACCCTATCAAGAATCAAATAGGTGGTAGGCAAAACCCTCCCATCATGATGTGTGTGGCTCAAGGAATGTCCAACACAAGCATGAGAGATGTTATCCATCCGAAGATGTCCCCCATCTTCTATCTGCTCTTGTGAGAAGGGAAGAAAGTCATCGCACCCCATGGTGCGTCGAAGTGCATCTCTAGTGAGATCTCTCCTTGAGACCTCCTCTTCATCCATAGTCTGCTCCATCGAGTACCAACTCAAAATCTCTCGCCATCCAACCTCAACACGTGGCTGCTGTACCCTGTGCAACTCTAATCGTCTCATCCCATTATCCAAGTCAATATATGAGACCTGACTAGGTGGCTCCGCCTCTCTCTCTCCAACGGGAAGAGATGACCCAACAACACTGCTAGTCCCATCCATGCATACCTGAAGGGGAATGATCTGACACTCCAACGTGCCCTCTGGTTGTACCATCAGGGAATCCAGCTGTTCCCCAATGCGGACCAACTTGGCCGCCGACTTGGCACAAGTCACTCTCATACCCTCCAGCTCCTGGTCCTGCAACAAAATGGTCTCCCGTACTGATGCGGCCTTCTCCCTCAAAACTCGAAGGTCCGTCCGAAGCCGATGATACCGCTGTCTGCGACCATCATCCGATACCTCTGTATCCCTTAGTGCCTCATCGATAATGGATATAACTCCTGATACCTCACCCATCTGTCGTGTGCTGCTACCATCCGAAGACTCGGACATGGCTCCAGTCACCACCTCAGTGGATGGCTCTACCGGGGTAGGCTCTACCTCCTCCACTATGATATCAACCGGCACGGTCAAGGAGGTCTCTAAGGATGGTGAGTCCTGTGTCACACTAGGTGTATCCTCGAACTCCCTGCAATCCGGTGTGTCCTCATCCTCCAAGTGCGAGGTAACCATTTTAATGGTTTTCCTCTCCGATACTCGGTCAAGCTGGAAAGAGGTATCCAACTTGTCCTCCCAAGCTTTTTCTGAGCGCCTGGATGACCCGTCAAATGTCGGTAGATGGAATCTGTCCACTGTGCGCTGTAAGCCCTTATCCTGTGAGTGCTTGTTCCCTCTGTGAAAGTTGTGAGGTCTACTATCACGCTGGAGCTGAACATAATCTCTACTAGCTGTGCGGTGGTCATCACGGTGGTATTCGTGCCCCTTGTGCTGGTGCTGATCAGGGGGTTTGATGCCGCACCGATACTGGAGATAGCGCTCGAAGGGGAGAGTATCCATGAATGCCTGTCCTAAGCCCTGCCACTCTGCAAAAACGGCTGCCCATCGAGCTGGACTCCACATACTGCTGCTTAACTTAGACCTCCGATTAAACCACTGAAAACTATTCAGAAAATTCTAGGAATTTGGGAAGGTGATCCTTGTCCAAAACCCAGAAAAACCCAGAAAACGTTTCTCCTCATTCCAAACTTCAAAATTTGACCCTTTATATTTTGGCCCTTTTTCCAACTGCGTTTTTGGTATTGCAACTGCTATTGCTCTGTATGATCTCTCTCCCAATGTCATATGCCACAGGCTGAGCCAGAATTATGCTCTGATACCACTGTAATATCCCCAAAGGGAAATAACCAGTAATACACAGAAATATGCCAGACAGATATATAAAACAAAATGCTGGAACCAAATAATGGAACAAGTACACATAGAATGCCAGAATACTAAGCCATTTTATTAATCTCAGAACACATAGATAGGAGTACAAGATAATCAGAATGAGTGCACCTATCCTTGCCCTAGGCAAGTGGAGACCCTCTCAGACAAACAATGGCTGCAAATAAGGACAACATCCTAGCTGGCTGAAGATCTGCAATGAAGAGCTGCTGCTGGAATGCAATGGAACTATGAGCTGAAGACTAGAAGATGGCTGATCTCAATCCTCCAAACCCTCACCAATAAAAACGTTGTCTCTGCTAGTGACAGCGCAGAAGATAGATGAAATGCTGGCCACAAACCCTCCAGAAGAAATGATCAGCTCCTTAAGGCTGGAAACACTGAAAACGCTGTCAAGCCCCACTCACATGACCCTGCTCATCAGATCAGCGTCCTCCCTGACTGGATCTGCGTCCTAGGCCCTTGCTGAGATCTCTTTGGATACGAGTCCTCCCTCTCCGGATACGGTTCTTTATCTCTCCGGATACGTCCTCCCGGAGCTAGATCTGATAGATGCGACTCCCTCCTTATCCGTCTGCTCCTATCTCTCCAGGATCTGCGTCCTCTCTGCCCAGATCTGCTGGATCTGAGTCCTCCCTCTCCAGATCTGCATCCTATCTCTCCAGATCTGCGTCCTCCAAGGCTAGATACGTAGATGCAAGGTCCTCCCTATCTTTGAATCTGCTTTGCTATCTCTCAGGATACACGTCCTCCAAGAATTTGGATACGTAGTCCCGAAGTCCTCCCTATCCAGATCTGCTGCTATCTCTCCAGATCTGCGTCCTCCAAGGCTAGATCTGATAGATCTGAGTCCTCCCTATCCAGATCTGCTGCTATCTCTCCAGATCTGCGTCCTCCAAGGCTGGATCTGATGGATCTGAGTCCTCCCTATCCAGATCTGCTGCTAATTCCCACTGAACTGAAGGATGATGCTCAGAAAATAACCTTACCAGGGCAGGCACTCGAAGTCCCCCGAGGCTAAGGGTGATACCAGAAAATAACCTTACCAGGGCAGGCACTCGAAGTCCCCCGAGGCTAAGGGTGAGATCTCCGAACGGAGACACTCGGTTGCACTAAACAGTGCTACAGACCGACTAAACAACCGGCTTGCTGAAGCAGACAGAAGTCTAGCTCTCGATATCAATATCAAATCATGCATGCCCAAATGAGGTGAGAACCCCACCTTTTATAGTGCTAAACTCCCTCCAAAACCTTAACTGAGTCCTTCACTCTCCTTGGCCTGCGCAGTTAACCTTGGGTCAGCCTGATGCCTTCCCCATCATACTCATGTGGACCCCCAAGGCCCCCTCTCTAAGTTATAACGTCAATCAACTAGGAAAAACCTTTATTTTATAAAGTGAGATGACCCCTCTTATTTCTCACTTTATTTATTATTTTTAGCTAAAGCGGCAAAATTAAACAAAAATGAAATATTCCAATTAGCAATGCTAATTAGGAATATTACAACTAATCATTTATTAAATTGCCAATTTCTGAAACAGAAACATTTTAGTAGTGTACCTTGCATAAGGGCTAGTCAATTGTACAGAGGCCACCTCACATTTGACCAATATGGCCTCATGTTCATGCACACCAGCACTTGACAGTTCGTGTGCCAAATCATCCAAGCTATCGACTTTTCCAGCCAGGGATGTAAATTATAAAACAAGATTCCAGAGCAGCATGTGAGATGCCGCAGTGAAACAGATCAAAATCTCTGTGTGCAGATGTCATTATTATAGTAATGCAGACGATATGTATGACTCTCCTTCAACCCAAGACTAATCTGTGTATACTTCGATGGCCTTCCTTCATCCTGATGTATCCTCTTATCCTCACAGTTATTAAAGTCACTTTAAAATTAGACTTTAGTAACTTTTTCACTTAAAGTCACTTTTAAATTAGATTTGACTTTATAACTTTATATAGTCACTTTAGGAGAAAAATTAAATTCTTTTGGACACTTTTCCCTAGGCCAAAGATCAAAGCCTTAGGGAACCACTTCTCCTCCGGTAACCAAATTTCAACACTCCCTCTTTCCGAGGAAGGTGTTCCTCACCACACCCATGTTGTCTCTAAAGTAGACATGCTTGCCCCGTGGTAAGGCTTTGGTAAGAATATCTGCAACCTGCTCATCAGTGGGAATATACTCAAGCGTCACAGCTCCCTTCTGAACATAGTCTCTGATGAAGTGATATCTGATGCCGATATGCTTTGACCGATCATGAAATACTGGATTTTCCGTGAGTTTAATGCAACTTTGATTATCACAGTAAATCACTGAAGGTCTCAACGGCTGACCAAATAAGCCAAACAACATCTTGCGAAGCCAGATGGCCTCACAACTAGCTAGGCGCGGTATACATATACTACGCACTTCGCTGAACTCAATGCCTCACGAAGCTGGCACAGCAGGTGAACCATGACACCACTGCCGAACCCAACCCAAAACAGCACCCTGAAGTGCTCTTCCTATCAGAAGCACAACCTTCCCAATCAGAATCAGTGTAACTTGCCAATCTCACTCCATCCCCCTGCCTGTAGTCCAGACCATAATCCACTGTCCCCTGCAAGTATCACAAAATGTGTTTTGCAGCCACCCAGTGAACCTTCCTAGGCTCACACATAAACTGACTCATCGTGTTGACTGCAAAACAAATATCTGGTCTAGTGTTGACCAAATACATCAAGGAACCAATCAGCTATCTGTACAATGTGGGATCCACCAACTCGGAATCCGAAGCATGAAGCTTCTTCCAGTTGGTGATCATCGGTGTTGACATGGGTCTACAATCCTCCATGTGGAATCTACCAAGGATGTCCACAATATACTTCCCTTGCCCCAGGAAGAAATGCCCCTCCTCCTGCCACACCTCCAAACCCAAAAATTAATGCATCAAGCCAATGCCCTTCATCTCAAACTCCAACGCAAGATCTCTCTTGCAGTGCTCTATGAGTCTCTCTGCACCCGTAATGACCAAGTCATCCACATACAACACTAGAATGAGAGGCTCCTCACCTATCACAATAAAGTAAAGGTTCGGATCTGCATCACTCTTTGTGAAACCCATCTCCTGCAAGTATGTATCTATCCTGGAGTACCAAGCTCTGGGAGCTTGCTTCAGGCCATAAAGGGCCTTCTTCAGTCTGCACACATGGGACTCCTTCCCATGCACCTCAAAACCCTATGGCTGCTCAATGTACACCTCCTCCTGTATGAAGCCATTGAGAAATGCGGTCTTCACATCCATCTGGTGGATCTTCCAACCCATCTCTGCTGCTATCGATATAATGGAGCGGATCGAAGTGTATCGAGCCACGGGAGCGAAGGTCTCCTCATAATCAACTCCCTCTACCTGGGAGAACCCTCTAGCCACAAACCTTGCTTTGAATTTCTCAATGCTGCCATCTGCAACATGCTTTACCTTGTAAAGCCATCTGGAAGTAACCACGGATTTGCCCTCAGGCCTCGGCACCACCTCCCAAACATCATTCTTCATGATAGAAGAATACTCCTCCTGTATGGCCTCTCTCCAGACCTGCTGGCTAGCTGCCTCCTCATAGCTAGAAGGCTCAAAGTCAAGGATGTTGGCAACCATTGCCATATAGCAACAAAACCTCTCAGGTGGTCTGCTCTCTCTGATTGGCCTCTTAGGCCCAACAACAGATGTGGCCTCTCTCAAGGTATCCTGAAGCCACTTGGGCTTCCTCTTACCTGAGCACACTTCTCCCACTGGAGAATGAAACTCCTCCTCATCAGAAGTCTGAACTCCTGACTGTCTGTCTGCTGTCCTCCTGCCTGAACCTGAACCTGTAGACGCTGAAGTACCGTGTGAACTGTCCATCAGTGGACTCCCTAGTGAATTGCTTTGCATGCTGCCCGAAGCACCACCCCTCTGACTCTGTGAGCCACTGCTCACTGACGGACCTGACACCGTAATCGATGTACCTCCGGTTCCTCCTGATCCTGCCCACTGGATCCCTGCGACTGACTCAGCTGCTCCTGAGGGTCTGGCTGATCCAGATACTCTAACTCCCGTGACCTCCTGAAGGCTCTGTCCTCCTCAAACTTCACATCCCGCCTGACAGCAACTCTCCTTTGTGCGGGAATATAAATCTGTAAGGCCTTCGAGGTCTCACTGTAGCCCACAAAGACACCCTTCTCTACGGTGGGCTTTAGTTTGGTCCTCTTCTCCTTGGGTATGTAGGAGTATGTAATACACTCAAAGATACGAAGATGACCAATATCAGGCTTCTTCCCAGAAAAAGCCTCCGCCGGAGTCATATGCCCCAAGGCACGATGCGAACTCCTATTCTGCAAATAAACAGCAGTGTTGCAGGCCTCTGCCCACAAAAACAATGGCAACCCCTGATCATGTAACATGGCTTTGGTAGCCCCTCTGATGGATCTGTTCTTCCTCTCCGCAACCTCGTTCTGCTGGGGGTTGTAAGGAACAGTGAACTCTCTCCTAATGCCTGCCTTCGCACAATAGTAAACAAACTCTCCAAGGGTGTACTCTCCTCCATTGTCCGACCTTAGGGACTTGATCTTCCGACTTGTCTGAGTCTCCACAAGAGCTCTGAACTCCTGAAACCGCTTGAAGACCTCACTCTTGGTCTTTAAGAAATAAATCCAGGTCCTCCTGGAGTGATTATCAATGAATAAAACATAATACTCATATCCACTCAAGGAAACATGAGACATCCGGCCGCTCACATCGGAATGAATCAAATCAAGTATCCCAGTCGCTCTGTTGTCACTGCTGGGAAAAGGGGATTTGGCAAACTTGCCCATTGCACATCCTTTGCATGTATCAATGTGATCAATACCGAAATCTGGCACACCTGTAGTGATCCCCGCAATGTCCTCAAGGCCCCATGATACATGTGCCCCATCCTGCGGTGCCAAATCTCACACAGCTCAGAACTGTTAGTTCTGCTGTCGATACTACTGCTCAATGCCAAAAGGGGCTGAAATGCAAACTTGTACACCTTTGCATGGCGTACTCCTATCACTATAGTTGAATCAGCTGGAGCGCCCCTGGGATATATTAGCACCTGTCCTCTCCTGAATAGTATCTCATATCCTCTGTCCTCCAAAGCTGAGACGGATATGAGGTTCTTCCTCATCCCTGGCACATAAAGAACATCTGACACTTTCAAGGGAGGTTTGGGTTCCCTATCAAATGTCAGTGTCCCCACATCGACTGCTCTAACAATTCTGTCATCACCAAGTACTACTTGTATATTAGTGCCACTCTCTGAAAGCTCTGAGAAGTTCTCACGGACTCCTGTCATATGACGTGAAGCCCCACTGTCCACATACCAGATACCCGAAGATGCTCCGCTAGTCGAGGGAAATGCATGCTCCCTCTGAACCTCCGTGGCAGGTGATCCTACACTAGTGGACTCACAAGCACTGAACCTAAACTCTCGGTCAAATCTATCTGAAAAGTCCTCAATCTCTGCTGATGCTTCCATGGTCTGGTTCTTCCCCTTCTTCTTCTTCTCTGGACACACAACTGCATAGTGTCCCATCTTCTGACAACTCCAACACTTCACTTTGGAGTAGTCCTTCTGCGTGTTCTCCTGTTTACCTTTACCTTTGCCTTTGCCCCCACCACTGCTTGTGGAAGCTTTCTTCTTTCCCTTGCCTCTCTTGCCTCTTGCCAACAGTGCTACATCCTCATCCTACTCAATTGGCTTGGCTGCCCCAAGCTGACCCTTCCTTATTTCTGTCTGAAATCAATCATCCCAAAACCTCTCCCATGTGGGAAGGGTCTCACGTGCACAAACCCCATCAGTAAAGTTCAGCCATGAACTGGGGAGGCCATTCACTGCAATCCGCACCAACTCAATGGATGGAATGACCTCTCCAACTGCTGCCAACTCATCTCTCAGATTAGTAATCTTTGTGAGATATCTAGCTACATTATCAGTATTACCCATCTTAATGGTCTTCAGCTTCTCCCTTAGGACCATTTTCCTGTTCTCATTGGTACTTTGGTAGAGATTGGTCAAGGCAAACCACATCTCATGAGCATTTCTCTTTCCTCTCACATGAGGAATGCAATGGTCTTTGGTTCCGTCTAGAATCAGTCTCTTACCCTTGTTATTCTTTTTATTATACGCTACCAACTGAACAACATCAGTAGGCACAACAACAGGGTGTTGTGTAGTATGCACCATGACATCCCAGACTTCTGCCTCCTCAAAGATACTCTGCATTCTGTCCTTCCAAATGCTGTAGTTACAATGCCCATCCAACCTATCCTCCACCCTCAAGCCCAAAGACATGCTTGCTGTCCTAAATA